>NC_069424.1:6793952-6811532 GCF_026875155.1 Cherax quadricarinatus | reverse complement strand
AACCATTAAAAGTATTGGGCAATAGAACTGGCTCTGAAAATGTTATATTGGCAACCATCACACTACCTGACCCATAGTCAGGTCATTCCAATTCAGCCCACCCAGGTAATTTCTTAGTCCTATGAAATCGGCCAAGGAGAAGTCTGGGGCAGAGACCTGATTGCAGTTATTTGGGTAATTCCACAATACAGTGGACCCCTGACTTATGATATTAATCCGTTCCAGAAAACACATCGTAAGACGAAATTACCGTAAGTCAAATTAATTTTCTCCATAAGAAATAATGGAAATCAAATTAATCCATTCAAGACAACCAAAAGTATGAAAAAACAATTTTTTACCATATGAAATATACATTTTCCTACACACAAAAACAAGGATACATGAACAACATATATTGTGCATGTACTAGTGTACTAAATGAAGAATAAATGACACTTACCTTTATTGAAGATGTGGTGATGAGTGATGAGACACTGTGTCCTGGGAGTCCCTTTTCCTCCTGAGTAATGTATGCCCTGTTTGGCATTTTCTTCCAGAACAGGCCTTATCACACAGTGTATGCCACTACGATTCTTCAATTTCTCAAACCAACCTTTGCTGGCCTTAACCTTGCCTTTTAACCCTTTGACTGTCGCGGCCGTATATATACGTTTGTGAGGTACCGTGTTTGACGTATATATACTCATAAATTCTAGCGGCTTCAAATCAGGCAGGAGAAAGCTAGTAGGCCCACATGTGAGAGAATGGGTCTGTGTGGTCAGTGTGCACCACATAAAAAAAATCCTGGAGCACGCAGTGCATAATGAGAAAAAAAAAACTCCGACCGTTTTTTTTAATTAAAATGCCGACTTTGTGGTCTATTTTCGTATAGTATTTGTGGTTGTATTCTCGTTTTCATGGTCTCATTTGATAGAATGGAAACTATATTATAGAAATGGAGGTGATTTTGATTAATTTTTACTATAAAAAGAACCTGGAAATGGAGCACAAAGTACAGGAAATGTTTGATTTTTGCCGATGTTCAAAAGTAAACAAATGATGTCATTGACCAATAAATGTCCAAATAGCCATTCTAATACACAGTCATGAATGGGTTGATGTAATTTTTACAATTATTACAGTATTGCAGTAGTCTGCATAACAGTAAATCTTCTATTTTTTGTTTGAATAAAATTTCAAAATAAAAGCAAGAGTAATATCACAGGGACCTGGAGACATGACTGATGAACAAAGAAAATCTTATTTTAGAGCCAGGAATGTCTGCATTGTTCATTCTGGACCTTATTTTGAAATTGTCGTATTTTTTAATTTTCGTGAAATTGGCCAAATTGCAAATTTTCTGACCATGTTATTGGGTAGTTGAAATCGGTAAATGGGCAGTTTCTTGTGCTCAATCGATAGAAAAAATAGAGTTCTGAAGAAATAGTTATGAGTTTGGTTGACTGGAATAACGGAATTAGCCGAAAATAGGGCTCAAATTGGGCGAAATTGCCGATTTTTAAATATCGCCGATGTCGCTAACTTCGCGAGAGCGTAATTCCGTCAGTTTTCCATCAAATTTCGTTTTTTTGGTGTCTTTTACAATCGGGAAAAGATTCTCTATCATTTCATAAGAAAAAATAATTTTTTTTTTTTCGAATATTTTGCGACACCAGGAGCAACTTCAGGATTGGGCCCTTCGACAGTCAAAGGGTTAAAAGGAGCACAGTAACCTTGTCTTTTAAAAAAAGCATACACTAAACACAGCACCACACAAGCACAACACCACCACTACACTACACACACACAGCTGCCTCACCTCTCGGACCTGAAATTCCTCTAAACTCGACCACTATGTTATATCTTCGAACCATTTACTTTTACTCAACTCAAGAGGCACCCTAAGTACATAGCACACTAAGTACACTGCTACACCACACGCTCTTGCTCGTACTCAGTATAAAATAGCCTATATATTGCCGATCCATGTCCATTTCGACACAAGATTATTTACTTTTAGAAGCTTATAAAGTTTTAGCCGGTGATAGCTGGATTATTCATTCGCAACTTAGAATTATAGCCAAAACACAAGATTTATTTACTTTGACTTTGTTTAGAAGCATATACCCCGGTTGCTTGAAGCTTCAAGATCGTTTATTCACAACTTAATACAATCATTCACAACTTAATACATTATAAAACATTATTGCTATAGCTTGTAGCCTGTAATACTTATATACTTCTGGATAATTCATCAAACTGAAGAACAATATTTCTAGATGTTATTTATAATTGACTGAACCTGTTGTGTAGCGAAGATGCTGCTATAGTGGATGATGCTGCATGGTCCTGGAAGTTATGTCTGGACCCGTTGTGTAAGTAAATTTGTAAATGATAATGCTGGTGTAGTCTGGACTCTTATACCAGGTTCAGACTACACCAGCACCAAATCATCAACAACTGTAATTTATATTGTTGGATGATAATGCTGCTAAATGCTGCTGGTCTCATCACCTGTTGTGCAATGCTGTCTGAACCTGTTGTGTGGCGGAATGCTGCCTGACACACAATTAATTTACGTCTCTCTTCTCTCTTCTTTTTGTCTTAGGTTTCACTACAGATCCAAGATTAAACCACAAAATTAATTCGTCTCTCTTCTCTTAATGTTTAGAAACTCGACTAGACCTATCATCCGCTGCCATCACCGTGGCTTTCCCTCTCCCGCGTCACAGACTGTACTGATGGCTGGAGTGATGTTTATGCTCACAACCTACACCCCAACCTGTTTTTACCACTCAGGCAGTTTGTTTTAAACACTCAGCAGTTGTTTTTAAAATAAAAACCGCTCAGGCAGTTGCTTGAAAGTTGTAGACTGAACTACCTCAGTGATATTGTCACCTACTGTAAAAAATATCTCTCCTTGAATCAAATCTAATTACCTTACATTCCCTAAGAGCTGTGTAAACCCCAACGAGTAATAAAACTAAAAAGGGTGAGACCTGGAGTTCTTGAAATGTTTGATTATTATTGTTAGGATTAATAATTTAGTAATATAAATAAGGGTAGAGAATAAAGCGTTGATTAGCTTTTCTTTAACTAATAATACATATTTACACTCCCTCTATCTTCAGTAATATCTCTTTTTAATATTTCTACTTTTTCTTTTTCTCCTTTCTTACTTTTCTTCTGAAACCTTTTTTATTAAATAGTTTTCAAATCAAAAAATAATAATATTTATAGTAAATATTTGTTTGTTAAATTATTTGTTTATATTTCACTACTTAAACTTCAACTATCAGTTTGATAATAACAATTTTGATGGTTAAGACCTGATTACGATAATTTAGAATTTTCTATAATGACATAAAAAGAGAGTCATTCCCTCAGTAAAACTTTTTTTTTTTTTTTTTTTTTCTCGAAGTTTTAACACTATAGCGTTGCATTTTACTAATAATGTTTAACATTAAATGAAACGTTTCCAAGACATTTTTCTCAAGTCCCTTATTGAAGACATATTAAACTGTTGTGCTTTAGTTTGTAAACAATGGAAGAAAGTGATTATGGACGACCCCCACTATATGCATCTTTCGTCAACTTCATTATCGTTATGTAAAGATCCTTTATTCCATATTTCCAAAGTCCTTAAGAGGTAAAGCCAGTAATAATAATACTAATAGGTTGTTTTTCTTACAAATGCTATAGAAAGTTTTACATCCTTTTTTTGTAACTAGAACGAGGATTCCACTGATTCCAATTCCACTTGTAAAAATGATTTGAGAGTAATAACTTGTAAATCCCAAAAAAATCTACAATTTAACAACTAATAATATATTTTAATTGTGTAGTCCTGTGTAGTCACCCACTATATTTTACTTACTAATTAATTATGTCTTCAATATAAGTTAAAATATTCAATGGTCAGATTATTAGTGGTTGGCGTATTATAACCATAATGGTATTTCTATCTAAGAATTACGTGAAATTCAATATTTAGATATATTATTGTTGAAAATCGACAACAAAAATTTCTTTCTTTGACAGAAATCATAGAATTTTTATACGGATTATCTACAATTTTTGTGGCTTATTACCATAATAGTAAAAAATTTCATATTGACCACTACAAAATTCACTTGCGCACTTTTTTCCTCAGGAGAAAAATCGAATTGTTAATTTAAATCCCGTCATTGATTAACCTGTGAATGAGCAAGATTAGTTAATCATCTTTTAAATTGTAATATGAATGATATAATTAACCCTTTCAGGGTCCGTCCCGTAGATCAACGGCTTTACGTTCAGGGTCCAAACTGTAGATCTACGTCATGAGCTCAGCTCACTCTGATAAACTGTGAGTGGTAAATTTGGGCCTAGATATGAGAGAATACATCTATGTGGTATGTGTGCACCACATAAAACAAATCCTGCAGCACACTGTGTATAATGAGAGAAAAAAAACTGAGACCATGATTTTCGATTAAAACAGCGACTTTACAGTGTTTTTTCGTATGCTTTTTATATTTTGTATTGTGATTTCTTGGTCTCATTTGATAGAATGTAAGACATATTACAGAAATAGAGATAATTTTGATTGGTGTTAGCACTGGAAATGGCTTGAAATTGAGCTCAAAGTGGCGGAAATGTTAAATTTTTGCCGATGCTCAAGAGTAAACAAACGACCTCACACGTCTAATACACGCCAGCTGGTGGGTCTAATATACATTCACAAATGTGGTGATGATATTTATACAATTATTACAATAGTATTGCATAACAGTAAATCTTCTATTTTTTGGTGTGAATAAAAATTCATTATGTGAATAAAAAATCAAAATGGAATTTATTTGTAAAGCCTCAAAACATAACTAATGAACAGAGGAAATGTTAGTTTAGTGCCAGGAACACCTACATTGTTTATTCTGGACCCTATTTTGAAATTGGAATATTTTGAACTTTGTGTTAAATTGGCCAAATTACCAATTTCCGGTCACTTTATTTTGTAGTTGAAAGAGTTGACTTGGCGATTTCTTGTGCTCAATCGATAGAATAGAAGTAATACTAGTGAAATAGCTGAGAATTTGGTCGACTGGAATAATGTAATTGGCCTAAAATGGGAGTCAAAGTCGGCAAAATTGCCGATTCATAAATATCGCTGACACATCAAAATTCACGAGAGCATAATTTCGTCCATTTTCCATCAAATTTCGTACTTTTTGTTTTATTACATTCACAAAAAGATTCTCTACCATTTCATAAGAAAAAATAACAATTTTTTTTTTTTAAATTCTTGGACACTGGGGCACCACTTCAGATTTTGGCCTTGGACCCTGAAAGGGTTAAATTAGAGTATGTAGCTGGTGTAGGAGGGGTGTTAATGTTGCAGTTTAAAAACTGTAGTGTAAAGCACCCTTCTGGCAAGACAGTGATAGAATGAATGATGGTGAAAGTTTTTCTTTTTCGGGCCACCCTGCCTTGGTAGGAGTCGGCCAGTGTGTTAAAAAAAAAAATTAATTTTGATTTTTACTCAATAATAAGAATTTTTTTATTTATAAAACTAATACTAATGATAAAGGGAATTTATCATCAATATTAGTACAAAGATTTAAAAATGTAATTATAAGTACTAATGTTGATAGTTTAAGCAAATCAAATATTGATTTTATTGTTTTTTTTTTTGTAAAAAAGAACACTAAAAATGAACATGAATATGATATAAAAGAAACTATACCGAATTTTAAAAAAATATAGCAATGCTCCACTAATCATTTTTGAAGACCGATTTTTATCTTTTAATTATTACTCTTCTAATTTTAGAAAATTTAAAAAAACTAGAGTAATATCAAAATTGAAAATAACAGCTCTTTTCATTTAGTTCTAAGTAGAAAATCTCAAGATTTGTATTGGTTAATGACATGTGCTATTCAACACAGGAATTTCAACTTGAACCTGATTTCCCAAAATCTTTTCTGTTGGGGAAAGACCACCTATAAATAATTATGAATGCAAAAATGTCCAAGTATGGAATTAAGTTATAAATTTCAAATATATATGAATACTATCAAAAATTTCATCGGATGAACATCAGCCACTTAATACAGTGGAACCTCTACTTGCGAGCCTGTCCATGTGCGAGTTTTTCCATATACAGTAATCGATGGGTTGATTTTTTGCTTCCATACGCAAGCAAAATTTCCACAAGTGAGCAGACACTCAAGGCAGGTTCCTTGACACTGTGAGGGGCTCTTGCTCTTGATCTCAGGAATTGTATCTCATTGTTTGGTGGACTATCTTATTGAAACTTGGGCAATGTATGATGGAAAGATGCTTCTTAACGTACACCAAAAATGAAAGAAATCTAAGCATAAATAATGGAGTTCACTTCTCAGCAATTAGCCACCCCTTAGCGGTAATTTTGAATGGTTTTTATGGTTGTATTCTCGTTTTTTTGGTCTCATTTGATAGAATGGAAGATATTACAGAAATAGATATGATTTTGATTGCTTTCATGATGAAAAGTGCCTTGAAATAGAGCTCAACCTAGGAGAAATGGTCCATTGCTTGGCTGTTTCAGAGTAAACACTGTCCATTCCAATATGCAGTCGTAAATGGGTTGACATTTATACAATTATTGCAATAAGGAATAACAGTAAATCTTATATTTTTTGTGAATAAAAATTACAAATAATTTATATAATAATAATAATAATAATAATAATAATAAAATAATAACAATAATAATAATAATAATAATAATAATAATAATAATAATAATATGTATAATAATATGAATAATAAGAATACATATAATAATAATAATACAGTGGTCCCTCAATTATCGTCCTTAATCCGTTCCTGGAAGTAGGACTATTATCGAAATAGACGATTTTTGAATCAATTTCCCCATAAGAAATAATATAAATCCAATTAATTCGTTCCAGACATCCAGAAGTATCAACAACAATTTTTTTTTTTTACCTAAAAGATAGATTTACATGCACAAAAGAATGAACATTCAACATGACAGTTACCTTTAATTGAAGGCTGTTGTTGATGAATGGAAGACAGGGAGGAGGAGAGAGGGAAGAGAGGTTATTGTTTGGAAGGGGAATCCCCCTCCATAAGGACTCTAGGTCACTTCAGGGGTCACTTCTCTAGCATAAATATAGATTTACATGCAGAAAAGAATGCCAAATAAATGTAAAGCACTAATAAAATGTATAAATGAACATTGGTAATAGGGGTAGTTGATGAGTGGAACAGTCTGCCTAGTAGGGTGATCAAAGCTAAAACATTGAGTAGTTTCAAATTTAGGTTGGATAAATACATGAGTGAGAGGGGGTTGATTTGAGTCAGACTTGCACCTGAGCTTATTGCTTGGGTAGCATTTGTTCTGTTAGTGGTTGGATTTGTGAAGGACTGGCCTAGTATGGGCCAACAGACTTATTGCAGTGTTCCTCCTTTCTTATGTTCTAAAAGCTATGGCTTGGGTAGTTTCAAATTTAGGTTGGATAAATACATGAGTGAGAGGGGTTGGATTTGAGTCGGACTTGCACCTGAGCTTACTGCTTGGGTAGCATTGTTCTGTTAGTCACTAGTGGTTTGGATTTGTGAAGGACTGGCCTAGTATAGTCCAGCAGGCCTACGCAGTGTTCCTCCTTTCTTATGTTCTTATTGAAGACTTGTTTGTGTGAGGGAGGGATGGTAAGTTTATTGTTGGAGAATATGACACTAATATCAACTCATGGCTTATTTATCTATCACAATTCAACTAATATGACATAATAAACAATATTAAATAACATAGAAACATGGAATATACTCTAGAATGAATAAAATAAGTCATTACGTATGTCACAAGAGTGTTGTTGTTGTTGGGTATATAAGGGCCACTGAGAGTAAGCCGTCCATAATGGTGGTGAAGCAGCAGCTGAGGCGGTGGTGTTTCTGTAGCCCTATATAACTCCAACAACATTGGAGGAGTTGGTAGAATCGCTGAATCACTAAAGAAGGAACCCTCTACCACCATCACTATGACCTTCTACCACTATTACAACTGTTACCACCATCACTACTACCTTCTACCACCATCACTACCACCATCAACCACTATCACAACTGCTTCCACTCTACCACCACCACCACCTTTGTATTTTTTATACAAACTTTTTCATAAATTATGTGTTCTTCACATTCTTTACCAAAGGGCTGGCACTAGAAGCTTTCTTTGGAGCCAAGGTAGCTTATTTAGCACTTGCAAGCACTAAAATCAATGGAACATTATGAAATATTTTGCAGGAGCAAGTGAGGGGACCATCACTCACTGGTAAAACAATGGCACACTGGCTGGGAAGACAGGTCCAGGCGGCTCAGAGTGTGAGTACGCGTCCCAGACGCAGGACGATTAGCGAGTTAATGGACCTTTTGCAAGCCAATGTTTAGATGAAATAATGGGCCCAATTTTCCGAAATGGACGCCCTTTCAGGCTGGCCAAATTATTGGGGGCCCACTTTTAAATATTTTTTTTTACAACAATAAAAAAATTTAAAAAATAATAATTTTAAAAATAATAATACATATATAATAAAAATGATTTACATATAAAATTTAAAAACAGCGGCTTAAAAAAGGCCCGTCACAGATGGCAGTGAAAACCACAACAAAAAAGGAGCGCTTGGGGCCCCCTTTCCACCTGTTACTTTAATTTGACATTTTTTAATTATTCAATATATATCCTGTTTCAAATGTTATTTACTTTGTTTTTGTTATGCCCATATTAGATAACTGTGATATAAAAATTTAACCGTATGATGTTTTAAATTTGAATTATTTAGAAGTACAGGGGCCCCCCCAAATTTTATAAATAAACCTCCCAATGCGCCAATTATTAATTTGTTTTTATGTGGGTTTTTGTACGTGTAGGGTTTGGGGGTCCGAAAGGGAAAATTTTAATCAAATTCACAATTTTCCCCTTATAGGAAAAAAAATTCGTTCAGTACTGGCCCTGAACATACTTCGGGAAGGGAAAAAATAACGAAAAACCGGGGGCCCCACTGTATTTTCCCTTTTGGTGTCCAGACACTCTTTCAATCCACCACCGACACCGGCCCATACCACAAACGGAATGACAAAATTTTATTAATTTTAGAGTATATAACGGGTTTCTATGTTATTTATATTTTTTTTTTATGTCATATTAGATAAATTTGAGATAGATAAAAAAAGCCTTTTAGATTTTGATATCAGCGAAATTTTTGAAGTACAGAATTCCACGGGAACGGTTTAAATTGCATTTAAATTTAAATTTTTAAAAGGGGAAAATTTACTCTCCCAAAGGAGCAAACCCCAGTTGCGACAGGGTCAGGGAACAGATTAAATCGCAAGTAAAAGGGCCCAAATGTATTTTTTTAACAGAAAAAACCTCTTTAAAAATAAATTTTTAAAGTAAAAATTTTTATTGGTTTAACAGAAAAAAAAAAATAAGACTAAATAAAAAAAATTACAATGGAATAAAATTAAACCAAAAAAAGAAATGGTTTAATGCTCAGAATTATATAAATTTTAATAGTAATCATATAAAAATAAAAATTTAATAGAAACCATTGGGAAGATGGAGGGAAAATATTTTGGGGAAATTTGTTAAAATGTTGATGAAGATGGGGAAAGCTGTGATTTCGTGTATGGGAAAGGGAAAAACAAACATCTTGTAGGAGTGGGAAGAGCCATTTTTGTGATTGGGGGGGAAGTTCGTGAGGAAGTAGGAAAAATAAAAGGGGGGGGGTAAGGGCACCCGTGATTGAGGGGAAAAAAGGGAATAAAATGTTAAAAGGGGGGGTGGGATAATTTTTTGGAGGGGTTGGGTGCAATTTTTAAATAAATGTAGGGAAAGAGGGTAAGGACCTAGGGAAAGGGGAAAGGAGAGCATCCCTTATTTCCCTTTTTGTAAAAAGGGAAAAGGGGGAAATAAAAGAGAGTGAAAAAAGTTATAGGGGGATAAGTCTTTTTGAGTTTTCCGGGCAAAGTGTAGGGTAGAGTTTTTATTAAAAGGGAATTAAGAGTAAGCCGGAGAAATAGGATAGCAAGAACAAGGGGGCTTTGGGAAAGGTAGGGGGGTGTGGACCAGGTGTTTACAGTAAAACAAATAAGTGAAACAGTATTTAGAAAAGGTTTTAAAGAGGTCTTTGTGGCTTTTATGGTTTTGGGAAAAAGGGCGTATGAAAAGGGGGGATGGGGGGGACAATGGGGCCCAGATGTTCCCGGGTGTATGGTGTAGGAGGTAGGTTACTGAAAGCATAAAGGAGTTTTTACGAGGATAGTGACCCTCAAGTAGAGTATTGGGGAAAAGGGGGAAAAAATTTTATTTTTCCCAGTAAAAAATAGGCCTTAGACAAGGGTGTGTGATGCACCCCCTTTTTTTTTTTAAAAATATTTATAGATTTGGGGGTTTTAAGAGAAGTAAAAGCGAGGGTTTTTGGGAAGAGGCCCTTTTGGGGGTTTAAAAAAAAAAAAGAATTTACACATAAAGTTGGGGGTTTTTCACAGTTTTCTCTTTGTGATGACACTGTGCCTTTGGGGGATTTTTGAAAAGAAGTTGCAGAGATTGGGGGATAAAATTTTTTTTGGGTTTTTTGCCCAAAAAAAGAAAAAAAGAAAATGGGAAAACCCAAAAAAGTAAGGTTTTTTGAGGATAACAAAAAATTAGGGGATGAAAGATTGGATATCAATTGGAGGGAGAAAGTATTTTAGGAGGTAAAGTACGTAATTTAGATATTTGGGAGTGGAAGTATCAGCGGATGGGTCTAGAAAAATGAGGTTGGGGAAAAAAAAGAATTTATGAGGGGGGAAAAAGGGGGAGTGGTGCACTTTTGGAGCTGTGGAGACAAAGAAAATTTGTCCTTGGAGGGGAAAAGGGGAATGTATGGAAGTAAAATTTTTCCAACGCTCTTATATGAGTGTAAGCATGGGGGATGAATTTTTGCAGCGAAGGGGGAAGGCTGGAGGGAGGGGTTCGTGTCTGAGAGGGAATTTGGTGGTGTGTATAATGCCCCGAGAATTTTTTTTAGTTTTGGGAAATTAGGAGGAGGTCGGGGGTTAAACCCCAAAAATGTTGTCCAGAGGGCCCCGAGGGGGGGTTTTTTTGAGGGGGTTCGGACATGTTGGGGAGAATGGGGGCGAAACAGAATAACTTCAAGAGTGTATCATCTGTAGTGGAAGGAAGGGGGGGGGTAGGGGCCCGGCCCAGGAAAGGTTTTGGGGGAGGGGGGGAAAAGGGGGTTTTGTGTCAGGGGCTTGGACTTCCCCGCAGGCATGCGTTTAGCGGTTTGACAGGAGTGAATGGAGACAAAAAATTTTTAAACTTGACCCTGCTGTTGGAAGGGGTGACCCCAAAATAACATTTATGAAGGGGTTCCCGGGGGGCCCGGGAGGCCGGACTTGAGTCCTGGAGATGGGAAGTAAGTGCCTCATCTGAAGGAGGGGGTTAATGTTGCAGTTTAAAAACTGTAGTGTAAAGAACCCCTTTGGGAAGACAGGGGATGGGGTGAATGATGGTGAAAGTTTTCCTTTTTCGGGCCACCTGCCTTGGTGGGGTCGGGGCCCGTGTTTAAAATAATAAAAAAAAAATAAAACCCTTATTATTACCCACTCCCGAATTTTAAAAAAAGATTTCTTTTTTTTTATTGTTGGGTTTTAAATATGAATTTTTAAAAACCCAAATTTTTATTTATATTTTTTTATTTCCCTAGCCACTGAATTTTTGTGTTTCGATTAAAAATTACTTTTTCCATAATGGGGAATTATTAAAATTTCCATCTCCCGGCAGTTTCATCCTGGGTGGCTAACTCCCCTTGGGGGGTTTAAAAATGTTTCTCAGTATTTTCGATAAGCCCATGGTGGCTTATTTAGCAGTTACAAAACACTAAAAAAAACTGGAATACAAAATTTATTGGGGAAAGTATTTGCAACCATCCCCCCCTGGCTTGTAAAAAGTGTCACACTAGCTCGGCTGAGGTGCTCAGGCCCCCGAGGACCAACCCGCCGCGTTCAGGACAAAAAAATTTAAGTCGGTTTTTTTAACGGGTCAGGGTCAAATTTTTTACGCTGACAAGCATCGTAAGTTGGTTTTATTGGGAGGTTGAGGCCATTGTTTAAATTGGGGGGCCATGTATATTGAAACTAATTTATTTGTTATCGCTTTTACCAAGCTCATCATTAACCACAAGGGGGCATTAACCTCTTCACTGTGAAAACCCCCCCCAAAACTTGGGGGTTTTTCCCCTTTTCAAAAAATTTTGAAAAAAAAAAAAAAAAAAAAAAAAAAAAAAAAAAAAAAAAAAAAAAAAAAAAAATTAAAGAAGTGATAGAGAATCTTTTTCCCCCAAAGGGAATCACATAAAAAGGGAAAAAAATTTGATGGAAAAATTATGGAATTACGCCCCTTTGCGAAGGTTTTCGAGCTCGGCGATATTTACAAATCTGTGATTTTGCCCACTTTGAGCCCTAATTTTTTGGTTTAAATTCCCTTTTTCCAGGGCAACCAAACTCTTGCTATTTTTTTTAGAACTCCATTTTTCTATCAGTTGAGTACAAGAAACCGCCCCTTTACCGATTTCAGCTACCCAATAAAGGTCAGAAATTTTCAATTTCACCAATTTTTACGCCCAAAATTTAAAAAATTGCCAAAATTTTTAAAATAGGGCCCAGAATGAACAAAGCAGACATTTCCCGGCACTAAAATAAAAATTTTCTTTGTTCATCAGACCCCATCTCCAGGGCCCCTCTGATATTACTCTTGATTTCTATTTTGAATTTTTATTCAAACAAAAAATAGAAGATTTACTGTTATGCAGACTACTGCAATATTGTAATAATTGTATAAATAATGTCAACCTATTAAATGACTGCATTTAAGAATGGCTAGTTTTGACATTTTTTGGGACAATGACATCATTTTGTTTACTTTTGAACATCAGCAAAAGAAAAACATTTCCTCTACTTTGGAGCTCTATTTCCAGGTTCTTTTCATAGTAAACCAATCAAAAATCACCTCTACTTCTATAATATGCTTTCCATTCTATCAAATGAGACTAAGAAAACAAGAATACAACCATAAGTATTGTACGAAAATACACCACAAAATCGGCGTTTTAATCCAAAAAAACATGGGAGTTTTTTTTTTCTCATTATGCACTGCGTGCTGCAGGATTTTTTTATATGGTGCACACTGACCAAACACAGACCCATTCTCCTCACATGGGGGCCTAACCAGCTTTCTCCTGCTTGATTAAAGGGCCGCTAGAATTTTCGAGTAAATATACTCAAACACTGTGGCTCGTAAGACAACGTATATATACGATACATGTAATGATCGAAACAGTCAAAGGGTTAATTAGTGGTTCTTTATTGGCAAGAACCAAGTCAAGTAGGTATTTCCTCTAGTTGGTTCTGTAACAACTGTTTTTAAAAAAGCAATCCTGAATCGTATCAAGAAAGCCACTAAACTCAACATTTCCTCTCACACTGTTCCAATCAATTTATCTAAGGTTAAAATCTCCCATTTTACAACATTTTCATATCTTAAAGCCTTATGAATTTCGTCCCATAGCAACTTACTGTACTCCATATCAAGGTTTTTGGGGGCCTATAAATCACACCCAAAAAAATTTTTTACCACCCTCGAGAAACTGTAGCCAAACAGATTCTGTGTCCAATGCAGTTCTAATCTTATACCTTGTCTAACACAATAATTTAAATGATCTCTGACATACTTTTCTCTCTACTAAATGGCTAAAAATTTTTCAACAATTTAGGATTTAGAATTAGAATTTAGTAATAATATTTATATTACTTGCACATGCACGTAATCTTAGCTCATCTATCATATTTCTTAGACTCCTATTATTAGTACTGTTAGTAAACCTTAACCCTTTACTGTTTCAGTCGTATATAAAACGTCTTACAAGCCAGTGTTTCGGATGTATATATACTCAATAATTCTAGCGGCTTCAAATCAAGCAGGAGAAAGCTGGGAGGCCCACATGTGAGAAATGGGGCTGTGTGATCAGTGTGCACCACATAAAAAAATCCTGCCCGCACGCAGTGCATAACAAGAAAAAAAAATGGATTAAATGGATTAAAATGCTGACTTTGAGGTGTATTTTCGTATAGTATTTATAGTTGTATTCTCGTTTTCTTGGTCTGCGGAATGTCATATTCAGGGTTTTAAATTGTTCCAAGAAGATAGAAGTATTGGGAGGGGGGGTGGGGTGGCATTGTACGTCCGAGATCGCTTGAACTGTTGCATAAAAACGGGTATTAAGTCTGAAGTAACACATACAGAGTCTGTTTGGATAGAATTTTCAGAGGGGCATGAAAAACTGATTTTAGGAGTGATATACCGTCCCCCTAACTTAGATAGGGACCAAGGGAAACTACTATGGGGGAAAATTTTTAAGGCCAAAAGGGCACGATAATGTAGTAATTCTGGGAGATTTTAAAACTTTAGTCATGTTGATTGGAATTTCTTGACTGGGAATTTAGAATCGTAACGACTTCTTAGAAGTATTTCAGGATTGTTTTTTGAAGCAGTTTGTGACAGAACCTAAAAGGGGAAATAACCTGCTTGACTTAGTTATGGCAAACAATGAATCCCTTGTTAATATTTAGAAATTTCAGGGGAAAACTGGGTGCTAGCGACCACAAATCAATTACATTAGCATTGAAGGGAAGTACGATTAGCGATAACTCAGTAACAGTCCCAGATTTTCCGTTAGCAGATTACGATGGGGTTAAAGAACATTATCATCTGTTGACTGGGGGAACGAAGAGAGCTATCAATATGACATTTTCTGAACACTATACATGCTGCTCAAAGAGCGTTTATCCCATATAAAAATTAGATCAAATAGAAATGACCCAAAATGGATGAATAATAGGCTCAAAAATCTAAATAGGGGATAAGAAAGAATTTATAGGCGTATCAAAAGAGGTGAGGGTCATCTTTTGAATCAGTATATTGACATTAAGAGGGGCATTAAAAGGGGGTAAGAAAAGCTAAAAGGACTATGAAATTAAAGTTGCTAGGGATTCTAAAACAACCCAAAAAGTTTTTTCCAGGTCTATAGAACAAAAGTTAGAGATAAGATAGGTCCCCTTAAAATAACTATGGGCACCTTACTGACAATGAGAATGAAAAGTGCTTGATTTTAAATAATTATTTTCTCTCATTTTTACACAGGAAAACACTAACAATATTCCAGTAATTAATTTTTACAGTGGGCTAGAAGAAGATAAATTTGTAACATCACAGTCACTATGAGAAGGTTGTGAGGCAGATAGACAGACTGAAGCAAAATAAGTCGCCGGGTCCTGATGAGGTTTTTCAAGGGTTCTTAAGGAATGCAAAATGGGAAATCTGTGAACCATTAACTAATATTTTTAATTTATCTCTTCAAACAGGTGTAGTGTCTGATATGTGGAAGATGGCTAATGTAACTCCTATTTTAAAACAGGGGACAAGTCCCTTAACCGTCAAATTACCGCCCAATAAGCCTGACCTCAATTGTAGGCAATTATAGAGTCAATTATAGCTGAGATTATAAGAAGCCATCTCGATAAGCATAGCTGATTAATGATACTCAGCATGGATTCACAAGAGCGGTCTTGTCTAACAAATTTATTAACTTTCTTCAGTAAAGTTTTTGAGGCTGTTACCAAAATAAAGAATTTAAATTTATTTACTTAGATTTTAGTAAGGCTTTTATAGAGTTCCGACCATAGACTGAAAAAAGAAAGTGGCAGCCCATGGCATGGGGGAAAAGGCTCCGTGGTCGATAGGGGCTCACTGACGGGAACAGAGAGTGTCCTAAATGGGGTTAAATCCGAGTGGGATCTGTAAAAAAGTGGCTTCCACGGGGGGGGGATCAGTCTTGGGCCCGTTGTGTTTATAATATTATCAATGATCTTGTGGGGGAATTACTATGATATAGCAAATTCGCCGATGACACAAAGAAGGTAGGAAAATTTGATTCAAACGTAGTGTTAGGGAACTTCAGGAGGATTTAAACAAACTTTTTTCTTGTCAAAAGTGGCAGAGCAGTTCATTAGATAATGCAAGGTTCTGAAGTTTGGGGATCCCCATAACCCTATATTTAAAAAAAAAATGATGAGAACTTAGCCATACAGATTGCAAAAGGACTTGGGGTTAGGTGAGCAGAAACCCCTTAAACCAAGACAGAATGCCTAAGGTCTTAATAAGGCAAATAGATTACTGGGATTTATACAAAGAAGTGAACAACAGAAGCCCAGAGGCCCTACGCAGTTTTATAACATTAGTAAGGCCTCACCTTGATTATGCACCATTCTGGTTCTCCGTTTTAAAAAAGGGACAAAAATTTCGTTAGAAAACTTCAGCGTAGGAGACTAAATTAATACAAGCATCAGAAATTTTTTCCCCTTATGAAGAAAGAAAATTAAGACTCTTAAGTTAATTCCCTTGTTAGACGAAGAAGAGGGGGGAAACCCATCGAAGTGTTAAGTGGGAAAATAGGGATTTAAAAAAGGGGGTTTAAAAGGTCTTGAGGATGTTCTCCAAGAGAACCCGCAGTAATGGATTTAAATTAGATAAGTTTATTTAGAAAGGACATAGGGAAAGTATTGGTTTGGAAATAGGGGAGTTTATGATGGGAAGGACCTAGTTGGGTTTTTGAGGCTAGGGTTTTGGGGAGTTTTTAAATCTAGGTTGGGTAAGTCAGAGGGAAGGGGTTGGGTTTGAGTGGGATTTTACATCGAGTTATTTCTTTGGGGAGCATTGAAAATTGGGTTGGGTAAAAAGTTTTGTTAGTGGGATGAATTGTAAAGGACCTCCTAGTATGGGCCACAGGCCTCCTCAGTGTTCCTCCTTTCTTTGTTCTTTTATGAAACAGAGATCATTTTGATTAGTTTCACTATAAAAACGACTTTTAAATTGAACTTAAAATAGCGGAAATGTTCGATTTTTACCAATGTTCAAGAGTAAACAAAACACACCACAAGTCCAATACACGTCAACTGGAGAGTCTTTAAAAATTCTTTTTTAGTGCACTGATATTTTTTATACGATTTTTTAAAAAATGCGTAGTCTGATAACAGTAAATCTTTTTATTTTTGTGTAATAAAAAAACAAAAAGAAACAAGAGTAATATAAGAGGGGGGGAGACCTGACTAAAGAACAGAGGATAGTTATTTTAGTGGGGGCCAAGAATGTTGCATTGAAATTTTTCTGGACCCATTTTTAAATTTGGCAACTTTTATAATTTGCATGAAATTGGCTAAATTGCCCCAATTTCTGACCATTTAAAAAACAGTAAATGGACGGTTTTCTAAAGAAAAGCTATTAGTTTGGGCGACTGGAACAAAGGAAAAGGCTGAAAATAGGGCTCAAAATAGCGAAAAAGCCGATCGTTTTATCGCCAATATTGTAACTTAGCAGGGGCGTAATTTTTGTAAGTTTTTTGATCAATTTCGTACTTTTGGGGTCATTACCATTGGGAAAAAAATTTTATCATTTCATAAGAAAAAATTTTTTTTTTTTCCAAAAAAAAATTTTAACATAGAATACAGTTTCAG
>NC_069424.1:6665690-6793452 GCF_026875155.1 Cherax quadricarinatus | reverse complement strand
GCTAAAGCTCCGCTTCACACACGGAGGGCCCGGGTTCGATTCCCGACGGGTGGAAACATTTCGACGTGTTTCCTTACACCTGTTGTCCTGTTCACCTAGCGGCAAATAGGTACCTGGGTGTTAGTCGACTGGTGTGGGTCGCATCCTGGGGGACAAGATTGAGGACCCCAATGGAAATAAGTTAGACAGTCCTCGATGACGCACTGACTTTCTTGGGTTATCCTGGGTGGCTAACCCTCCGGGGTTAAAAATCCGAACGAAATCTTATCTTATCTTATCTTATCTTAGATACCAAGGAGAGTAAATATGAAGACAGCAGCAGCAGTGGCGAGATATAGACGATGTGATCAATCCATCAACCTTGATGAAGTTCTTGAAGTGGTCAGTCCCTCAGCCTGGAGAAGAATTTAGCAGTATAATCTGGAGCCGAACTCTTCCCCAGGATGACGGATTGACCACCTCGAGAATTCCTTTAAGGATGATGGACTTTTCATACAATCTTTACCTCGCCACTACTGTTGTTTCCACATTCATTCTCCTCTGTATTTGACTGAAAAAGCCTACCTTGTAAACTAAACGTTTAAAACATAAAAATATCCAAAATATTCAAACTATCAGTTGCTAGATGATGTCTGATTAAATTTGGTGCTGGGATGTGTTTTAGTACATTTGTCACCCACTTCACACGCTTGGTCTTCAGTCATTACTGCTTTTCGTGCCTCAGATCCGGAACCACTTCAGGATGCTGGCTCACATTGTACATATTCACTCACATGACGAAAAAGAGAGGCAACACTACTGATGATCATCCTGCAGGTGAAGCAGCCCACCCTCCTTAGTACTAAGGACTCTGTCATCGTCGTCTGATTTAACGATGACAAAGCCAACAAGATCACCGCCACCTCGGCTATGAACGATCTCAAGGAGAGTGACTTCGAAGTGGCTCCTTGCCCTGCGTTGAGGGCCAAGAAATCAGTGTTCGTAAAGAAGCTTGGTCGTGATGTCACCAGCCAATCAACAGGCAACATGAAACCACTCACTGAAGATCAAAATACACAAGAGTTCCAACTTTCAGACCTATGATCGAAGTCACCTTCGTTGAAATCTCCATGGCATCACGGCACTCTGTGAAGGTTTACGAACCTCATATTTACGTTAATCCCAAGAACACAGAATCAGAGCAACGTTAATCCCAGGGACACAGAACCAGAGCGATGTTAATCCCAGGAACACAGAACCAGTGTGACGTTAATGCCAGGGACATAGAACCAGAATGATGTTAATCCCAGGGACATGGAACCAGAAAGGTTCCACCACATCATTCCAAGGACCAACTGCAGAACTGCTCTAACTGCAGCGCTGAAAAACACACTCATAAGAACTGCAACTCTACCTTTCAACTGTAATGTCTCAACTGCAAGAATGATCATCACACTCTTACAGTCAAGTGCCCTTTCAGGACGGAAATAGTTACTAAGAAAACATTCGAGGACCAAAAACCAGGATCCCCGACTTTCGCCGCAATCACCAGACTTGAAGCTGACGCTGGAAGAACTCTCCAAGTTACCCAACAGCCTACTTCTTCTACCAACACTCCTAGATGGCACTACCATCAAGATCAAGTACTGTATGGTTTATGCCTACATGAAGAAGCCCGTCTTCCCTGGAACCTTCAGCTCCACAATCAATGAACACTCTTCTCAACAACCTGCCCAGCTTCAAGTTTCCTGACATGGCACCATCAGCAGAAATACTGAAAATCTTCTCCAACGTGGGAGGCATCAACATCCTATCAAATCCTCCAACCATAACTGTCCAGTCCACTCCTGCCCCACCAGCTGCCCAGTCCCCTTCCTGACCCACCAGCTGCCCAGTCCACTCTTGACAAATCAGCTGCCTAAGCCACCATACCTGCTCGGCCTCCACCACCCCAATATCAACTGCTACTCATGAAACCGTAATGACTGAAAACAACTGCTGCTCCACCTGAGGATCAAGACTCTACATCACTGACAATGAGACTAAAGTCAACAACCACAACCCTGACCTCACTTAAAAAAAATCTACACTTCCTCACACCTCCAAACCCCAACACCACGTTTGCGACGGAACTTCACCTTCAACTCTGCAACTTAACAATGAAATATGACTTTGCTTCCCAAGCATCTTCACTCCTCGACATGTTCAAGACTTTATGAAACAATTCATCGAATTGAGGCTCAGGTTAGGGTGTGTAGAAGAGAGGGAGAATACTTCCCGGTAAAAGTAGGTCTTAGACAGGGATGTGTAATGTCACCATGGTTGTTTAATATATTTATAGATGGGGTTGTAAAAGAAGTAAATGCTAGGGTGTTCGGGAGAGGGGTGGGATTAAATTATGGGGAATCAAATTCAAAATGGGAATGGACACAGTTACTTTTTGCTGATGATACTGTGCTTATGGGAGATTCTAAAGAAAAATTGCAAAGGTTAGTGGATGAGTTTGAGAATGTGTGTAAAGGTAGAAAGTTGAAAGTGAACATAGAAAAGAGTAAGGTGATGAGGGTATCAAATGATTTAGATAAAGAAAAATTGGAGATCAAATTGGGGAGGAGGAGTATGGAAGAAGTGAATGTTTTCAGATACTTGGGAGTTGACGTGTCGGTGGATGGATTTATGCATAATGAGGTTAATCATAGAATTGATGAGGGAAAAAAAGCGAGTGGTGCGTAGAGGTATATGTGGAGTCAAAAAACGTTATCTATGGAGGCAAAGAAGGGAATGTATGAAAGTATAGTAGTACCAACACTCTTATATGGATGTGAAGCTTGGGTGGTAAATGCAGCAGCGAGGAGACGGTTGGAGGCAGTGGAGATGTCCTGTCTAAGGGCAATGTGTGGTGTAAATATTATGCAGAAAATTTGGAGTGTGGAAATTAGGAGAAGGTGTGGAGTTAATAAAAGCATTAGTCAGAGGGCAGAAGAGGGGTTGTTGAGGTGGTTTGGTCATTTAGAGAGAATGGATCAAAGTAGAATGACATGGAAAGCATATAAATCTATAGGGGAAGGAAGGAGGGGTAGGGGTCATCCTCGAAAGGGTTGGAAAGAGGGGGTAAAGGAGGTTTTGTGGGCTAGGGGCTTGGACTTCCAGCAACCGTGCATGATAGGAGTGAATGGAGACGAATGATACTTGGGACCTGACGATCTGTTGGAGTGTGAGCAGGATAATATTTAGTGAAGGGATTCAGGGAACCCGGTTATTTTCATATAGTCGGACTTGAGTCCTGGAAATGGGAAGTACAATGCCTGCACTTTAAAGGAGGGGTTTGGGATATTGGCAGTTTGGAGGGATATGTTTTGTATCTTTATACGAATATGCTTCTAAGCTGTTGTATTCTGAGCACCTCTGCAAAAGCAGTGATAATGTGCGAGTGTGGTGAAAGTGTTGAATGATGATGAAAGTATTTTCTTTTTGGGGATTTTCTTTCTTTTTTGGGTCACCCTGCCTCGGTGGGAGACGGCCGACTTGTTGAAAAAAAAAAAAAAAAAAATATATATATATATATATATATATATATATATTATATTTATAATTTATATATATATATATATATTATATATATATACATAATATATACACACACCTACCATCCGACTTACGACCGAGTTCGGTTCCGAGAAACCGGTCGTAAGTCGAAATGGTCGTAAGTTGAACTTTACTACTGAATATCAACAAAACATTTTTGTAATGACTATTTTATTGTTTTATTTTGGTATTTCATGTTTTACTTTACTTTTTATGCTGTTAGTACTGTATTTTATACTGTAAGGTTTAGGATAAACACTGTGTACAACACAAATAGTTGTTTATTTCCCAGAAATTTTGCATAAAAAACACGGTCGTAAGTCGAGTGGTCTTAAGTCGAGCAGGTCGTAAGTCGGATGGTAGGTGTGTATATATATACAGTGGACCCCCGCATAATGATCACCTCCGAATGCGACCAATTATGTAAGTGTATTTATGTAAGTGCGTTTGTGCGTGTATGTTTGGGGGTCTGAAATGGACTAATCTACTTCACAATATTCCTTATGGGAACAAATTCGGTCAGTACTGGCACCTGAACATACTTCTGGAGTGAAAAAATATCGTTAACCGGGGGTCCACTGTATATAATTATATATATATATATATATATATATATATATATATATTATATATATATATATATATATATATATATATATATATATATATATATATATATATATATATATATATATAATAATATATATACAGTGGTCCTCAATAATCGTCTGGCCTGAAAGTCGTCCATTTCGGAAATAGTCCCATTATTTCGTCAAAACATTGGCTCGCAAATGGTCCGAAACTCACTAATCGTCCTTCGTCCTGGACGCGTACTCACGCTCTGAGCCACCTCAGCCTCCCTTCCCAGCCAGTGTGCCATTGTTTACCAGTGAGCGACAGTCCCCTCACGTGTTCATACGAAATATTTCATAATATTCCATTCATTTTAGTGCTTGCAAGTGCTAAATAAGCTACCATGGCTCCAAAGAAAGCTTCTAGTGCCAAGCCTTTGGTAAAGGTGAGAAATACGATTGAATTTAAGAAAAACATCATTGAACAATATGAAAGTGGCGTACATGTGGGCGAACTGGCCAGTACAACCATATCTTCCATCATAAACAAGAAAAAGAAAATCAAGGAAGCTGTTGTTGCAAAGGGGGTAAATATGCTGACAAAAATGAGATCACCAGTACTCGAAGATGTTGAGAAGTTATTATTGGTGTGGATAAACGAGAAACAATTAGCAGGAGATAGTCTTATGATGTCGCTTATTTGTGAAAAGGCTAGGCAGTTGCATGACGATTTAGTAAAGAAATTGCCGGCAACTAGTGGTGATGTGAGTGAATTTAAGGCCAGCATACACAGTGTGATAAGGCAGCTCAGAATCTTGCTGCAGAGGAGGAGGAAGAGAGATGGAAGAAGGTGCCTTCTTCAGAAATTAAGGAGATTTTTGAAATGTGGGATAAGATGGAAAGATTTATGGAGAAATATCACCCTGAGAAGGATGTTGCAAGCCATGTTGGCAACATGTACAGTGACAGAGTCTTGGCCCATTTTGGGGAAGTTTTAAAGAGACACCAGAAACAGAGCTCTCTGGACAGTTTTTTTGCGAGACAGGACTCCAGTGACTCTCAAGCTGGTCCTAATGGCATTAAGAAACAGTGAAGAGAAGTAATCCCAGAAAAGCACTTGATAGCTGAGGTGTTGATGGAAGGGGATTCCCCTTCCAAACAGTAATTCAATGTCTCTCCTCCTCCAGTCTTCCATACACTAAGAAGAATCGCCAATAAAGGTAAGTGTTAAGCTGTTAATGTTTCATTCATCATGTCCCATTGTATTGTTTATGTACCATATCTATATTTCATGTAAAAAAAATTTTTTTTGTTTTAATACTTCTGGGTGTCAGGAACGAATTAATTGGATTTACATTATTTCTTATGGGGAAAATTGATTCGAAAATCGCCTATTTCGATAATAGTCCCACTTCCAGGAACGGATTAAGGACGATAATTGAGGGACCACTGTATGTATGTATGTATGTATGTATGTATTATATATATATATATATATATATATATATATATATATATATATATATATATATATATATATTTATTATATATATATATATAATGCATATTCTGAAATCACCTGTTTACTGTGATCTTATTGTGCATATATATATATATATATATATATATATATATATATATATATATATATATATATATATATATATATATATATATATATATATATATATATATATATATATATATATATATATATATATATATATATAATGCATATTCTGAAATCACCTGTTTACTGTGATCTTATTGTGCATATATATATATATATATATATATATATATATATATATATATATATATATATATATATATATATATATATATATATATATATATATATATATTATTACACAGTGGACCCCCGGTTAACGATATTTTTTCATTCCAGAAGTATGTTCAGGTGCCAGTACTGACCGAATTTGTTCCCATAAGGAATATTGTGAAGTAGATTAGTCCATTTCAGACCCCCAAACATACACGTACAAACGCACTTACGTAAATACACTTACATAATTGGTCGCATTGGGAGGTGATCGTTATGCGGGGGTCCACTGTATATACATACAGTGGACCCCCACCATACGATGGCATCGCGTTACGTTAAAGCCTCTATACGATACATTTTAATGCAAAAATTTTGCCTCGCCTCACGATAAAAAACTCGCCAAACGTTATTCCTCCCAAACCTGTCCATCCAGCCTGAGCACATCAGCTGGACTGCCGTCATTGTTTACAAGCCATGGTGGCCGGTTGCACGCATACATTCGATACATTTTGTATTATTCCATTGTTTATAGTGCTTGTAACTGCTAAATAAGCTACCATGGGCCCAAAGAAAGCTTCTAGTGCTAACCCTGTGGTAAAAAGGGTGAGAAATACTATCGTACCACAGTCAGCTGCTGCTGTACCACAGTCAGCTGTTGTTGCACCACCGTCAGCTGCTGCTGCTGTTGCTGCACCACTGTCAGCTGCTGCTGCTGCACCACAGTCAGCTGCTGCTGCTGCACCACAGTCAGCTGCTGCTGCTGCACCACAGTCAGCTGCTGCTGCTGCTGCACCACAGTCAGCTGCTGCTGCTGCTGCACCACAGTCAGCTGCTGCTGCTGCTGCACCACAGTCAGCTGCTGCTGCTGCTGCTGCACCACAGTCAGCTGCTGCTGCTGCTGCTGCTGCACCACAGTCAGCTGCTGCTGCTGCTGCTGCTGCTGCACCACAGTCAGCTGCTGCTGCAACACAGTCAGCTGTTGCTGCACCACAGTCAGCTGTTGCTGCACCACAGCTGTTGCTGCACCACCATCAGCTGCTGCTGCACCACCATCAGCTGCTGCTGCACCACCGTCAGCTGCTGCTGCACCACCGTCAGCTGTTGCTGTACCACTGTCAGCTGTTGCTGCACCACTGTCAGCTGTTGCTGCACCATGGTCAGCTGTTGCTGCACCACGGTCAGCTGTTGCTGGACCACGGTCAGCTGTTGCTGGACCAGTCAGCTGTTGCTGCACCACGGTCAGCTGTTGCTGCACCACGTGTGGCTTAACGGGAAACAATTAGCGAGAAACGATTAACCCCAGAGGGTTAGCCACCCAGGATAACCCAAGAAAGCCCATGCATCATCGAGGACTGTAACTTATTTCCATTGGGGTCCTTAATCTTGTCCCCCAGGATGCAACCCACAACAGTTGACTAACACTCAGGTGAACAGGAAAAAAATGCCTGGAACTAGTGCTCATATTGGTGAATTTAAGGCCAGCAAAGTTTGGTTTGAGAAATTTAAAAATTGAAGTGGCATACACAGTGTAATAAGGCATGGTGAAGCTGAAAAATTCCAACCCCAACAAGTGTTCAATTGTGACGAAACAGGCCTGTTCTGGAAGACAATGCCAAACAGGACCTACATTACTCAGGAGAAAAAGGCACTCCCAGGACACAAGCCTGTGAAAGACAGGCTAACTCTCATGTTTTGTTGTAATGCTAGTGGGGATTGCAAAGTGAAGCTTATACTCATGTATCACTCTGAAAATCCCAGAGTGTTCAAGAAAAACAGTGTCTCATCACTCATCAGTACTCTTCAATAAAGGTAAGTGTCATTTTAACATTTATTTATGTAGTTATTGTGCATGTCTCATTGTTTTCTTTGTAAGGAAATGTATATTTCAAGAAAAAAAAAATCATACTTTGAGGTGTCTTGCCCGGATTAATTTGATTTCCATTATTTCTTATGGGGAAAATTAATTTGCCTTACGATAATTTCGGCATACGATGAGCTCTCAGGAACGGATTAATATCGTAAGGCGGGAGTCCACTGTATACACACACACACACACACACACACACACACACACACACACACACACACCACACACACACACTAAGGAATTGTTCAAGACTATACACTGTTTACGTCAGGCCCATACTGGAGTATGCAGCACCAGCTTGGAACCCACACCTGGTCAAACGCGTCAAGAAATTAGAGAAAGTGCAAAGGTTTGCAACAAGGCTAGTTCCAGAGCTAAGGGAAATGTCTTATGAAGAAAGGTTAAGGGAAATAGGTCTGACGACACTGGAGGACAGGAGGGTCAGGGGAGACATGATAACGCCATACAAAATACTACGTAGAATAGACAAGGTGAACAGAGACAGGGTGTTCCAGAGATGGGACACAGAAACAAGGGGTCACAATTGGAAGCTGAAGACTCAGATGAGTCAAAGGGATGTTAGGAAGTATTTCTTCAGTCATAGAGTAGTTAGGAAGTGGAATAGTCTGGCAAGCGATGTAGTGGAGGCAGGAACTATACATAGTTTTAAGATGAGGTATGATAAAGCTCATGGAGCAAGGAGAGGGAGGACCTAGCAGCGGTCAATGAAGAGGCGGGGCCAGGAGCTGAGTCTTGACCCCTGCAACCACAATTAGGCCAGTACAATTAGGCGAGTACATACATATGCGCTTAACAATTCACAAACTGAGAGATAACGAGTCTAACCTGGGTGGGCTAAATTGGGATGTCCTGACTATGGGTCAGGTAGGTGATCTTGGTTGCCAATATGACGTTTTTCAGAGCATAGTTCTAGCTGCCCAGACAACTTTTGTTCCGAGTAGGGAAATTAGATCTTACAAAAATGATCCCAAATGGATGAACAATAGATTAAAACATCTCATTGGTCAAAAGAGAGGCATATATAGGCATATCAAAAGTGGGGATGGGCAGTTAAGAAATCAATATATTCAATTAAAGAGAGAAATAAAGAAAGGAATAAGAAAAGCAAAAAGGGATTATGAGGCTAAGGTCGCAAGGGAGTCAAAGACTAACCCAAAAGGGTTCTTTCAGGTATACAGAAGTAAGATTAGGGACAAGATTGGCCCACTTAAGAGGAACTCTGGTCAAATCACTGACAGTGATAAGGATATGTGTGAAATTCTAAATACCTACTTCTTCTCAGTTTTCACCCAGGAAAATGCTAGCAATATTCCTGAAATAACAGATTATGTAGAACAGGATGATAATAAACTATGTACGATTGCAGTAACTAGTGGCATGGTCCTCAGACAAATAGAGAAACTAAAACCTAACAAATCCCCAGGCCCTGATGAACTGTTTGCAAGGGTGTTAAAGGAATGTAAAGAGGAACTTAGCATACCTTTGGATAATCTTTTTAACATATCACTACAAACTGGCATAGTGCCTGATAAGTGGAAAATGGCAAATGTAATACCTATTTACAAGGCAGGTGACAGGTCCTTGGCTTCGAACTGTAGACCAATTAGCCTTACCTCCATAGTGGGAAAATTTATGGAATCAATAATTGCCGAAGCAATTCTTAGCCATCTTGACAGGCACAGATTGATTAATGAATCTCAACACGGTTTTACAAAGAGGCGTTCCTGTCTTACGAATTTGCTAACTTTTTTCACTAAGGTGTTTGAGGAGGTAGATCATGGTAATGAATATATTGTGTATATGGACTTCAGTAAGGCTTTCGATAGAGTTCCACACCAGAGGCTATTGAGAAAACTTAAGGCACATGGAATAGGAGGAGAAATTTTTTCCTGGGTAGAGGCATGGCTGACAAATAGACAGCAGAGAGTTTGCATAAATGGGGAGAAATCAGAATGGGGGCATGTCACAAGTGGTGTTCCTTAGAGGTCAGTGTTGGGCCAGTTGTTGTTCACAATTTACATAAACGACATAGATGAGGGAATAAATAGCGACATAACAGCCTGGTTGATCAGGCTCTGATCCACCAGGAGGCCTGGTCACAGACCGGGCTGCGGGGGCGTTGACCTCCGGAACTCTCTCCAGGTAAACTCAAGGTAAATAAGTAAACTTGCTGATGACACCAAAATAGGCCATCCAATTCATTCTAATGAGGACACTAGAGCACTCCAGGATGATTTGAATAGACTGATGCAATGGTCGGAGAAGTGGCAGATGCAGTTTAATATTGACAAATGCAAAGTTCTAAATGCTGGACAGGTAAATAACCATGCCACATATAAACTAAATAATGTAGTTCTTAATACTACTGATTGCAAAAAGGATTTAGGAGTTCTGGTTAGCAGTAATCTAAAACCAAGACAACAGTGCATTAGTGTTCACAATAAAGCTAATAGAATTCTTGGCTTCATATTTAGAAGTATAAATAATAGAAGTCCTCAGGTTGTTCTTCAACTCTATATATCCTTGGTTAGGCCTCATTTAGACTATGCTGCTCAGTTCTGGTCACCAAATTACAGAATGGATATAAATGCTCTGGAAAATGTACAGAGGAGGATGACAAAGGTGATCCCATGTATCAGAAATCTTCCCTATGAGGATAGACTGAGGAACCTGAATCTGCATTCTCTCGAAAGGCATAGAATTAGGGGGGATATGATCGAGGTGTATAAATGGAAAACAGGAATAAATAAAGGGGCTGTAAATAGCGTGCTGAAAATTTCCAGCCAAGACAGGACTTGCAGCAATGGTTTCAAGTAGGAAAAATTCAGATTCAGAAAGGATATTCAGAAAGGTAATAGAGTTGTGGATGAGTGGAACAAACTCCCGAGTACAGTTATTCAGGCTAAAACGTTGTGTAGTTTTAAAAATAGGCTAGATAAATACATGAGTGGGTGTGGGTGGGTGAGAGTTGGACCTGACTAGCTTGTGCTGCTGGTCTGGTGCAGTGCTCCATCCTTGAGTGGAGATGATCAGACTGGGTGGGTCATTGGGCTAATCCAGGGGGGGGGGGTCATTGGTCTAATATGGGGATGACATGGACCTGCTCTGCATGGGTCAGTAGGCCTGTTGCAGTGTTCTTTCTTTCTTATGTTCTTATGTTAACCACCTCAAACTATTTCTCCAAGGGTGATCCACTAATTACATCTTTACCTTACCACTATTCCTGCTGCCTACAATACAGTCTCCTCTGTATTTGAGTGATGAAGCCTACCGCATAGGCAGAACATTTCAACAATAAAGATACCCAACTGTTGCATGCGTCTTATTCATCATATCCTATCACAGCCTGGCTGATCCGGCACTTGGTGCAGGGACTTGTCTAATTTCCTTCTACAATTGTTCCAGCAGTGTTTCTGATAACTTATTAGTGGGTTTGGGTTTGAGAAGGCCATGCCTAGTAGGAGGCAGTAAGCCTGGTGCAGTGTTCCTTTCTTATGTTAAGCTGTTCAAGAGTCTGGGAACACGGATGTTGAGAACACAGGTCACAAAGCGCACAAAAGTCATATAGACCACACAAAGGTCATATAAAGCACACAAATATCACAAAAATCACCTAGAATATTCAAAGGTCACAGTCACAGAGCACACAAATGTCACAAAGTACATAAAGGTAGCAAACACACAGAATTCACATATAACATACAAAAGTCACAGAAAACACGAAAATCACTACACACACAACGGTAGCAGTGACAGAACATGAATCACAGAAGGCACGAATGTGACAGAACACGCAAATGTCACAAATGTTACAGCCAACACAAATGTCACAACAACGGTCAAAGGGAAAACAAATGATACAACACACAAAGGTCACAAGTAAAACAGGGTCAAAGGCAATGCACGAAGTCAATCAACAGTGTACAGTTCAACAAGGTCACAGACAACACAAATGTCACAGTCAACACACAAAGGTCACAGGCAATGCACTTGGTCAAATACAACACACAAACATCAGTCTCCTCTGTATGTGAATGATGAAGTCTACCGTGTAGGTGAAACGTTTCAACAATAAGGATACCCAACTGTTGAACGTATGCATCATTTTGATATTCAAACATCAGACATTTCACAAATGTCAGACAATATAGGTCACAGACAACACACAGAGCTCGCAAACACACAGATGTTACAAACACACAGAAGTCACAAAACAAATACCACAGAACAAGCAAAGGTCCAACAACACAGTTTTAAGAAGGGGTGCCGTGGGCACAATAAAAGAATAGTGTGTCAACATCTGTGGTCCCAGACATTTTAATATACTACCGTAAGATATCAGAAACAATGCTGAAACATGTGATGAACTCTTCAAGAGGAGACTCGACAAATACCTCTGCCAAGTACATGATCAACCATGATGTGATGGGACATGTGGGCCAGCAAGTCGCCAGCAGCAACAGCCTGGTTGAGCAGGCCAGGGCCAGGCTGCAATAGAAACTCATCAAAGGCATGCATTATAATCACAAAAACTGGAACAATCATTACAACCCACACTCGCCACCATATCATGTACACAACTTTTATAGTTCACTAGTACTGATTAAATGCTGTCTTCACTGGCCACAGTCATATATCAGCATCTTTAACACTCATGACGAAATAAATGGTATGAAACTAAAAACCACCCTAACTGATGCAGTGTGACAGAAAAACCATCCTATATAATATAATACTGCTGGAAAACCACATTAAATGATGCAGTATGACAAAAAAAAAATTACATATGAAGGTTTATGACAGAAAATCATCCTATATGATGTAATATGACAAAACCCATCATGTATGATGCAGCATGATATAAAAGCCATCCTATATGATGCATTATGACAGAAAAACCATCCTATATGATACAGTATGACAATGAAACTATCCTATTACCTACTATATTATGTTTGGTAGCAGAGCAGGTGTTGCACAACTTAACATTAAGATCGACAACACTCTAATTGTCAGACATAATGAGGGCAAATTCCTTGGCCTATACCTCGACAACAACCTAAATTTCAGCACCCATATCCAACACATAACAAAAAAGTATCCAAAACGGTGGGGATCCTCTCCAAGATACGATACTATGTACCGCAAACTGCCCTTCTCACACTATACCATTCACTTATATATCTATACCTCACCTATGCTATCTGTGCTTGGGGTTCAACTGCAGCAACACATCTAAAGCCAATAATAACCCAACAAAAAGCCGCAGTAAGAATAATCACTAAATCCCATCCCTGGTAACACCCCCCCCACTCTTCATAGATCTAAACTTAAGTAAGTTTATTCAGGTATACACAAATACAGTTACATAGAATTATCATACATAGCAGCATATGTGTAGAGAACCTGGGGAAAACCCCAAAAAAAGTCAGACAGAGGATTAAATTTCCATTGGGGCCCTTTTCCCTTATTATAATATAAAGGCTTAAATTTTCTTATTATTCTTAATAAAGATAACTTTATTATCATACTAAAAAGCTATCTACTCCCACGAGGGTCTTAAAGGGCTATCAAAAGGGTTTAAATTACTGGGAAATTAAGGAAAAATTTTCAGTTTTAAAAGCAAAAATAAAAAATTTCATTCCCCCCCCTTTCTGTAGCAAACATTCATCAGAACCTTTTGGCACTCTTTTTAAATGGTTCATGCTATGACTGGTTTGACATGTGGGGGGTTGTTGTTCCTTTCCCTTTTTATTCCCGTACAAAAAAAGGTGTTTAAAAGCCGGGCCCACTGAGGGTGGGTACTACAAAGTTGTGCTCTCTCCCCTAGTACTATGATTGTTTTTTGGGTTCCCCAACCTTGAAAAAAGGGGACAGCAAGTTTATTCTGGACACTTTTTGTGAGAAATTTTTCAAAAATTCCACATTACTCCCTTTTCCAATCTACGGGGCCCTTTTAAATTTCCCAAATTTTTAACCTTGACCTAAAAGGGCTTTCTTGATGTTGTGACGGGATCACAAGGCATAACCCCCCCCCCAACCAAAACTTTCTTATGACATCTCTCTAAAAAGGGACGTAAAAATTGGGGGGGGATTGATTGAGGTGTATAAATGGAAGACAGGAATAAATAAAGGGGATGTTTAAAAAGTGTGCTGAAAATATCTAGCCTAGACAGGACCCCGGCCCAAACAATGGTTTTAAAATTGGAAAAATTCAGGGTTCAGGAAAGGGTTAGGAAAGTACTGGTTTTGGGAATAGAGTTGGGGGATGAGTGGAACAAACTCCCCAGTACAGTTATAGAGGCCAGAACATTTTTGTGCTTTTTAAAAATTTGGGTTTGGGTAAATTTAAAGAGTGGATGTGGGTGGGTGTGGGGTTGGAAATGTTTGCTTGTGCTCCAGGTCGGTTGCCGTGTTCCTCCCATAAGTCAAAGTGACCGACCGACTAGGTTTGGGTTTTATTGGGGTTAAGCCGGGGGAGGAGACTTGGGGCCCGCCTCGCCCTGGGCCAGAGGGCCCTTTGCAGTGTTTTCCTTTGTTCTTATGTTCTTTACAAAAATTCAATGTATTTAGGGGAACCCAAAATCTGGAACACCTACCCGAAAAAATCTAGAACTGCAGGGCACATTCATCCCTTTTAAAACTAGAGGGTTTTTAAAAAAAATCTTATCTCCCTGATCCACCCCGACAATAAAATACATGATAAACCCCCTGGTGATTTTAAAATTACACTCACTACCCACTGACTATAAACCCAAATACTAATCTTAATCTTAAAAAAAAATAAATTCCCAAAAAAGGGGGTTTTAAATTTGCCTAAGATACCCAAAAATAAAGGACACCCTTTTTATTGTGCCAAAAAAAAAAGCATTCACATTGCCCAAAAACACAAAATTTTGAGTAGTTATTTAGCCTTTTAATTTCCCTAATCTTTTAAGGATTTAATTTTTAAGAATTAAACTAAGTCTGCTTTAAAAGCCTAGCCATGCTAGGTGTCCTTTGTGGGCCCCTCTGGAATTGTATTTTTTAACCCCTGTTTAAAACCCCAAAAAAACCCCAAAAACCCGTAAACCCCCCAAATTTTAACCATTATAGAGAATAAATTGAATTGAAATTTAGTTTGGGTTTTTGCAAGAAGATAAGGCAAAGGGTCTTTTTGGGTTTTGGATCTGGAAAAGGCAAAGACAGGGGGGATAGGGGGGCAAAGTGGCAGATTGTTGCAGGGTTTTTATGGTTTTGGAGGTAGGTTACGAAAACCCGTGAAAAGTTTTTACGAGGTTTGTGAGACCCCAAGTTTTTTGTATGGAGGGGAAAAAGGGGGAAAATTTTTTCCCAGTAAAAATAGGCCTTAGACAAGGTTTTGTGGGTTCACCGTGGTTGTTTAATATATTTATAGATGGGGTTGTAAGAGAAGTAAATGCGAGGGTCTTGGCAAGAGGCGTGGAGTTAAAAGATAAAGAATCACACATAAAGTGGGAGTTGTCACAGTTGCTCTTTGCTGATGACACTGTGCTCTTGGGAGATTCTGAAGAGAAAGTTGCAGAGATTGGGGATGAATTTGGTAGGGTATGCAAAAGAAGAAAATTAAAAGTGAATACAAGGAAAGAGTAAGGTTATGAGGATAACAAAAAGATTAGGTGATGAAAGATTGGATATCAGATTGGAGGGAGAGAGTATGGAGGAGGTGAATGTATTCAAATATTTGGGAGTGGACGTGTCAGCGGATGGGTCTATGAAAGATGAGGTGAATCATAGAATTGATGAGGGGAAAAGGGTGAGTGGTGCACTTAGGAGTCTGTGGAGACAAAGAACTTTGTCCTTGGAGGCAAAGAGGGGAATGTATGAGAGTATAGTTTTACCAACGCTCTTATATGGGTGTGAAGCATGGGTGATGAATGTTGCAGCAGGGAGAAGGCTGGAGGCAGTAGAGATGTCATGTCTGAGGGCAATGTGTGGTGTGAATATGATGCAGAGAATTCGTAGTTTGGAAGTTTGGAGGAGGTGCGGGATTACCAAAAACTGTTGTCCAGAGGGCTGAGGAAGGGTGTTGAGGTGGTTCGGACATGTAGAGAGAATGGAGCGAAACAGAATGACTTCAAGAGTGTATCAGTTTGTAGTGGAAGGAAGGCGGGGTAGGGGTCAGCCTAGGAAAGGTTGGAGGGAGGGGGTAAAGGAGGTTTTGTGTGCGAGGGGCTTGGACTTCCAGCAGGCATGCATGAGCGTGTTTGATAGGAGTGAATGGAGACAAATGGTTTTTAATACTTGACGTGCTGTTGGAGTGTGAGCAAAGTAACATTTATGAAGGGGTTCAGGGAAACCGGCAGGCCGGACTTGAGTCCTGGAGATGGGAAGTACAGTGCCTGCACTCTGAAGGAGGGGTGTTAATGTTGCAGTTTAAAAACTTAAGTGTAAAGCACCCTTCTGGCAAGACAGTGATGGAGTGAATGATGGTGAAAAGTTTTTCTTTTTCGGGCCACCCTGCCTTGGTGGGAATCGGCCAGTGTGATAATAAAATAAAAATGACAGGAAAACCATCCTATATGATGTATGACAGGAAACCATCCTATATAATGCAATATGACAGAAAAAACATCATATATGGAATATGACAAAAACCATCCTATATGGAGTATGACAGGAAAAAACATCATATATGATAAGAACATAAGAAAGAAAGAACACTGCAGCAGGCCTACTGGCCCATGCGAGGAAGGTCCAAGTCGTGATAAATGGTTTTGAAAACTGACAAGTTAAAGAATTGAGACATTTTTGCAACATACGGGAATCTTTACTGAAGAACCGTTTGCCATACAGTGGATTCATCAGTCCAATATAAAGCACGAAGGTGTAAGGAAAGAAGAAGTTGAGGTAATCAGTCCCTCAGCCTGGATTCGATATGTTCACCCCATCCCTCTTGTAGGAAATAGAGCATAGGGCCAGAGAAGTGGCTTATATACTGCAGTCAGGCGAGTCGAAGCAGGAGGAGGCGGGATCACAGTGGGACCATCCACTAGTCTAAGTAGGTCTTCATCCAAAGGTTGGACAAATGTTGAAGAATTCTTTGTATCAAGATCCCATAATGTTGCAGTCTGACAGATGTGATAAAACTCTAAAGGGCTGTCCTAATGAATTAAGAAACAGGAAAAAGTAATCCCAAAAAGCACTTGAATAGCTGAGGTGTTGAGGGAAAAGGGGTTTCCCCTTCCAAACAGTAATTAAATTTTGCCCCCCCTCCCCCCTCCAGTCTTCCATACACTAAAAGAATCCCCAATAAAGGTTAAGTTTTAAGCGTTAATTTTCATTCATCAGCCCCCTTGTATTTTTTAATGAAAACCATACCCTAAATTTAAAGAAAAAAAAATTTTTTTTTTTTAATTTTTTCTGGTGTCAGGAACGAATTAAATTTTGGATTTACATTTTTTCTTAGGGGGAAAAATTTGGGTTCCCGAAAACCCGCCTTTTTTTAGATAAAAACCCCCATTTTCCAGGAAGGGGATTAAGGACGAAAAATTGGGGGACCCCCGGATGTATGTATGTTTAGGGTATGAAATGTATAATATAAAAATATAAATATATATATAAATTTATAATATATAATAATATTTAAATATATATATATATATATATATATATATAAGCATATTTTTGAAATCACCTGTTTACTGGATCTTATGTGCATATATTATAATAATAAATATATATATAAAATATATATTTTATTTAAAATATATAAATATATAAAATTTTTAAAATATATATATAAATATATATATATATATATATATAATATTTATATATATATAAATATAAAAATTTCTATTCTGAAATCACCTGTTTACTGTGATTCAAATTGTGAAATAAATAAAATAAATATATATATAATATAAATATATATAAAATAAATATATAAATATATATATATATAAATTATATATATATATAAAATTTTAAATACCCAGTGGACCCCCCGGTTTAACGATATTTTTTTTCACAAAGTTTTGTTTCAGGTGCCATCCCTGCCCCGAATTTGTTCCCAAAAAGGAATTTTGTGAAGAAATTTAGTCCATTTCAGACCCCAAAACATACACGTACAAACCCCATTTAAACGTAAATACACTTACAAAATTTGGGCGCTTTGGGTGATCTTTTAGGGCGGGGGCCCACGTTATACATACATTTGGACCCCCACCATACGAGGGCATGGGCTTTAAACGTTAAAAGCCCTATACGATACTTTTTAAATTTCAAAAATTTTGTTTTTGCCTCACGAAAAAAACTCCCCCAAAACGTTTTTCCCCCCCTTCCTTTCCAGCCTGAGCACATCACTGGACTGCCGCATTTTTTTACAACCCAAGGTGGCCGGGATTGCACGAAATAAAATTCTACTTTTAAAAATTATTCCATTGTTTATAGTGTTTGAAACCAAAAAAGCTACCAGGGGGCCCAAAGAAAGCTTCTAGTCAACCCTTTGGTAAAAAGGGTGAGAAAAAACTATCGAAACCACAGTCACGCTGCTGTACCACATTTCGCTTTTGGGTTCCCAACCACCTCCCCCTGTTTCTGCGTTGCTGAAACCAAAAGTCAGCTGCTGCTGCTGCTCCCACAGTCAGCTCCCTGCTGCGGGCCCCCAAAAGTCACTGCGGCTGCTGCACCACAGTCAGCGGGCTGCGCTGCTGCACCACAGTCATTTTGCTGCTGCTTGCACCACAGTCACTGCTGCTGGGCTGCACCAAAACAGCTGCTGCTGGCTGCTGAAACCACGTCAGTTTCTGCTGCGCTGCGTTTGCAACCACAGTCACTGCTGCTGCTGCGGGGCGGCTGCTGCCCCACAGTCACTGCGGGCTGCAACACAGCCCAGCGTTTGCTGCACCACAGTCAGCGGGTTGCTGCACCACACTGTTGCGCACCACCACCCAGCTGCTGCTGCACCACCATCACCGGCTGTTTGCCCACCGTCAGCTGCTGCTGCAAACCACCGTCAGCTTTTTGTTTAAACCACTGTAAAGCTGTTGCTGCACCACTTTCAGCTTGCTGCACCATGGCACTTTTTGTTTTAAACCACGGTCACTTTTTGCGGGACCCCCGGTCAGCTTTTTGCGGGACCAGCAGCTGTTGCTGCCCCAAACCGGTCAGCTTTTTTGTTTGAAACCACTTTGGGGTTTAAAAGGGGAAACAATTGGGCGAAAAAACGTTTAAACCCCCAGAGGGTTAGCCCCCCAGGAAAACCCCAAAGGGAAACCCCATGCATAACGAGGACTGTAATTTAAATTTCCTTTGGGGGCCCTTTAAATCTTGTCCCCCAGGATGCAACCCAAAACAGTTGACAAACACTCAGGTGAACGGGAAAAAAATCCGGGAAATTAGTGCTCATTTTGGGTAAATTTTAAGGGCCCGCAAATTTTTGGTTTTTAAAAATTTAAAAAATTTGAAGTGGCATACACAGTGTAAAAAAGGCATGGTAAAGGGCCTAAAAAATTTCCAACCCCCAACAAGTGTTCAATTTTTGGCGAAACAGGCCTTTCGGAAGACAATCCCAAACCAGGACCTACATTACTCAGGAAAAAAAGGGCCCACCCCCAAAGGACACAACCCTTGTAAAAAGACAGGCAACCTCATGTTTTGTTGAAATGCAGGGGGGATTCAAAGTGAAGCTTATACTCATGATCACTCTAAAAAACCCAGAGTTTTTCAAAAAAACATGCCCTCTAAACTCTCAGAACTCTTCAAAAAAGGGTAAGTGCCCATTTTAACATTTTTTTATGTAGTTATTGGGCATGTCCCCCATTTTTTTTCTTTGAAGGGGGAAATGTAAAATTAAAGAAAAAAAAAATAAAAACTTTGAGGTTTGCCCGGTTTTAATTTTTTTCCATTTTTTCTTTGGGAAAATTTAAATTTTCCCTTTAAACGAAAATTTGGGCATACGAGGGCTCTAAAGGAACGGTTTTAATATCGTAAGGGGGGAGTCCACTGTATACACAAAACACACAACACACACCACAAAACACAACACACACACACACACACACACACCACAAAGGGAAATTTGGGTTCAAGACTAAAACACTTTTTAAACTAGGGGCCCATACGGGAGTATGCAGCCCCCTTTGGAACCCACACCGGGTTTCAAACGCCAAAAAAATTAGAAAAGTCCCAAAGTTTGCAACAAGGCTAGTTCCAGAGCAAAGGGGAAAAAATTCTTTGAAAAAATTTAAAGGGGAAAATAGGCCCTGACGAAAACTGAGGACAGGGGGGCCCCAGGGAGACATGATAACCCAAACAAAATAACTACGTAAAAACCCAAGGGGAACAAGACGGGGTTTCCAAGATGGGACACAGAAAAAAGGGGGGCCCAAAATTTAAAACCCGGGAAGACCAGCTGATAAAAAGGGATGTTAGGAAGAAATTTCTTCAGTCATAATTAGTTGGGAAGGGGGAATAGTCTGGCAAGCGAATTTTTTTGGAGGCAAACTAACATAGTTTTAAGATGGGGTTAAAAAGTTTCATGGAGAAAGGAGGGGGGAGGACCTACCCGCGGTCAAATGAAGGGGCGGGGCCGGGACCCTTAGCCCTTGACCCCGCAACCAAAAATTTGGCCATTTAACAATTAGGCGAGTAATACATTCCCTTTTAAAAAATTCAAAACCCTGAGAGTAACGAGTCAAACCTGGGGGGGTTTAAAAGGGGGAATGCCCCTGACAATGGGTCAGGTAGGTATTTTGGTTGCCAATATGACTTTTTTTCAGAGCATATTCTAGCGCCCAGACAACTTTTTTTCCCGAGAAAGGGAAATTGATCTTAAAAAAATTTACCCAAATGGTAAACAATAATTAAAACATCCCCTTTGGGTCAAAAGAGACCCAAAAAAGGGCCCAAAACAAAAGGGGGGAGGGGCAGTTAAGAAATCAATATATTAAAATTAAAGAAAAAATAAAAAAGGAATTAAGAAAACCCAAAAAGGGTTTTAATGGGGCAAAGGGTCGCAAGGGATTTCAAAGACAAACCCCAAAAAGGGGCCCTTTCAGGTATACAAAAAGAAAATTTTGGGGAAAAATTTGGGGCCCATTTAAGGGAACTCTGGTAAAAATCACTGACAGTGAAAAGGGAATGTGTAAAATTCTAAACCCCTACTTTTTTTCCTAGTTTTCACCCGGGAAAATGCTAGAAATTTTCCTGAAATAACAGTTTTATGTAGAACGGGATGAAAAAAACCCTAGGGTACGATTGCAGTAACAAGGGGAAAAGGCCCCAGACAAATAGGAAACTAAAAAAAAAAACAAACCCCCAGGCCCTGATGACTTTTTGAAAGGGGGTTTTAAAAGGGAATGTAAAGAGGAATTTTGCATACCTTTGGAAAATTTTTTTTTAACATATCACTACAAACGGGCATAGGGGGGGGGGGGGGGGGGGCCTAAATTAGGGAAAAATGGCAAAGGGAATACCTTTTTTAAACAAGGCAGGTACGGCCCTTTGGGCTTCGAACTGTAACCAATTACCCTTACCTCCATAGGGGGAAAAAGGGGGGGTTCCAATAAATTGCCGAAGCAATTCTTAGCCATCTTGACAGGCAAAATTTGGATTAATGAATTCAACACGGTTTTACAAAGGGGGCCCTTTCCTGTCTTACGAATTTGCTAATTTTTTTTCCCCTAAGGTTTTTGAGGAGGTAACCCATGGTAATGAATATTTTTGTTTTAAAAGGACCTTCAAAAGGGGGTTTTTCGATAGATTTCCCCCACACCAAGCAAATTAAAAAAATTTAAAGGGGCACTGGAATAGGAGGAAAAATTTTTTTTCCCGGGTAAAAGGAAATGGCTGAAAAATTTAACAGCAGGGGATTTGCATAAAGGGGAAAATCGAAGGGGGGATGTTCACAAGTGGTGTTCCTTAGAGTCATTTTGGGGCCATTGTTGTTCACAATTTACAAAAACGACATAAAATGGGGAATAAATAGCGACATAACAGCCTGGTTGTTCCCCCCTCTGATCCACCGGGAAAGGGCCGGGGCAAAGCCCGGGGCTGGGGGGGCGTTGACCCCCGGGAACCCCCTCCAGGTAAACCAAGTAAATAATAAACTTGCTGATGACCCCAAAAAATAGGCCACCAATTCTTTTCTAATGAACACTAGAGCACTCCGGGATGATTTGAATAAAACTGATGAAAATGGTGGGAAGAAGGGGCAAAATGCATTAATATTGACAAATGCAAATTCTAAATGCTGGCCAGTAAAAAACCCAAAGCCCATAAAAAACAAAAAATTTATTTTTTTTTAATTTACTACTGATTGCAAAAAGGATTTGGGAGTTCGGGTTTAGCATTAATCAAAACCAAGACAACAGGCATTAGTTTTTCACAATAAAGCTAATAGAATTTTTTGGGCTTCATATTTAGAAGTATAAATAATAGAAGCCCTCGGGTTGTTTTTAAACCCCTATATACCCTTTTGGTTAGGCCTCATTTAACATGCGCTCTTTTCGGGCCCCCCAAATTTACCGAAGGGATATAAATGCTCTGGAAAATGTACGGGGGGGAAAAGGGAAAAAGGGTACCCCTGTATCAGAAAATTTTCCCCCTAGGGAGGATAGATTTGAGGAACCGGAAAACCTGCATTCTCTCAAAGGGCATAGAATTGGGGGGGATATGATCGAGGTGTATAAATGGAAAACGGGAATAAAAAAAGGGGCCCTGTAAATAGCTTCTAAAAATTTTCCACCAAAGGGACGGGAATTTGCACAAGGGTTTAAGTAAAAAAATTAAATTTTCAAAAAAGGTATTCGAAAGGTAAAAGTTTGGATGAGGGGAAAAAACTCCCAGTAATTTTATTCAGCTAAAACTTTTGTGTTTTTTAAAAATGGGGCCAAGAAAAATACATAAAGGGGGTTGTGGTGGTGAATTTTGGACCTACTAGCTTGTGCTGTTTCCCGGGGTGCAGTGCTCCATCCTTGAGTGGAGATGATCAACTGGGTGGGTTTTGGGGCCAAATCCAGGGGGGGGGGGGGGGTCATTGGTCTAATATGGGGTGACATGGACCTCCCTCTGCGGGGTTCCAGTGGGCCGGGTTGCAGTGTTTTTCCCTTTCTTATTTTTTTATGTTAACCACCTCAAACTATTTCCCCAAAAGGGTGATCCCTAATTACATTTTTACCTTACCACTATTCCTGCTCCCTTTACATAAAAGTCCCCTCGTATTTGATTGATGAACCTACCGCATAGGCAGAACATTTAAAACCTTTAAAAATCCCCAATTTTTTTCATGCGTCTTATTCATCATATCCTATAAACAGCCGGGTTTGACCCGCACTTGGTGCGGGGAATTGTCAAATTTCCTTCTACAATTTTCCCCAGCATTTTTTCTGAAACTTTTTTTTTTTGGGTTTTGGGGTTTGAAAAGGGCCAAAGCCTAGTAGGAGGAAGAACCTGGGGGCGGGTTTTCCTTTTTTAAATGTTAAGCTTTTTAAAAGAGTTTTGGGAACAGGGATTTTTGAGAACACGGGGGTCAAAAAAAGCGCACAAAAGTCATATGGGACCCAAAAATTTTCATAAAAAAAGCACACAAAAAATCACAAAAACCCACCTAAAATTTAATTAAAAGGTCACAGTCACAGACCCACACAAATTCACAAAGACAAAAAAGGTAAAAACCCACACAAATTCCAAAAACATAAAAAAAGTCACAGAAAACACGAAACCCACTACACACAAAAAGGTAGCATGACAGAAAAAATGAATCACAGAAGGCACGAATGTGCCCAGAAAAACCAAATGTCACAAAATTTACAGCCAACACAAATGCAAAAACAAGGGGCAAAGGGAAAACAAATGATACAACACACAAAGGGCACAAGTAAAACAGGTTTAAAGGGAAAAGCCCAAGTCAATCAACCCGTGTACATTTTAACAAAGGGTCCCAGACAACCCCAAATTCACAGTCAAAACAAAAAAGGGCAAAGGCAATGGGACTTTTTTCCCAAAAAAACAAACAAAAACCAAACCCAGTCTCCCCCTGTAATGGAAAGATGAAGTCCCACCGTTTTAGGTGAAACGTTTCAACAATAAGGATACCCCCAAAAGTTTTAACGTATGCAAATTTTATATTTAAACTCAGACAAATTTTACAAAAGGGCAGACAATATAGGGCACCGAACCCAAAACAAAAAGCTCGCAAAAAACACAATGTTTCCCCAAAAACACAGAATCCCCAAAAAAAATACCAAAGAACCCAACAAAGGGCCCAAAAACACAGTTTTAAGAAGGGGTGCCGTGTCACAATAAAAAAAATAGTGTTTCAAAATCTGTGGTTCCCCCAAAATTTTAAATACTAACCCAAAATTTTCAAAACAATGCGAAACATGTGAATTAAATCTTCAAAAGGAACCGAAAATACCTCTGCCCAAATACATGATCAACCATGAGTGATGGACATGTGGGCCCCGCAAGTCGCCAGCAGCAACAGCCTGGTTTAGCAGGCCCGGGCCAGGCGCCAAAAGAAACTTTACAAAGGCAGCATTATAATCACAAAAAATGGGAAAAATCCCTTTCAACCCACATCCCCCACCATAATTAAAGTACACAAAATTTTATAGTTCACTAGTACTGAATTAAAAAGCGGGCTTTTACGCCACAGTCATAAAATCACATCTTTTAAAAAACTATGAAATAAATGGTAGAAAATAAAAACCACCCTAACTTGGGGCAGTGTACCCGAAAAACCATCCTATATAATATAATACCTTTTGGAAAAAAACATTAAAGATGCAGTATGACCAAAAAAAAAATTTCCCTATGAAGGTTTTTGACAGAAAATCATCCAAAATGAAAGTAATATGACAAAACCCCTCATTATGATTTCAGCATGATATAAAAGCCATCCTATATGAGGGATTTAAAGCCCGAAAAAAAACCCTCCCAAATGATTTCAGTATGACAATGAAACTATCCCCCCCCAAATTTCCACTATATTAAAGTTTGGTAGCAGAGCAGGGGTTCACAATTTTAAAATTAATCGACAACACTCTAATTTTCAGCCCTAATGAGGGCAAATTCCTTGGCCTATACCTCACAACAAACCAATTTCAGCACCCAACCAACACATAAAAAAAAAGTATCCAAAAGGTGGGGTCCTCTCCAAGTACGATACAAAGGGACGCAAAAAATGCCCCTTTTCACACTATACCATTTTACTTATATATCAATACCTCAAACCTTCTACTTTTGGGTTGGGGGTTTAACTGCAGCAACACATCTAAACCCAAAAAATAAAAACCCAAAAAAAGGGCCCCAGTAAGAAAAATACTAAATCCCATCCCCGGGAACACCCCCCCCACTCTTCCCTAGACAAAAATTTAAATTTAAATTTAATTTAGGGAATTTCACAAAAACAGTTTCATAAATTATCATACAAAACAGCATATTTTGGGAGAGAACCGATAACCCCAAAAAAATCAGACAAAAGTGACTTATTTTCCCTTGGGGGCCTTTACCTTTTTTATAATATAAAGGCTAAAATTTTTCTTATTTTTCCCATAATGAAGATAACAACTTTTTATCCCTACTAAAAAAGGGCATCTACTACACGGGGTCATTAAGATAAACTACAAGGGGCAATTCCAGGGTTAAGGAAAAAAATTTTCACGTATGAAAGGGTAAAAAAATTTTAAAAAACAATTTCCCCCCCTTTTTGTAAACAAAATTCATCAAACACCTTTTTGGGACTCTTTGAACTGGTTCTTTTGACTGGCTTTGACATTGCGGGGGAAATCTGTTTCCCTTTCCCTTTTTGCCGGACAATAAAAGGTGTTTGAAGCCTTCCACTGACTGTGGGTAAATACAAAAATTTGCTCTTTTTCCCCCTAGTACTAATTGCTTTTTGGGGGCCCCAAATTTAAAAATTGAAAAGCAAATTTTTCTGGACACTGTTTTTTAGCAATTTTTAAACTTCCCCCCTTACTACTGTGGGAATACAGACCTAAAAATTTCCCAAAATTAAACCCTTTCCTAAAACGCTTTCTTGATAGTTGGGGACAGGATCCACAGGCAAACACCAACACAAACATCTCTATACATCTCTCTAGAAAGACTAAATTAGGGGGATTTTGATTTAGGTGTAAAAAATGGAAGACGGAAAAAATTTAAAAAGGGTGTAAATATTGCTGAAAAAATCTGGGCCCAGACAGGGCTCGCAGCAATGGGTTTTTAAAATTGGAAAAATTCAGAAAACAAGGGAAAGGGTAAAGGAAAGTTTCTGGTTTTTAAAGAGTTGTGGGTTTAGTTGGAAAAAACCCCCAGTACAGTTTTTTTAAGGCCAGAACATTGTGTAGCTTTTTTAAAAAGGGTTGGGAAAAACCCTGGTGGGTTTTGGGGGGGGTGGGGGATTGGACCTGATACTTTTGCTACCAGGGTCGGGTTTCCGTGTTCCCCCCCATAAGTCCCAAAGTGACCTGACCCGACTAGGTTGGGTGGGATTGGGTTTTAAACCGGTAGAGACTTGGACCTTCCTCGCATTGGGGCCCGTAGGCCTTCTGCAGTGGTTTTTCCCTTTGTTTTTTAAAAATTTTTTTTACAAAAATTTAATGTATTTCAAGGGCCTAAAATCGGAACACCCACCTGAAAAATCTAGAACTTCAGAAACTTCATAAATTTCAAAAATAAGTTAAAAACATCTTTCTCCCTGATCCCCCGACAACTAACTTTCATGATAACCCCCTTGGGGAAATTTAAAAATTTCACTCAAATCAACCACTGACTATAAACCAGAAATACTAATCTTTTAAACTTTAAAAAAAATAAATCCTAACTAGTCATAAGGTTTTCCTATTATTTCCAAATATAACACCTTTTATTGTGCCAAAACAAAACATTCACAAATTTCTAAACCCACAAATTTTGATGTAGTCATTTTGCCTTAAAAACCAAATCTGTAAGGAATTTTAAAGTTTTAAAAAATTTAAACTTTAAGTCTGCTTGAAATGCCTAGCCAGCAGGGGTCCTGTGGCCCCCCCCTGTAATTAGTATTTTAAAACATGTAAACCCCAAAAAACCCAAAACCCTTAAAAAACCCCCCAATTTTTAACCATTATAGAGAATAAACTTGAATTAAATTTATTTTTTGATTACATGACAGATAAGGGTAAAAAATTTTTGTGGGATTTTTTGGATCTGGGAAAAAGGGATAAGACAGGGGGGATAGGGGGGAATTTGGGGGCAATTTGCAGTGTAAAAAGTAGGGGGTTTGGGTTTCTGAAAGCAGTTAAGGTTTTTACGAGGATAGTGAACTCAAGTTTAAAAATGGGGAAAAAAGGGGAAAATTTTTTCCCATAAAAAATAGGGCCCTTAGACAAGAGGTTGGGGTTTACCGGGTTTTTTTTAAAAATATTTAAAAAATGGGGTTTTTTAAAAAAGTTAAAAGCAGGTCCCTTTTGGGAAAGGCGTTTGGGGTTAAAAATAAAAATCACACATAAATGGGGGGTTGTCCCCCGTTGCTTTTTGCTGATGACACTGTGCTCTTTGGGGATTTTGAAAAAGTTCAGAATGGTGGATGAATTTTTGGGAGGGGATGCAAAAAAGAAAATTAAAAGGAATACAGGAAAAGTAAGGTTAAGGATAACAAAAAGATTTTGGGATTTAAAATTGGGTATCAGAATTTGGGGGGAAGAGTTTTGGGAGAGGTAATGTAAACAAAAAATTTGGGAGTGGGAAAGTGTCGCGGATTGGGGCTATGAAAAAAGGAGGGGAATCAAAAAATGAAGAGGGAAAAGGGGGAGTGGTCACTTTGGAGTTTTGGGGGAAAAAAAAACTTTGTCCTTGGGGGCAAAGAGGGGAATGTTTTGAGAGTATTTGTTTTAAAACCAACCGCTCTAAAATTGGGGGGAAGCATGGGGGATTAATGTTCAGCAGGGGGAAGGCTGGAGGGGAGTTTGAGATGTCATGTCTGAGGGGGAAAAGTGGGTGTGAAAATGATGCAGAGAATTCGTATTTGGGGGTTTGGAAGGGGGTGCGGGATTACCAAAACGGGCCAAGGGGAGGAAGGGTTTTTGGGGGGATGACATGTAGAAGGGAAGGAGCGAAAAAAGAAGACCCTTTAAGAGTTTATCAATTTTTAGTTTAAGGGAAGGGGGGGTAAGGGTCAGCCTAGGGAAAAGGGTTTGGGGGGGGGGTAAAGGGGTTTTTGTTCAGGGGGGGGCTTCCACAGGCCCTGCATATTTTTTGATAGAAGGGAAAGGGGACAAATTGGTTTTTTTTTTTTTAAAACTTTTACGTTCTGGGGAGTGTGACAAAGTAACATTTTTGGGAAAGGGGTTTTTAGGGGAAAACCGGGAGGCCGGGCTTTTAGTCCTTGGGGAGGGAAATTTCAGTGCCTGCACTCAGAAGGGGGGTGGTTTTAAAGTGCAGTTTTAAAAAATTAATGGGAAAGCACCCTTCCCAAAACAGTGTTTGGGGTGAAAAGGGGGGAAAAAATTTTCTTTTTCGGGGCCAAACCCCCCTTGGGGGAATCGGCCATGTGATAATAAAATAAAAATGACAGGAAAAAACCCTCCCCCATATTTAGTAAACAGGAAAACCCTCCTATATAACAATTTTGACAGAAAAAACCCTCTATATGGGGAAAATGACAAAAACCCTCCTATAAAGGAATATGACAGGAAAAAACCAAACATATATGATAAGAAACAAAAAAAAAAAAACCCCTGCAGCAGGCCCACGCCCATGCGAGGAAGGCCAATCTGATAAATGGGTTTTAAAACTGAAATTAAAGGAATTTAGACATTTTTTTCAACATAACGGGGAATTTTTTTTACGAAAACCTTTTCCATACAGGTTTGGGTTAATCATTTCCCAAAATAAAAACCAAAAAAAAAAGAAGGTGTAAGGGAAAAAAAAAAGTTGAGGTAATCAGTCCTCAGCCTGATTTTGATATGTTCAACCCCCTCCCTCTTGAGAAATAGAGCATAAAGGGGCCCAAAAAGTGGGTTAAAAAACTGCATTGGGGAGTCGAAGCCAAAAGGGGGCCGGGGGCACAGGGGGGACCATCCACTAGTCAAGTAGGGGCTTCATTTCCCAAAAATTTGGGCAAATGTTAAGAATTTTTTGTATCAAACCCCAAAAATGTTTTCAGGGCTGACAGAGGAAACTGACCCAACCTATCCCTTCCATCACCTCCACTTGAGAAAGGGGCATAGCATCAAAAATATTAGCACAACGGTCAGGTCCCTTTCTCCAACCACCCACACACACTATTAAATTTATCTAAAAACCCCATTTTAAAACTACACAACGTTTTAAACTCAATTTTCGGTACTCGAAATTTTTTCACTCACCCACTCTTTTACCCCAAAACCCTTCTTTTCCCATACCTTCCCGAAATTGAATTTTTTTCCCAAATTTAAGCCCCTGCTGCAAGTTCTGTCCTTGGATAGAAATTTTTTTTTTTTTTTATTTGTACACTGTTTACATTCCCTTTATAAATTCCCATTTTCCATTTTTACACCTCAGTCATAACCCCCCTTTAAATTTAAAGCCTTTCTAGAGTGGCAAAGGGTTTAGGCTTCAATCTATCCTCATAAGAAGATTTCGATACAGTGGGTCAACTTTGTCCCCCTCCCTTTTTACTTTTTCCAGTGCATTTATATCCATTCAGTAATACGTTACCAGAAAATGGCAGGGATAATTAAATGAGGCCCCAAAAAAAGATATATAAGAATTGAAGAAAATCCCCGAGGACTTTTAAAAATTTAAAGCCCTTTCCTTTAAATGAAGCTAAGGAAACTGTTCGATTTATTTTGCACACTTAAAAGTCTCGACACACATTAAAGCCCCCCTCCCCCACACACAAACCCAAAAAACAAACACATACCATGAAAGATTATAATAAAAAAAATAAAAATTTTAATTTTCAAAACTTAAATGAGGGGGTTTTTTAAAACTTGGTACTGTATCCTTTATGCTTAATTTACGTCCCCCAGCCATGTAGGGAAGACTCGCACAAATTTCTTGAGGATTTTGGGGAAAGGGAAATTATTTTATACCTCACGTAAGCACCCACAGCCACAAGAAGGAACCGAAATCCTTGCCCAGAAAAATTTTTTTTCACTAGGGGCCAGAGGGTTTTCCCAAAAGGGTTTAAAGGGCGGGGGAAATTTCCTGGCCAGTCATTAAATAACCCCACTTTTTCAGTCCTTTTAACCAGTGAACAAAAAATTTGGGAGTATGACACATGCATTGTCCCCCATAAAAAAAAACCCTAGTCCCCCACTTGCAAAAAACCCCCGGGAAAAATTTCCACACAATAACCCAGGGAATTTTACTGGGTTTATATGCTGGTTTTTTGGAAGCACAATTTTTTTCACCCAAAAACTCCCAGCCGAAACACCCCCAAACAAACGGCTGGGGTTTGGTGGGGCCCACAGGGGTAGCGTTCTAAATTTGGGGGCTACCTCTGCCGGTATACATTCCCCTATTACAACCCCCGAGTCCCCAAAAGGCCTTTTATCCTGGGGGTAAAGGGGGCAAAATAAACAAGAAAAAAAAAACTTTTGAAATTATATTAACCTTCACCCCAAATTTTGAACAGGGATTAAAGTACACAAAATACACATGTCAGTGAAGGTATTATGCACTCCACGGGAAGCAAGGCAGAAAGAAGCCAAATAAGAGCAACCTGCTTCAACCAGCTCTAAAAATGGAATGACAAGGGCAACAGGGAGTGGACCCCCCAAACCTTTTGCGATTGCCAAAACCCTCTTTTTTTTTGGGTGGGAAACCCGAGTACTAGTTAACGACGGGGGCCCCATCATCAACTCTTTTCCAAACCCGGTTTTGGGTGGGTTTGGGGGAAGATAGCCTGTAAATGAGGGTGTGTACATGCGCCGAATAAAGGTTACGTACTCTTTGCATGCCACATCCTCCATGGTTACAGGTGATGGTGAAGGTTACCTCATCACTCCAAAGTACTTCAGACCACTGTTGAGGATTCCAGTGAAGATATTTCTTTGTATAATCCAGCCTATGTTTCTTCTCTGGCTTGGAGAGGATTGGTTTCTTAACCCTTAAACTGTCCAAACAAATTTACATTCACATGTGTAGTGCTCCAAAAGTAGATCTACGTTTTTTTACATATTTTCAAATACAGTGGTCCCTCGTTTTTCGTAATTAACCCTTTGACTGTTTCAGGCCCCTTTCTGAAACTGTCATTCTATGTCGCTCAATTTTTGAAAAAAAAAAAAATTATTTTTTCTTATGAAATGATAGAGAATCTTTTCCCGATGGTAATGACACCAAAAGTTCGAAATTTGGTCGAAAACTCATGGAATTATGCTCCCGCGAAGTTAGCAGTCTCGGCGACATATGAGTATCGGTGATTTCGCCGACTTTGAGCCCTATTTTCAGCCAATTCCATTGTTCCAGTTGACCAAACTCATAGCTATTTCTTTAGAACTCCATTTTATCTATCAGCTGAGTACAAGAAACCTCCCATTTACTAATTTGGACTACCCAATATGGTGGCAAAAATTGGCAATTTGGCCAATTTCATGCAAACTAAAAAAGATGTCAATTTCAAAATAGGGTCCAGAATAAACAAGGTAGACATTCGTGGCACTAAAATAACATATGCTCTGTTCATTAGTCACATCTCTAGGCCCCTCTTATATTATTATTGCTTTCTATTTTGATTTTTTATTCATACAATACAAAATTTACTGTTATGCAGACTACTGCATTATTGTAAAAATGGTATAAATAATATCAGTGCACTAGTGAAAGAATATTAGACTCCCCAGTTGATGTGTATTCGACGTGTGGTGTGATTTATTTACTCCTGAACATTGGTAAAAATTGAACATTTCCGCTACTTTGAGCTCAGTTTCAAGGTCGTTTTCATCGTCAAAGTAATGAAAATCATCTCTATTTCTGTAATATGTTTTCCATTTTATCACCTAAGACCATGAAAACGCGAATACAACGATAAATACTATACGAAAATACACCTCAAAGTCGGCGTTTTATTCCAAAAAAAACAATCAGTTTTTTTTTCTCATTACGCAATGTGTGCTGCAGGATTTTTTTTATGTGGTGCACACTGACCACACAGACCCATTCTCTAACATGTGTGCCTACCAGCTTTCTCCCGCTTGATTTGAAGCCGCTAGAATTATTGAGTATATATACGTCAGAAACACTGGCTCGTAAGATGTATTTATACGTCGAAAACAGTCAAAGGGTTAATCCGTTCCTGGAGCCGTTACTATAAACGAAATTTACGATTTGCAAATCAATTTTCCCCATAAGAAATAATGTAAATACAATTAATCCGTTCCTGACACCCAGAAGTATTAAAACAAAAAATTTTTTTACATGAAATATACATGTAGTAGATAAACAATACAATGGGAAATGATGAATGAAACATTAACAGCATAACACTTACCTTTATTGGAGATTCTTCTTAGTGTATAGGAGACTGGAGGAGGAGAGAGATTGGATTGTTTACAGTTTGGAAGGGGAACCCCCTTCCAGCAACCCCTCAGGTCCCAATTGCTTCTCGGGGTTTTGCTTCTTTTCCTTTTTCTTCCCCCTTTTGGGGGCCCCTAGATCTACGGCTTCACTTATGTCCAAACCTAGTTTACTCCAAAATTCTGCCCGTCAAATTAGCGCGAAAGCGCTCATAGGCCACAGTGGAGAAGGGGTCTGCGTGGTAGGGGGCACCATAAAAAAAAAAATTTGGCGCCCGCATACAGTGGAAACCCGGCTCAGTTACCTTGTTCACCAGCCTGGGAAAGTCAGCTCTCACTCCCCGGAAAATTGGGATTTCCCCTTCCTTTCAAAGGTTCTGACACTGAGGGAAGTGGAAATAAAGCGATTCTAGGGCTTTGGTCATTAGTGCCCGAAAAAGAATACCAGGTACGATAATGGCAGAAAACCCTGACGATTCACCTTCTCCTCGGGGTTGGGTATTTGTGACTCACGTGGTTGTTCCTCAACGCAAGAGAAAACAAATATTTTGCGTGGCCAGGCCTCTGACTTCAGTAAGATGTGGAGTGCATGGTTGTATTTTATTGCGCTCAACGATCATTCGAGTAGGATGTGGGGATCATATTCACCAGTGAACGCGGTATGTTCGCCCCCGCATCCCTGGGGTAGTGTACCCTATGCTGTGCCCAGGGGCGGAGTACATCCGAAGAAACACCCCGTGGCCCACACCAGTTTTAGGTATGATGTGGGAGAGGGGCTACATTGGCATGGAAGACCACAGGCTCATGGATGGTGTTATGGTGAGGGTAGTGGTACCCCCATGCGTGACTCACCCCCCAGGGGGGCCCTTTGGCTGATCTTCATTTCAAGGAAAAGGCGGAGCGTCAGCACCAGCCCCCCAAACCAAAAACCCCCCGAAAAACCGCCTAATGCCATATCCACCAAAACCCGATGGGGTTTGGGCAGCAAAACCCCAAATTTTTTCCCCAACCCTCCCATTTTGATGACTCCAAAGTGGAATTTCCTATTTGCCCCCTTGGGAACAGGGCCCAAAGGGGATTCTTTGAATTTTTCTTTGACCACCATTGATAAAAACTTTGTCAGGGGAAAAGGGGTATTTTGAGTATACCAGGGCAAATACTCAATCACCCAGTCAAGACTCACAGGTGGAAAGAGACAAGTTGAAAAAATGTATTTGCTTTTGAAACAATAATGCTTATGCCTCTGCTATAAGCATAATATAAAAGTATACTGGTCCACGTCAGCTAATTTCTCCCCCTCTTCGTAAAATTCATCCCATGAACATTTTTATCTTATCTTATTTATGTTGCACTTCTCTGACAAAACCAGGCCGACAGAAGTGACAGGTTATCAAGATTAAAATGTTTTCATTATCTCAAAAAAAACTCGCATATACTTTTGTCCATTCAAAATCTTGTAATGACGAGTCTTTGATTTTGTTCAAAGGTAGACTGTCATTTAAGCATTTTATACCCAGCAAGAGGAAACGCTTTGGTATAAAAAATGTTTGTACTCGGATTTTGCAGTGGCCCGGTGTTGGGTATTGTTGTATACAGGGGGTAAAACATTTAAAATACCAAGTTTATTGGGTTCTGGTGACGTAGTGAAAAACAGATGCCATTATTTGGTAGGGGATACATTATATACCCATAACGGGACACAAACCCATTACCAGTGATTTCGCGAGTGAACAAGACTGTGTGTGGCACAGTGCGTTTAATCGAAAAATGCCCAGGCTCAACGCGGGGGCTCGTGGTGATCGTGCAGGGGTTTACTGCCAAAGACATATGCATTTCGGTGGCATGACAAAAGAATGTCACATTGTGACAACCCTTCACCTAATGAAATCAAGAAGTGCAAATTGATCGAGTGATAATGAAATTTTTTCGAAACCAGTGACTGATTGATTATAACAAAAAAGGCTTGGGGGACAAATGTGACTGCGATTGGTTTTTTTGACTGTGTTCGAAGAGTTACAAGTGGGACATAAACTTTTCTCCATCCTGGACATTTCAATGCTCAAGCATTAATATGTACCCAATAAAGACTGGCAAAAGACCACGTTGGTGAATTTTGTTTGTCTGTTGTCGACAACTCTAATAATACCAGAAAAAACACCTCTATACAACACGGGGCCTCGAATTCCTCAGGAATACCCCAAACTTTTAGGAGGGAAGGTGATATTTTATAATACAACTTTCCTTTAACTCAGAAGAAATTTGCTCAGAAAATTTCATCGTCTTTTCCAAACAAAAAGACGGCAACAAAGACGCAAAGACACTTGTTTATGTGTGAGGAATGAAGGGGGCCCTGTGCATGGGCCTTGTTTCAAGGAGTTCCCAAGCTCCAGCAGTTTTAAAACCATGTCCTGATTGTAATATGTAAAAAATGATAGAAAATTGATTTACAAGATTTGTGCAGGGTTTTTTGATAAAAAACAGCAGTAAAACAATAATATGTAAAAACTTTGGTGGTTTTTGTGTTTAATACAGTGATTTATTTTATAACATTAATACATATTGGGCTCTCAGCCCCAAATGTTAGTAGGAATAGAAAAAAATTGGAAAAGAAAAGAAAAAACTATAAAAACCGCAAAATAATGTAATGTGCGTATGTGGAATTCGTCGATGTTGCCGCCACCACATCATTTTTGACAAACTTCTTGACACTGTATCTCGGTAAGTACTGATCAGAATTTTTTTTTTGTCTTATTACCTTCACAAAAATATGCTCTTTAACCCTTTGACTGTTTCAGGCCCCTCTCTGAAACTGTCATTCTATGTCGCGAAATATTTGAAAAAAAAAAAATTATTTTTTCTAATGAAAATGTTAGGAATATTTTTAGTAGTGTTTTAAGCCTAAAAAAAATTTTTGCCATCAGTACTTACCGAGATATAGAGCCGCAAAGTTTGCAGAAAGTGACGTGCGTATGGCAACAGCGGCAACCGCCGCCCACCTGGTATTCTTTTATTTACTCTAATTCAAAGGTTTCTTGCATTTTTCAATATTTTTCTGTTCCAGGTAACTTATGTGGCCTGTGAGACCAATGTAAGGTGCATTCTTCAAATATACACTCATTGTTTACAACACAATAACAGAACAAACTTTATCACTATAGTTTGTGTATACACTTTGTTTACACAAACAAACAATACAAAACTATGTTTATTACTATTGTTCCATAATATATATACATATGTACAGTCACTAAACACGTTCCTAGAACTGCTGCAGCTTGTGGAACTCTTTGAAACATGGGTATATGCAGAGGGGCACTTCACACTCCTCACACATAAAACGAGTGTCTCTGTGTGTTTGTGGGCGTTTTGTGGTATGCATACATACATAACACCTCTTCTGAGCATTTTCCTTGGCAGTAGTAGGAGGCAGTTGTATGGGGTAGTGATCACCAGGCCTCAAACGAGATGACGTCTGTGGGCGCTGGTCTATTGCAGGAGTTGCTCCTTGGTACTTTGCAATTATTTGTCTGATTACTGACAGGCTAAATTCACCACATTTTGGTGTTTTGTTGGTCTTCAACTTGTATATGTTATAAGCATTTAGCATAGAGATATCAACAAGATGGAAAAAATGTTTTATATACCACTTATAACTCTTGCATACACAGTCTGCAAACCCAATCTGCATGTCACATTTGTCCACTAAGTGCATATTGAGGTTGTAGTCCATGACAGCTGCAGGCTTTAGAATGGGTTCATTGGTCTCTCTGTTGTCCCTGCCACTGGGTACCATTTCGTTTCTGTGAACTGATGTCAACAATGTGACATCATGTTTGTCATGCCACCGAAATGCCATGATGTCATTGGCAGCAAAGGCTTGCACCTCACCTCTGCGAGTGCCAGCGTTGAACATATGTTTACGATTACCACGCACTGTGCTACACACGTCTGTCAAGTTCACTCGCAAGAAATCACTGAGTAAGGGGCTTGTGTACCAGTTATCAGTAAATAACATATGCCCCTTACCAAGATATGGTTCCATCATTGTTTGAACCACATCACCAGATACCCAATAACTTCATGGTATCTCTCAAAGTATTACTGCCAGTGTACACAATAATATCTAAAACAAGACCACTTCTGCAATCACACAGTACAAATAGCTTTATACCAAAGCGTTTCCTCTTGCTTGGTATATATTGCTTGAATGAGAGTCTTCCTTTGAATAAAATCAAGGACTCATCAATAACAAGCTTCCTGAAGGGATAAAAATACATGCAGCACTTTTGTTTCAGGTACATAAACACATTTCTGATCTTATATAACCTGTCGCTTCTGTCAGGCCTGGTTTTGTCTGAAAAGTGTAACATACGTAACAGTATCAGGAAACGATTGACACCTATAATGTCACTAAAACCTGGAGTTGAAATCAGGCGTTCTGTTGCCCAGTAGGTGGTGACAGTGTGCTTATACACATGTGGCATAAGCATTATTGTGGCAAAAAACAGGTACATCTCTGCCACAGTTGTCTCCTTCCACTTGTGTAGCCGTGATTTTGGTGAGAGAATTGTATTTGCCATGGCGTAATCACAGTATGTGTTTGTTTCCCTGACAATGATGCCCATCAGGGGTTCATCGAAGAATAACTCAAAGCAGTCCAGTTCACTGGCATTGTTCCCAAGTGGGCAAGATGGCTTTATTCCACTTTGTGTTTCATCAAAGTCATGGGGACTGGGAACAAACTCGTCACCGTCCTGCCAATCCAAGATGCGGTCTGCTGGTGGGGTCTGGATATTGTACCGTGGTTGTGGTTGTGCAGGTTGTGGTTGAGCAGGTTGTGGTGGTGCAGGTTGTGGGAGTGTGGGGTAGGGTGAGGCTGGTTGTTGTGCTGCGTCAGCAGCGTGGGTAGTAGCGTGGCCCGCTGATGGTGCCACATGGGCCATGCCACCCTCACTATCACCACCACTGCCTCCTCCCTCACTGTCACCATTCATACCCATCGTTACAATATCGTCATCTTCACTATCAGGTCGTGGTGTAGGGCCACGGGATGTGCTCCCAGAGTTTCTCCTTCCCCTTGGAACAACATATGAAACACTACCAGACCGCATGCTACGTCGTACATACTGCCGCTTCACTGGGAAATATTCACTCTCACTGTCACTAGAACTGCTTTCAATGACCTTGAAATCACTATCACTATCACTGCTATCATCTGGGTGTTGTACACGACCAAATAGTTTCCTCTTTCGTCCTGGTACAGGCGAACGTGAACGTGAACAAGCCGGCACAGCACCAGAGGTGGAAGGTTGTGGGTCATCTGGGTTTTCATCACTAATTACGTTATTCTGGGCACTTTTTCCGGTAACACTCACTTCAAAACCCTGGAATTCACTGTCACTGACATTTTCATCGCTGTTAGAGCTATCACTTGGGAACAAAAGACCTCCAATCTGCCGAGGAGTGAGGAACTTCTTACCGAGAGGCATGGTGAAAATGGACTAACAACATGGTGTTCCCACAATGCACCGCTGGGTCCCAGATTTTTTTCACAGAGTGCACACCGACCACTGAGACCCATTCTCTCTCGTGTAGGCCTACCAGGCCTTTGGCGCTTGATTTGAAGCCGCTAGAATTTGTGCGTATAAATACGTCAGAAACATTGGCTCGTAAGACGTATTTATACATAGGAAACAGCCAAAGGGTTAATTCTGTAAGAAAAAATAATTTTTTTTTTTTCAAAATTTCTTGGACACTGGAGCACCACTTCAGATTTTGGCCTTGGACCCTGAAGGGGTTAATGCCACTAGACCACCTTGAGAGTCACTCTAGTCCTGTCTCGCAAAGCAACTGTGGAGAGAGCTCTGTTTCTGGCGTCTCTTTAACACTTCCCTAAAATGGCCCAAGACTTTGTCACTGTACATATTTCTCACCTTCTTTACCACAGGCTTGGCACTAGGAGCTTTCTTTGGAGCCATGACAGCTTACTTAATACTTGCAAGCACTAAAATGAGTGGAATATTATGAAATATTTCGTAGGAGCACTTGAGGGGACCTTCACTCACTGGTAAACAATGCCAGACTGGCTGGGTAGGGAGGCCGCCCCGGCTCAAAACGTGCATACGCGTCCCGGACGAACTACTATTCGCGAGTCAACCTATGAAAAGCGAGTCCATGTTTATATGAAAATACCCCTATGATTGGCGAAATTTACGATTGCCGAGAACTACGAAAAGCGAGGGACCACTGTATAACAAAAAAAAAGTAGATCAAAGTTTTTTTTACACGTTTTCAAATGTAAAAAAAAAAGAAAAGATCTACTTTTTTTACATACTTTCAAATGTTGAAAAAAAAAGCATTTCTACGTTTGGAGAGTTTAAGGGTTAACCTGGCAGTGACTACTGTAGCCCAGTTCTGACACATATCTGTTAACAGTTCTTATAGACACCTCTGAGAGAAGATGTGGGTTCTTTTCTTTCAATTCTCTAGCAGTTATCTTAGGTGTACTCTCTAAATGCTTCTTTAAAACACATTTTAAGGTACGAACAGATATCTTCTTCGAGGGGCCAGGCCAAGGTTTGGCAGACGGTATTTCGACACCGCCACCAGCCTTGAAACACTGCACCCAGTTCCTCACTGAACGCTCCCCACACGCCAACATTCCTTACTATTTCTTTCTTCTAGTGCCCAGCTTTGTGAAGCCTTATGATTTGAGCTAAAGTTTCAGGTGTTAAAGACTTCCTTTTACCCACAATCAAACATGTATAGCCCCAAAACCAGAGGGAGTACCGGACAAAAGATGGGGTAAACGAGAGGGAAAAGTGCAACACTTCTCACCACGGCAGCCACATGAGCACTGAGGAGTCACTGTGGAATGTGGCGGCAGGCCGTGACATCATGCTAATGGCTGCTACCCGGCATAATGCACTGACGAAGAAAGACCCCCCGTATGGTAGGCCTTTGATTTTCATCATGGCATTATGCAGGGGCGCTCACCCGGCATAATCCTGTGATGAGCACTGTATGCACTGTTGTCTTGGTTTCTGATTACTGTTAACCAGACCTCCTAAATCCTTTTTGCAATCAGTAATATTAAGATCTACATTATTTAGTTTATATGTGGCATGGTTATTTTTCCTGTCCAATGTTTAGAACTTTGCATTTGTCTATATTAAAATGCATCTACCACTTCTCTGACCATTGCATCAGTCTATTCAAATCTTCCTGGAGTGCTCTAATGTCCTCTTTAGAATGAACTAGGCAGCCTATTTTGGAGTCATTAACAAACTTGCTTATCTTGCTATTTATTCCCTTATCTATGTCATTTATGTAAATTGTGAACAACAAAGGGCCCAATACTGACCCCTGTGGAACACCGCCTGTGACATGCCCCCACTCTGATTTCTTCCCATTTATGCAAACTCTCTGCTGCCTATTTGTCAACATTGCCTCTACCCAGGAAAAAATTTCTATTCCATGTGCCTTAATTTTCCTCGATAGCCTCCAATGTGAAACTATCAAAAGCCTCACTGAAGTCCATATACACGATATCTCAAATACCTTAGTGAAAAAAGTTAGCAAATTCATACAGCAGGAATGCCCCTTTGTAAAACTGTGTTGAGATTCATTAATGAATTTATGCCTTTCAAGATGGCTATGAATTGTCTCGTAAATTACAGATTCCATAAATTTCCCCACTATGGAGTTAAGGTCTATTGGTCTATAGTTTGAAGCTAATGATCTGTCTCCTGCTTTGTAAATAGGTATTATACTTGCCATTTTCCACTTGTCTGGCACTATGCCACTTTGTAGTGATATGTTGAAAAGATTAGTCTAAGGTTTGCTAAGGTCCTCTTTACATTCCTTTAAAACCCTTGCAAACAGTTCATCAGGATCTGGGGATTTGTAAGGTTTTAATTTCTCTATTTGTTTGAAGATCATGTCACTAGTTACCCTAATCGTGCATAGTTTATCATCCTGTTCTACATAATTCATTATTTATGGAATTTTGCAAGTATCTTCCTGTGTAAAAACTGAGAGGAAGTGTTAAAAATTTCACACATTTCCTTATCACTGTCAGTGATCTGCCCTGAGTTGCTTTTGAGTAGGCCTATCTTGTTTCTAATCATACTTCTATATACTTAAATGAAACCTTTTAGGTTAGTCCTCGAATCCCTTGCGACTTTAACCTCATAATCTCTTTTTTGCTTTTCTTATTCTTTTTTATTTCTCTTTTTAAATTTAAATATATTAATTTCTTAACTGCCCATCCCCTCTTTTGATATGCCCATATATATGCCTCTTTTTTTGACCAATGAGATGTTTAACCCTTTCAGGGTCCGTGCCGTAAATCTATGGCTTTGAGTTGAGGGTCCAAACCGTAGCTCTACTCCATGAGCTCAGCTCACTCTGGTAAGTTGTGAGCAGTAAATTTGGGCCTAGATATGAGAGAATACATCTATGTGGTATGTGTGCACCACACATAACAAATTTTGCATCACACAGTGCATAATGAGAAAAAAAAAACAGACCGTAATTTTCAATTAAAACAGCGACTTTGCAGTTTTTTTTATGTTTTTTATAGTTACATTTGCGATTTCTTGATCTCATTTGATAGAATGAAAGATATATTACAGAAATAGTGATGATTTTGATTGGTTTTAGTACTGGACATGGCTTGAAACTGACCTCAAAGTAAAGGAAATGTTAAATTTTTGCCGATGTTCAAGAGTAAACAAATGACCTCACACGTCTAATACACACCAGCTGGTGAGTCTAATATACGTTCACAAATGTGGCGATATTATTTATACAATTATTACAATATTGCATAACAGTAAATCTTCTATCTTTTGGTTTGAATAAAAATTCATTATGTGAATAAAAAATAAAAATGGAATTCATTTGTAAAGCCTCAAAACATAACTAATGAACAGAGGAAATGTTAGTTTAGTGCCAGGAATGCCTTCATTGTTTATTCTGAACCCTATTTTGAGATTGGAATATTTCGAACTTTGCGTTAAATTGGCCAAATTATCATTTTCTGATCACTTTATTTTGTAGTTGAAACAGTGGACATGGTGATTTCTTGTGCTCAATCGATAGAATAGAAGTAATAATACTAGTGAAATAGCTAAGAATTTGGTCAACTGGAATAATGTAAATTGGCCTAAAATGGGAGTCAAAGTTGTCAAAATCACCGATGCATAAATATCGCTGACACATCAAAATTCGCGAGAGCATAATTTCGTCAAGTATCCATCAAATTTCGTACTTTTTGTTTTATTACCTTCAGGAAAAGATTCTCTACCATTTTGTAAGAAAACATAACAAAATTTTTTTTTTTGAAAATTCTTGGACCCTGGTGCACACCTTGAAATTTGGCCTCTGGGCCCTGAAAGGGTTAATCTATTGCTTAACCATTTGGGATCATTTTTGTTTGATCTAATTTCTCTACTTGGAACATAAGTAGTCTGGGCAGATAGAACTGTGCTCTGAAAAATGTTATATTGGCAACCATCACCACCTACCTGACCCATAGTCAGGTCATTCCAATTCAGCCCACCCAGGTAATTTCTTAGTCCTATGAAATCGGCCAAGGAGAAGTCTGGGGCAGAGACCTGATTGCAGTTATTTGGGTAATTCCACAATACAGTGGACCCCTGACTTATGATATTAATCCGTTCCAGAAAACACATCGTAAGACGAAATTACCGTAAGTCAAATTAATTTTCTCCATAAGAAATAATGGAAATCAAATTAATCCATTCAAGACAACCAAAAGTATGAAAAAACAATTTTTTACCATATGAAATATACATTTTCCTACACACAAAAACAAGGATACATGAACAACATATATTGTGCATGTACTAGTGTACTAAATGAAGAATAAATGACACTTACCTTTATTGAAGATGTGGTGATGAGTGATGAGACACTGTGTCCTGGGAGTCCCTTTTCCTCCTGAGTAATGTATGCCCTGTTTGGCATTTTCTTCCAGAACAGGCCTTATCACACAGTGTATGCCACTACGATTCTTCAATTTCTCAAACCAACCTTTGCGGGCCCTTTAAAACCTTGCCTTTTAAAAACCCTTTGACTGTCGCGGCCGTATATATACGTTTGTGAGGTACCGTGTTTGACGTATATATACTCATAAATTCTAGCGGCTTCAAATCAGGCAGGAGAAAGCTAGTAGGCCCACATGTGAGAGAATGGGTCTGTGTGGTCAGTGTGCACCACATAAAAAAAATCCTGGAGCACGCAGTGCATAATGAGAAAAAAAAACTCCGACCGTTTTTTTTAATTAAAATGCCGACTTTGTGGTCTATTTTCGTATGTATTTGTGGTTGTATTCTCGTTTTCATGGTCTCATTTGATAGAATGGAAACTATATTATAGAAATGGAGGTGATTTTGATTAATTTTACTATAAAAAGAACCTGGAAATGGAGCACAAAGTACAGGAAATGTTTGATTTTTGCCGATGTTCAAAAGTAAACAAATGATGTCATTGACCAATAAATGTCCAAATAGCCATCTAATACACAGTCATGAATGGGTTGATGTAATTTTTACAATTATTACAGTATTGCAGTAGTCTCATAACAGTAAATCTTCTATTTTTTGTTTGAATAAAATTAAAAAATAAAAAGCAAGAGTAATATCACAGGGACCTGGAGACATGACTGATGAACAAAGAAAATCTTATTTTAGAGCCAGGAATGTCTGCATTGTTCATTCTGGACCTTATTTTGAAATTGTCGTATTTTTAATTTTCGTGAAATTGGCCAAATTGCAAATTTCTGACCATGTTATTGGGTAGTTGAAATCGGTAAATGGGCAGTTTCTTGTGCTCAATCGATAGAAAAAATAGAGTTCTGAAAAAATTTAGTTATGAGTTTGGTTGACTGGAATAACGGAATTAGCCGAAAATAGGGCTAAAATTTGGGGCGAAATTGCCGATTTTTAAATATCGCCGATGTCGCTAAACTTCGCGAGGAGCGTAATTCCGTCAGTTTTCCATCAAATTTCGTTTTTTTGGTGTCTTTACAATCGGGAAAAGATTCTCTATCATTTCATAAGAAAAAATAATTTTTTTTTTTTCGAATATTTTGCGACACCAGGAGCAACTTCAGGATTGGGCCCTTCGACAGTCAAAGGGTTAAAAGGAGCACAGTAACCTTGTCTTTTAAAAAAAGCATACACTAACACAGCACCACACAAGCACAACACCACCACTACACTACACACACACAGCTGCCTCTCCTCCGGACCTGAAATTCCTCTAAACTCGACCACTATTTATATCTTCGACCATTACTTGTACTCAAACTCAAGTGCACACTAAGTACATTGCACACTAAGTACACTGCTCACACCACACGCTCTTGCTCGTACTCAGTATAAATAGCCTATATATTGCCGATCCATGTCCATTTCTACACAAGATTATTTACTTTAGAAGCTTATAGAAGTTTATAGCCGGTGATGCTGGATTATTCATTCGCAACTTAAATTATAGCCAAAAGCACAAGATTATTTACTTTGTCTTTGTTTAGAAGCTTATACCCGGTGATGCTTGATGCTTCTAGATCGTTTATTCACAACTTAATACATCATTCACAACTTAATACATTATAACATTATTGCTATAGCTTGTAGCCGGTAATACTTATATACTTCTGGATAATTCATCAAACTGAAGAACAATATTTCTAGATGGTTATGGATAATTGACTGAACCTGTTGTGTAGCGATGATGCTGCTATAGTGATGATGCTGCTATGGTCTGGAAGTTATGGTCTGGACCCGTTGTGTAGTAGAATTTGTAAATGATAATGCTGGTGTAGTCTGGACTCTTATACAGGTTCAGACTACACCAGCACCATCATCAACAACTTAATTTATATTGTTGGATGATAATGCTGCTAAATGCTGCTGGTCTCAACCTGTTGTGCAATGCTGGTCTGAACCTGTTGTGTGGCGATGATGCTGACACACAATTAATTCGTCTCTCTTCTTCTCTTCTTGTCTTAGGTTTCACTACAGATCCAAGATAAACACAAAATTAATTCGTCTCTCTTCTCTTACTGTTTAGAAACTCGACTAGACTATCCTCCGCTGCCATCACCGTGGCTTCCTCTCTCCCCTCACAGACTGTACTGATAGGCTGGAGTGATGTTATGCTCACAACCTACACCCCAACCTTGTTTTACCACTCAGGCAGTTTGTTTTACCGCTCAGGCAGTTGCTGAATGTTGTAGACTGAACTACCTCAGGGATATTGTCACCTACTGTAAGAAAATATATCTCCTTGAATCAAATCTAATTACCTTACATTCCCTAAGCTGTGTATCACCCCAACGAGTATAAAACTAAAAAGGGAGACTGAGTTCTTGAAATGTTTGATTATTATTTGTTTGGATTAATAATTTAGTAATATTAATAAGGGTAGAGAATAAGAGTTGAGTTAGCTTTTCTTTACTTAATACATATTTACACTTCTCCATCTATCTTCAGTAATATCTCTATTTTAATATTTCTACTTTTTCTTTTTTCTCTTTCTTACTTTTCTTCTGAAACCTTTTTTATTAAATAGTTTCAAATAAAAAAATAATAATATTTAATAGTAAATATTTTTTGTTAAATTATTTGTTTATATTTCACTACTTAAACTTCACTATCAGTTTTGATAATAACAATTTTGATGGTTTTAAAGAACCTGATTAAATAATTTAATTTTCTATAATGACATAAAAGAGAGTCATTCCCTCAGTAAAACTTTTTTTTTTTTTTTTTTTCTCAAGTTTTACACTAGCGTTGCATTTTTACTAATAATGTTAACATTAAATGAAACGTTTTTCCAAGACATTTTTGCTCAAGTCCCTTATGAAGACTTATTAAACTGTTGTGCTTTAGTTTGTAAGCAATGGAAGAAAGTGATTATTGACAACCCCCACTATATGCCTCTTCGTCAACTTCATTATCGTTATTGTAAAGATCCTTATTCCATATTTCAAAGTCCCTTAAGAGGTAAAGCCTATAATAATAATACTAATATGGTTGTTTGTCTTACTAATGCTATAGAAATTTTACATCCTTTTTTTGTAACTAGGAACGAGATTCCACTGATTCCACTTTTAAAAATGATTGAGAGTAATACGTGTAAATCCCAAAAAATCTACAATTTAACAACTAATAATATATTTTAATTGTGTAGTCTGTGTAGTCACCCACTATATTTACTTACTATTTAATTATGTCTTCAATATAAGTTAAAATATCAATTGTCAGATATTAGTGGTTGGCGTATTATAACATTAATGGTATTTCTATCTAGAGACATAAGTGAAATTCAATATTTAATATATTTATTGTTGAAAATCGACAACAAAAATTTCTTTTCTTTGACAGAAATCATAGAATTTTTATACGGATTATCTACAATTTTTGTGGCTTATTACCATAATAGTAAAAATTTTCATATTGACCACTACAAAATTCACTGCGCTCTTTTTCTCAGGAAAAATCGAATTGTTAATTATAAATATCCCTCATTATTAACCTGTGAATGAGCAAGATTAGTTAATCATCTTTTAAATTGTAATATGAATGATATAATTAACCCTTTCAGGGTCCGTCCCGTAGATCAACGGCTTTACGTTCAGGGTCCAAACTGTAGATCTACGTCATGAGCTCAGCTCACTCTGATAAACTGTGAGTGGTAAATTTGGGCCTAGATATGAGAGAATACATCTATGTGGTATGTGTGCACCACATAAAACAAATCCTGCAGCACACTGTGTATAATGAGAGAAAAAAAACTGAGACCATGATTTTCGATTAAAACAGCGACTTTACAGTGTTTTTTCGTATGCTTTTTATAGTTGTATTTGTGATTTCTTGGTCTCATTTGATAGAATGTAAGACATATTACAGAAATAGAGATAATTTTGATTGGTGTTAGCACTGGAAATGGCTTGAAATTGAGCTCAAAGTGGCGGAAATGTTAAATTTTTGCCGATGCTCAAGAGTAAACAAACGACCTCACACGTCTAATACACGCCAGCTGGTGGGTCTAATATACATTCACAAATGTGGTGATGATATTTATACAATTATTACAATAGTATTGCATAACAGTAAATCTTCTATTTTTTGGTGTGAATAAAAATTCATTATGTGAATAAAAAATCAAAATGGAATTTATTTGTAAAGCCTCAAAACATAACTAATGAACAGAGGAAAAAGTTAGTTTAGTGCCAGGAACACCTACATTGTTTATTCTGGACCCTATTTTGAAATTGGAATATTTTGAACTTTGTGTTAAATTGGCCAAATTACCAATTTCCGGTCACTTTATTTTGTAGTTGAAAGAGTTGACTTGGCGATTTCTTGTGCTCAATCGATAGAATAGAAGTAATACTAGTGAAATAGCTGAGAATTGGTCGACTGGAATAATGTAAATTGGCCTAAATGGGAGTCAAAGTCGGCAAAATTGCCGATTCATAAAAATCGCTGACACATCAAAAATTTACGAGAGCATAATTTCGTCCATTTTCCATCAAATTTCGTACTTTTTTTTTTTATTACATTCAAAAAAGATTCTCTACCATTTCATAAAAAAAAAATAACAATTTTTTTTTTTAAATTCTTGGACACTGGGGCACCACTTCAGATTTTGGCCTTGACCCTGAAAGGGTTAAATTAGAGTATGTAGCTGGTTTTAGGAGGGGTGTAATGTTGCAGTTAAAAACTGTAGTGTAAGCACCCTTCTGGCAAGACAGTGAAAGAATGAATGATGGTGAAAGTTTTTCTTTTTCGGGCCACCCTGCCTTGGTAGGAGTCGGCCAGTGTTTAAAAAAAAAATTAATTTTGATTTTTACTCAATAATAAGAAATTTTTTTATTTATAAAACTAATACTAATGATAAAGGGAATTTATCATCAATATTAGTACAAAGATTTAAAAATGTAATTATAAGTACTAATGTTGATAGTTTAAGCAAATCAAATATTGATTTTATTGTTTTTTTTTTTTTGTAAAAAAGAACACTAAAAATGAACATGAATATGATATAAAAGAAACTATACCGAATTTTAAAAAAATATAGCAATGCTCCACTAATCATTTTTGAAGACCGATTTTTATCTTTTAATTATTACTCTTCTAATTTTAGAAAATTTAAAAAAACTAGAGTAATATCAAAATTGAAAATAACAGCTCTTTTTCATTTAGTTCTAAGTAGAAAATCTCAAGATTTGTATTGGTTAATGACATGTGCTATTCAACACAGGAATTTTCAACTTGAACCTGAATTTCCCAAAATCTTTTCTGTTGGGGAAAGACCACCTATAAATAATTATGAATGCAAAAATGTCCAAGTATTGGAATTAAGTTATAACTATTCAAATATATATGAATACTATCAAAAATTTCATCGGGATGAACATCAGCCACTTAATACAGTGGAACCTCTACTTGCGAGCCTGTCCATGTGCGAGTTTTTCCATATACGAGTAATCGATGGGTTGATTTTTTGCTTCCATACGCAAGCAAAATTTCCACAAGTGAGCAGACCTCAAGGCAGGTTCCTTGACACTGGTGAGGGGCTCTTGCTCTTGATCTCAGGAATTGTATCTCATTGTTTGGTGGACTATCTTATTGAAACTTGGGCAATGTATGATGGAAAGATGCTTCTTAACGTACACCAAAAATGAAAGAAATCTAAGCATAAATAATGGAGTTCACTTCTCAGCAATTAGCCACCCCTTAGCGGTAATTTTGAATGGTTTTTATGGTTGTATTCTCGTTTTTTTGGTCTCATTTGATAGAATGGAAGATATATTACAGAAATAGATATGATTTTGATTGCTTTCATGATGAAAAGTGCCTTGAAATAGAGCTCAACCTAGGAGAAATGGTCCATTGCTTGGCTGTTTCAGAGTAAACACTGTCCATTCCAATATGCAGTCGTAAATGGGTTGACATTTATACAATTATTGCAATAAGGAATAACAGTAAATCTTATATTTTTTGTGTGAATAAAAATTACAAATAATTTATATAATAATAATAATAATAATAATAATAAAAATAATAACAATAATAATAATAATAATAATAATAATAATAATAATAATAATATGTATAATAATATGAATAATAAGAATACATATAATAATAATAATACAGTGGTCCCTCAATTATCGTCCTTAATCCGTTCCTGGAAGTAGGACTATTATCGAAATAGACGATTTTTGAATCAATTTTCCCCATAAGAAATAATATAAATCCAATTAATTCGTTCCAGACATCCAGAAGTATCAACAACAATTTTTTTTTTTTACCTAAAAGATAGATTTACATGCACAAAAGAATGAACATTCAACATGACAGTTACCTTTATTGAAGGCTGTTGTTGATGAATGGAAGACAGGGAGGAGGAGAGAGGGAAGAGAGGTTATTGTTTGGAAGGGGAATCCCCCTCCATAAGGACTCTAGGTCACTTCAGGGGTCACTTCTCTAGCATAAATATAGATTTACATGCAGAAAAGAATGCCAAATAAATGTAAAGCACTAATAAAATGTATAAATGAACATTGGTAATAGGGGTAGTTGATGAGTGGAACAGTCTGCCTAGTAGGGTGATCAAAGCTAAAACATTGAGTAGTTTCAAATTTAGGTTGGATAAATACATGAGTGAGAGGGGGTTGGATTTGAGTCAGACTTGCACCTGAGCTTATTGCTTGGGTAGCATTTGTTCTGTTAGTGGGTTGGATTTGTGAAGGACTGGCCTAGTATGGGCCAACAGACTTATTGCAGTGTTCCTCCTTTCTTATGTTCTAAAAGCTATGGCTTGGGTAGTTTCAAATTTAGGTTGGATAAATACATGAGTGAGAGGGGTTGGATTTGAGTCGGACTTGCACCTGAGCTTACTGCTTGGGTAGCATTTGTTCTGTTAGTCACTAGTGGGTTGGATTTGTGAAGGACTGGCCTAGTATAGTCCAGCAGGCCTACTGCAGTGTTCCTCCTTTCTTATGTTCTTATTGAAGACTTGTTTGTGTGAGGGAGGGATGGTAAGTTTATTGTTGGAGAATATGACACTAATATCAACTCATGGCTTATTTATCTATCACAATTCAACTAATATGACATAATAAACAATATTAATAACATAGAAACATGGAATATACTCTAGAATGAATAAAATAAGTCATTACGTATGTCACAAGAGGTGTTGTGTTGTTGTTGGGTATATAAGGGCCACTGAGAGTAAGCCGTCCATAATGGTGGTGAAGCAGCAGCTGAGGCGGTGGTGTTTTCTGTAGCCCTATATAACTCCAACAACATTAGAGGAGTTGGTAGAATCGCTGAATCACTAAAGAAGGAACCCTCTACCACCATCACTATGACCTTCTACCACTATTACAACTGTTACCACCATCACTACTACCTTCTACCACCATCACTACCACCATCAACCACTATCACAACTGCTTCCACTCTACCACCACCACCACCTTTGTATTTTTATACAAACTTTTTCATAAATTATGTGTTCTTCACATTCTTTACCAAAGGGCTGGCACTAGAAGCTTTCTTTGGAGCCAAGGTAGCTTATTTAGCACTTGCAAGCACTAAAATCAATGGAACATTATGAAATATTTTGCAGGAGCAAGTGAGGGGACCATCACTCACTGGTAAACAATGGCACACTGGCTGGGAAGACAGGTCCAGGCGGCTCAGAGTGTGAGTACGCGTCCCAGACGCAGGACGATTAGCGAGTTAATGGACCATTTGCAAGCCAATGTTTAGATGAAATAATGGGACTATTTCCGAAATGGACGACTTTCAGGCTGGACGATTATTGAGGGACCACTGTAATAGTATAATACAACAATAATAATAATAATAATAATAATGTATAATAATAATACATATATAATAATAATGTACTACATATAATAATTATAATAACAGACGGCTTCAAAAGGCCGTCACTAGATGGCAGTGTTTACCACAACAAAGAGGAGCGGTTGTGGCCACCTCCACCTGTTACATAATGACATATTTTATTCATTCTAGAGTATATATCCTGTTTCTATGTTATTTACATTGTCTGTTATGTCATATTAGATGAACTGTGATATATAAATAAGCCGTATAGATGATATTAGTGAGATTATTTATGAAGTACAGTGGACCCCCGATTTATGATCACCTCCCAATGCGACCAATTATGTAAGTGTATTTATGTAGGTATGTTTGTACGTGTATGTTTGGGGGTCCGAAATGGACTAATCTAATTCACAATATTCCTTATAGGAACAAATTCGTTCAGTACTGGCACCTGAACATACTTCTGGAATGAAATAATAACGTAAACCGGGGGTCCACTGTATTTTGCCTGGTGTCCAGACACTCTTTCATCCACCACCGACACCGCCCATACCACTACGTGAATGACATATTTTATTCATTTTAGAGTATATATCAGGTTTCTATGTTATTTATATTGTTTATTATGTCATATTAGATGAAGTGAGATAGATAAATAAGCCGTAGAGTTGATATCAGCGAAATTATTGAAGTACAGAATTCCACTGGAACGGATTAATTGCATTTCAATTAATTTAAATGAGGAAAATTGACTCTGCAAACGAGCAAATCCAGTTGCGAGCAAGGTCATGGAACAGATTAAACTCGCAAGTAGAGGTTCCACTGTATTTTATTAACAGATAAAACCTCATTAAATAAATATTTATGTAACAATATTATATGGATTAACAGAAAAAATAAAATAAGACTAAATAAAATATTACAATGGAATCAATTAAGACCAGAAAAGAAATGGTTTAATGCTCAGAATTATATAAATATTAATAGTAATCATATAAATAATAATAATTATAGTAAACCATTGGGAAGATGGAGGGAATATTTTGAGGAATTGTTAAATGTTGATGAAGATAGGGAAGCTGTGATTTCGTGTATAGGGCAAGGAGGAACAACATCTTGTAGGAGTGAGGAAGAGCCAGTTGTGAGTGTGGGGGAAGTTCGTGAGGCAGTAGGTAAAATGAAAGGGGGTAATGCAGCCGGGATTGATGGGATAAAGATAGAAATGTTAAAAGCAGGTGGGGATATAGTTTTGGAGTGGTTGGTGCAATTATTAAATAAATGTATGGAAGAGGGTAAGGTACCTAGGGATTGGCAGAGAGCATGCATAGTTCCTTTGTATAAAGGCAAAGGGGATAAAAGAGAGTGCAAAAGTTATAGGGGGATAAGTCTGTTGAGTATACCTGGCAAAGTGTATGGTAGAGTTATTATTGAAAGAATTAAGAGTAAGACGGAGAATAGGATAGCAGATGAACAAGGAGGCTTTAGGAAAGGTAGGGGGTGTGTGGACCAGGTGTTTACAGTGAAACATATAAGTGAACAGTATTTAGATAAGGCTAAAGAGGTCTTTGTGGCATTTATGGATTTGGAAAAGGCGTATGACAGGGTGGATAGGGGGGCAATGTGGCAGATGTTGCAGGTGTATGGTGTAGGAGGTAGGTTACTGAAAGCAGTGAAGAGTTTTTACGAGGATAGTGAGGCTCAAGTTAGAGTATGTAGGAAAGAGGGAAATTATTTCCCAGTAAAAGTAGGCCTTAGACAAGGATGTGTGATGTCACCGTGGTTGTTTAATATATTTATAGATGGGGTTGTAAGAGAAGTAAATGCGAGGGTCTTGGCAAGAGGTGTGGAGTTAAAAGATAAAGAATCACACATAAAGTGGGAGTTGTCACAGTTGCTCTTTGCTGATGACACTGTGCTCTTGGGAGATTCTGAAGAGAAGTTGCAGAGATTGGTGGATGAATTTGGTAGGGTGTGCAAAAGAAGAAAATTGAAAGTGAATACAGGAAAGAGTAAGGTTATGAGGATAACAAAAAGATTAGGTGATGAAAGATTGGATATCAGATTGGAGGGAGAGAGTATGGAGGAGGTGAATGTACGTATTCAGATATTTGGGAGTGGACGTATCAGCGGATGGGTCTATGAAAGATGAGGTGAATCATAGAATTGATGAGGGGAAAAGGGTGAGTGGTGCACTTAGGAGTCTGTGGAGACAAAGAACTTTGTCCTTGGAGGCAAAGAGGGGAATGTATGAGAGTATAGTTTTACCAACGCTCTTATATGAGTGTGAAGCATGGGTGATGAATGTTGCAGCGAGGAGAAGGCTGGAGGCAGTGATGTCGTGTCTGAGAGCAATGTGTGGTGTGAATATAATGCAGAGAATTCGTAGTTTGGAAGTTAGGAGGAGGTGCGGGATTACCAAAACTGTTGTCCAGAGGGCTGAGGAAGGGTTGTTGAGGTGGTTCGGACATGTGGAGAGAATGGAGCGAAACAGAATAACTTCAAGAGTGTATCAGTCTGTAGTGGAAGGAAGGCGGGGTAGGGGTCGGCCTAGGAAAGGTTGGAGGGAGGGGGTAAAGGAGGTTTTGTGTGCGAGGGGCTTGGACTTCCAGCAGGCATGCGTGAGCGTGTTTGACAGGAGTGAATGGAGACAAATGGTTTTTAATACTTGACGTGCTGTTGGAGTGTGAGCAAAGTAACATTTATGAAGGGGTTCAGGGAAACCGGCAGGCCGGACTTGAGTCCTGGAGATGGGAAGTACAGTGCCTGCACTCTGAAGGAGGGGTGTTAATGTTGCAGTTTAAAAACTGTAGTGTAAAGCACCCTTCTGGCAAGACAGTGATGGAGTGAATGATGGTGAAAGTTTTCCTTTTTCGGGCCACCCTGCCTTGGTGGGAATCGGCCAGTGTGATAATAATAATAAAAATAAACCATTATATATTAGCCTACTCCAGAATTTTGATAAAATAGATTTACTTTTTTTTATTGTTCGGTTATATAATATGAATTATTATATACCAAATTTGATTTATATTTTATTATTTCTCTAGCCACTGAATTTATAGTGTACGATTAAAAATTACTTTTTCTATAATGGTGAATTATTATTACCATCTCAGGCAGTTCTCAGTCCTGGGTGGCTAACTCTCTGGGGTTAACTGTTTCTCAGTATTCTCGATAAGCCCATGGTGGCTTATTTAGCAGTTACAAGCACTAAAAACACTGGAATACAAAATTTATTGAATGTATGTGTGCAACCATCCACCCTGGCTTGTAAACAGTGTCACACTAGCTCGGCTGAGGTGCTCAGGCCAGACGGACCAGACAGCCGCGTTCAGGACAAATGATGTAAGTCGAGTTTTTCAACGTAGGTCAGGGTCAAATTTTTACGCTGACAAGCATCGTAAGTTGGTTTTATTGTAGGTTGAGGCCATTGTAAGTTGGGGGTCCACTGTATATTGAAACTAAGTGATTTGTGATCGCTTTCACCAAGCTCATCATTAACCACAAGATCATTAACCTCTTCACTGTCGAAACCCCCAAATCTTGAGGTGTCTCCTGTTGTCAAAAAATTTTGAAAAAAAAAAAAAAAAAAAAAAAAAAAAAAAAAAAAAAAAAAAAAAAACTTATGAAGTGATAGAGAATCTTTCCCCAATGGTAATCACATAAAAAGAACAAAATTTGATGGAAAACTTATGGAATTACGCTCTCGCGAAGGTAGCGAGCTCGGCGATATTTACAAATCTGTGATTTCGCCCACTTTGAGCCCTATTTTCGGCTAATTCCATTGTTCCAGTCAACCAAACTCATAGCTATTTCTTTAGAACTCCATTTTTTCTATCAGTTGAGTACAAGAAACCGCCCATTTACCGATTTCAGCTACCCAATAACATGGTCAGAAATTTGCAATTTCACCAATTTCACGCAAATTAAAATATATGCCAATTTCAAAATAGGGCCCAGAATGAACAATGCAGACATTTCTGGCACTAAAATAACATTTTCTTTGTTCATCAGACACATCTCCAGGCCCCTCTGATATTACTCTTGATTTCTATTTTGAATTTTTATTCAAACAAAAAATAGAAGATTTACTGTTATGCAGACTACTGCAATATTGTAATAATTGTATAAATAATGTCAACCTATTCATGACTGCATATTAGAATGGCTAGTTTGACATTTATTGGACAATGACATCATTTGTTTACTTTTGAACATCAGCAAAAGCAAACATTTCCTCTACTTTGAGCTCTATTTCCAGGTTCTTTTCATAGTAAAACCAATCAAAAATCACCTCTACTTCTATAATATGCTTTCCATTCTATCAAATGAGACTAAGAAAACAAGAATACAACCATAAGTATTGTACGAAAATACACCACAAAATCGGCGTTTTAATCCAAAAAAACAGTCGGAGTTTTTTTTTCTCATTATGCACTGCGTGCTGCAGGATTTTTTTTATATGGTGCACACTGACCACACAGACCCATTCTCTCACATGTGGGCCTACCAGCTTTCTCCTGCTTGATTTGAAGCCGCTAGAATTTTCGAGTAAATATACGTCAAACACTGTGGCTCGTAAGACACGTATATATATACGTATACATGTATATGATCGAAACAGTCAAAGGGTTAATTAGTGGTTCTTTATTGGCAAGAACCAAGTCAAGTAGGTAGTTTCCTCTAGTTGGTTCTGTAACAAACTGTTTTAAAAAGCAATCCTGAATCGTATCAAGAAAGCCACTAAACTCAACATTTCCTCTCACACTGTTCCAATCAATTTATCTAAGGTTAAAATCTCCCATTAATACAACATTTTCATATCTATATGCCTTATGAATTTCGTCCCATAGCAACTTACTGTACTCCATATCAAGGTTTGGGGGCCTATAAATCACACCCAAAATAAATTTTTCACCACCCTCGAGAAACTGTAGCCAAACAGATTCTGTGTCCAATGCAGTTCTAATCTTATACCTTGTCTAACACAATAATTTAAATGATCTCTGACATACTTTTTCTCTCTACTATATGGCTAGAATTTGTCAACAATTTAGGAATTTAGAATTAGAATTTAGTAATAATATTTATATTACTTGCACATGCACGTAATCTTAGCTCATCTATCATATTTCTTAGACTCCTATTATTAGTACTGTATAGTAAACCTTAACCCTTTGACTGTTTCAGTCGTATATATACGTCTTACAAGCCAGTGTTTCGGATGTATATATACTCAATAATTCTAGCGGCTTCAAATCAAGCAGGAGAAAGCTGGTAGGCCCACATGTGAGAGAATGGGTCTGTGTGATCAGTGTGCACCACATAAAAAAATCCTGCAGCACGCAGTGCATAACAAGAAAAAAAAATGGATTAAATGGATTAAAATGCTGACTTTGAGGTGTATTTTCGTATAGTATTTATAGTTGTATTCTCGTTTTCTTGGTCTCATTTGATAGAACGGAAAACATATTACAGAAACAGAGATCATTTTGATTAGTTTCACTATAAAAACGACTTTGAAATTGAGCTTAAAGTAGCGGAAATGTTCGATTGTTACCAATGTTCAAGAGTAAGCAAATCACACCACAAGTCCAATACACGTCAACTGGAGAGTCTAATATTCTTTTACTAGTGCACTGATATTATTTATACGATTTTTACAATAATGCAGTAGTCTGCATAACAGTAAATCTTCTATTTTTTGTGTGAATAAAAAATCAAAATAGAAAGCAAGAGTAATATAAGAGGGGCCTGGAGACATGACTAATGAACAGAGGATATGTTATTTTAGTGCCAAGAATGTCTGCATTGATTATTCTGGACCCTATTTTGAAATTGGCATCTTTTATAATTTGCATGAAATTGGCTAAATTGCCAATTTCTGACCACTTTAAAATCAGTAAATGGACGGTTTCTAAAGAAATAGCTATGAGTTTGGTCGACTGGAACAATGGAATTGGCTGAAAATAGGGCTCAAAGTCAGCGAAATCGCCGATGCGTATATATCGCCAATATTGCTAACTTAGCAGGAGCGTAATTCTGTAAGTTTTCGATCAAATTTCGTACTTTTGGTGTCATTACCATTGGAAAAAGATTCTCTATCATTTCATAAGAAAAAATTATTTTTTTTTTCCAAAAAAATTTTCAACATAGAATGACAGTTTCAGAAATGGGCTTGCAACAGTCAAAGGGTTAAGGGAGCTAGCCAATCGCTGCCCTCTACTGTCTCTGTTTGTTGATCAATTGCTTTGCCTTTACTAGCAATTTTATTTTGAATATTGTCTTTTAAACATATCCCTGAGGTATCCTGGTAATATCTGCTGTTTTCAACCCTAGCACTGCAGCCTAATTGTTTCCCACACACACCCATACCTCTAAAATCTATTAGTTTAAAGTCCTAGACATGTCAGCAATGGCCCCATCAATCGAGTTGGCTAATGTAGTATGACAAGAAAACCATCCTACATAAGAAAGAAGGAATGCTGCAGCAGGCCTACTGGCCCATGTGAGACGGGTCCAATTCTCCTACCAGCTTAAACCAATGCCCTAACCTAGTCAGGTCAGGTCACATTTACTTAAAGAGCATGAAATCTGACATAGTAGCACAAGCTAGCCAGGTCCAACTCACACCCACTCATGTATTTATCCAACCTATTTTTAAAACAACACAACGTCTTAGCTTCTATGACGGTACTCGGGAGTTTGTTCCACTCATCCACAACTCTATTACCAAACCAGTGCTTTCCTATATCCTTCCTGAACCTGAATTTTTCCAATATAAAACGATTGCTGCGAGTCCTGTCTATGTTAAGATAGTTTTAGCACGCTATTTACATCCTCTTTATTAATTCCTGTTTTCCATTTATACACCTCAATCATATCCCCCTAATTCTACGCCTTTCTGGAGTGCAGAATCAGGGCCCTCAGTCTATCCTCATAGGGAAGATTTCTGATACGTGGGATCAACTCTGTCATCCTCCTTTGTACGTTTTCCAATGCATTTATATCCATTCTGTAATACGGCGACCAGAACTGTGCAGCATAATCTAAATGAGGTATAACCAAGATATAGAATTGAAGCACAACCTGAGGGCTTATATTATTTATACTTCTTGCTATGAAGCCAAGGATTCTGTTAGCTTTATTGCCAACACTTATGCACTGTTGTCGGTTTCAAATTACTGCTAACCAGAACTCCTAAATCCTTTTCGCAATCCATAATATTAAGATCTACATTATTTAGTTTATATGTGGCATAGTTATTTTCCTGTCCAACATTTAGAACTTTGTATTTGCCTATATTAAACTGCATTTGCCACTTCTCCAACCACTGCATCAGTCTATTCAAATCCTCCTGGAGTGCTCTAATGTCCTCTTTAGAATGAATTGGCCAGCCTATTTTGGCGTCATCCGCAAATTTGCTTATGCTGCTATTTATTCCCTCATCTATGTCACTTTTGTAGATTTTGAACAACAAGGGGCCCAACACTGACCCCGGTGGAACACCGCTTGTGACATGCCCCTATTGTGATTTCTCCCCATTTATGCTCTCAGCTGCCTATTTGTCAACCATGCCTCTACCCAGGAAAAAGTTTCTCCTCCTATTCTGTGCCTTAAGTTTCCTCTATAGTCTCTGATGTGGAGCTCTATCGAAAGCCTTACTGAAGTCCATATACACAATATCATATTCATTACCTTGATCTACCTCCTCAAATACTTTAGTGAAGAAAGTTAGTAAATTCGTAAAACAGGAACGCCCCTTTGTAAAACCGAGCTGAGACTCATTAATTTATTTATGCCTTTCAAGATGGCTACAAATTGCTTCGGCAATTATTGATTCCATAAATTTACCAACTATGGAAGTAAGGCTTATTGGTCTATAGTTCAAAGCTAAGGACCTGTCTCCTGCCTTGTAAATAGGTACTTATTATATTTGCCATTTTCCACTTGTCTGGCACTATGCCAGTTTGTAGTGATATATTGAAAAGATTAGCCAAAGGTATGCCAAGTTCCTCTTTACATTCCTTTAAAACCTTTGCAATCAGTTCATCAGGGCCTGGGGATTTATTACATTTTAATTTCTCTATTTGTCTGAGGACTATGTCACTAGTTACCCCAATCATGCATAGTTTTTTATCGTCGTGTTGTACATAATTTATTATTTCTGGAATTTTGCTTGAATCTTACTGAGTAAAAACCGAGAGGAAGTAAGTGTTGAAAAATTCACACATTTCCTTATCACTGTCAGTGATCTGACCTGAGTTACTCTTAAGTGGGCCCATCTTGTCCCTAATCTTACTTCTGTAAACCTGAAAGAACCCTTTTGGGTTACTCTTCGAATCCCTTGCAACTTTAGCCTCATAATCTCTTTTTGCTTTTCTTATTCCTTTTTTAACCCTTTCAGGGTTGGTGATGTACTAGTATGGCTTGCACGCCAGGGTTGGTGCTGTACTAGTACGCATAAATTCTAGCACCTTCAAATCTAGTGAGAGAAAGCTGGTAGGCCTACATATGAAAGAATGGGTCTATGTGGTCAGTGTGCGCAGTATAAAAAAAATCCTGCAGCACACAGTGCATAATGAGAAAAAAAAAAACTCCGACCATGTTTTTGGTTTAAAACAGCGACTCTGCAGTGTATTTTCGTATGCTATTTATGGTTGTATTCTAGTTTTCCTGGTCTCATTTCATAGAATGTAAGACTTATTATGGAAATTGAGACGATTTTGATTGGTTTCACAATGAAAAGTAGCTTGAAATTGAGCTCAAATTAGCAGCAATGTTCAATTTTTGCCAAAGTTCAAAGGTAAACAAATCATGCCACGCGTCCAATACACGTCAACTGGCGAGTGTAATATTCTTTCACAAGTGCCCAGATATTATTTATACCATTTCTACACCACTTCTACACGAATGCAGTAATCTGCATAACATAAATCTTCTATTTTTTTGTGAGAAAAATTCAAAGTGGAAAGCAAAAGAAATATAAGAGGGGCCAGGGACATGAGTAATGAACAGAGGAAATGTTATTTTAGTGCTAGAAATATCTGTCTTGTATATTCTGGACCCTATGTGGAAATTGGCATCTTTTGAAATTTGTGTGAAATTGGCAAAATTGCCAATTTCTGGCCACTTCATTGGATAGTGGAAATTGGTAAATGGGTAGTTTCTTGTACTCATTCGATAGAAAAAATGAAGTTATAGCGAAACAGGTATGATTTTTGTCGACTGGTACATTGGAATTGGCCGAAAATAGGGCTCAAAGTAAGCGAAATCGCCGATGCGTAAACATCGAGACCGCTAACTTCGCGAGAGCATAACTCCGTAAGTTTTCCATCAAATTTCATCCTTTTGGTGTCATTATGATCAGGAAAATATTCTCTATCATTTCATAACAAAAAATAATTTTTTTTTTTTGTGAAAAATTTCCGACCCTGAGAACAAGTTTAGGAGAAGCCCTGCCGACCCTGAAAGGGTTAATATCTCTCTTTAATTGAATATATTGATTTCTTAACTGCCCATCCTCTTTTGATATGCCATTTATGCCTCTCTTTTGACCAATGAGATGTTTTAATCTATTGTTTATCCATTTGAGATCATTTTTGTTACAAATAATTTCCTTACTCAGAACAAAGTTGTTTGAGCAGCTAGGACAATGCTCTGAAATATGTCATATTGGTAACTAACACCACCTACCTGACCTGTAGTCAGGTCATCCCAATTTAGCCCACCCAGGTAATTTCTCATTCCTATGAAGTCGGTCAAGCAAAAATCTGGGACAGACTTGATTGTGGCAAGAACCAAGTCAAGCAGGTGTGTTTCCTCTAGTTCGCTCTGTCATAAACTGTTTTAAAAAGCAATCCTGAACTGTATCAAGAAAGCCACTAGACTCAAGATGAAGCAGTATGACAGTAAAAACATCCTATATGATGAAGTATGACAGGAAAAGCCATCCTATATGATGCAGTATCACAGGAAAAACCATCCTATACGATGTAGTATCATAGGAAAACCATTTTATATGATGAACTATGATAGGAAAAACCATCAAATATAATACAGCATGAGAGTAAAACTATCCTGTATGATGCAGCATGACAGGAAAACTATCCTATATGACGTAGTATGACAAGAAACCATCCAATATGATGCAATATTACAGAAAAATCATCCTATGTGTAGTATGACAGGAAAACCACCCTATATGGTGAAGTATGACAGAAAAACTATCCTATATGGAGTATGACAAAGAAAAACCATCCTCCCAAGATACGATACTACGTGCTGCAAAATGCCCTTCTCACACTATACCATTCACTCATTTATCCATACCTCACCTATGCTATTTGTGCTTGGGGATCAACTGCAGCACTACACCTAAAGCCAATAATAACTCAACAAAAAGCTGCAGTAAGAATAATCACTAATTCCCATCCCTGGCAACACCCTCCCCCACTCTTCATAGATCTAAACTTACTCCCAGTTCAGAACATCCACACTTACTACTGTGCAATCTACATATAAAGGACCTTAAATTCCAATATTAACCTTGACCTAAAATGCTTTCTTGGCAGTTGTGACAGGACCCACAGGCATAACACCAGACACAAACATCTCTACGACATTCCCCATGTCCGACTAAACCTTTACAAAAACTCAATGTATGTCAAAGGCCCTAAAATCTGGAACACACTACCTGAAAACTCTAGAACAGCAGACACATTCATCACCTTCAAAACTACTGTTAGAAAACATCTTATCTCCCTGATACACCCCATCAACGAACTACATAAAAACCACCTGGTGGTCCACATTTACACTCGCTCACCCATTTGACTATAAGGACAGAAATACACATCCTAATCTTAAAATAATGATTCCAAACTAGTCATAAGTTTGCCTGTGATACTCCAATATAGAAACTATGTATTGTGCCAAAACAAAAGCATTCACTTTGCTAAACTCACAAACTAGTATTTGTCACTTAGTATTTAGTCGACTTACTCCACAATTTGTTATAATTTAGGGCTAAGAATTAATCTAAGTTTGCCCAAAATGCCTAGCCATGCTAGGTGTTCTAGTGGCCCCCTCTGTAATTATTTTACTACATGTAAACCACACAATAACCAAAATCTGTAAACCCTGCATTGTAATCCTTATAGAGAATAAACTTTGATTTGATTTGATTTGATGATGAAGAATGACAGGAAAACCATCCTATATGACGCAACATGACAGGAAAATCGTTTTATGTGATGCAGTATGACAGAAAAACCATCATATATGATGCAGCACGACACAAAAACCATCTTATATGGTGGAGTATTACAGGAAACCCATGTCATATATGGGTATGGACAAACAAAAGGTAATAATAATGGGAATAAGGAGAATAAGGTAAATGAGTGCTAGGAGTGAAGGCAGGAGTGGAGGTAATGTAAGGTCACTGGTGACTACACCACCACCTGTCATTAACATTACACTCTCACTACTGTGGACCCTACCCTTCCACACTCACTTCTCCTTATTATCAGTAAAATTATGAAATAAAGAACAGATAAAGATAATAATATAATGAAGATACAGATGGAAACAGTGAATATACTATTCCACTCAAATACATATTTATTTTTAACTCCTTGTACAGGCTCTGTGGGATATTTGAGGTTCTGCTCTAGCAGGGAGCAGGAAGCCCTGGGCAGAGTTGACTAGGAGCCATGCTCGTGCTGTGTGAATCTTGGGACTTGTGGCTAAAGGCTGACTGAGTTCCTGAGGTGAACTGTTCTATCTACTTATATTGTAAGTTATATTCACTTTTGTCAGTTAAATTGTACTCCCTGTCTCAACTTGTGTACAATCCCCATTTATCCTAATATCAAATCCGTTTCTCCTTGTCCCAAGCATATTATTGTACAGTAACTAAATAAACGTGTTTGAATGAAACAGTATATTCACTGTCCCCATCTATTACTATTACTCTTATCATTATTTTATTTATAGTAAGGAGGAGTGAGTGTGGAAGGGTAAGGTCCACAGTAGTGGTAGTGTACTGTTGATGACAGGTGGTGGTTGTGTAGTCACTAGTGACCTCACATTACCTCCCCTCCTGTCACTACCTACATTCCTCATATTCACTTCCTTTACTCCCACTCATCTTACTCTTCATACTCCTTACTTGTTCTCCTTATTCCATTACTAGTACCTTTGTTCAGTCCCTCCCACCCATATGACAACCATCCTATATGATGGAGTATGACAGAAAAGCCATCCAACATGAAGTATAACAGGAAAAACATCCTATATGGAGTATGACAGAAAAACCATCCTATATGGTGCAGTATGATAGGAAAACCATCCTATATGGTGCAGTATGATAGAAAAGCCATCCTATATGATGCAGTATGATAGGAAAACCATCCTATATGATGCAGTATGATAGGAAAACCAACCTATATAATGAAGTATGAAGGGAAAACCATCCTACATGATGCAGCATGACAGGAACACCATCCTACATGATGCAGTATGACAGGAAAACCATCCTACATGATGCAATATGACAGGAAAACCATCCTACATGATGCAGCATGACAGGAAAACCATCCTACATGATGCAATATGACAGGAAAACCATCCTACATGATGAGTATGACAGGAAAATCATTTAAATGATGCAGTATGAGAGAAAAATCATCCCATACAATGCAGTTTGACAAAAAAAATCCTATATGATTATTACAAGAAAAAACTATCACATATGATGCAGTATGACAGAAAAGTTATCCTATATGATGAAGTATAACACAAAAACCATCCTATATGATTACTACAGGAAAACCTTCATATATGATGCAGTTTAACCCTTTCAGAGTTTTCGACGTACTAGTACGGGTTACGCAACAGGGCTATCGATGTACTAGTACGCATAAATTCTAGCGCCTTCAAATCTAGCGAGAGAAAGCTGGTAGGCCTACATATGAAAGAATGGGTCTATGTGGTCAGTGTGAGCAGTATAAAAAAAAAACTGCAGCACACAGTGTGTAACGAGAAAGAAAAAAAAACTTAGACCGTGTTTTTGGATTAAAACAGCAACTTTGCACTGTATTTTCGTATGGTATTTATGGTTGTATTCTAGTTTTCCTGGTCTCATTTTATAGAATGGAAGCCATATTACAGAAATTGAGATGATTTTGATTGGTTTCACAATGAAAAGTACCTTGAAATTGAGCTCAAAGTAGCAGAAATGTTCGATTTTTATCAAAGTTCAAAAGTAAACAAATCATGCCAAGCATCCAATACACGTCAACTGGTGAGTCTAATATTCTTTCACAAGTGTGCTGATATTATTTATACCATTTCTACACTAATGCAGTAGTCTGTATAATAGTAAATCTTCCATTTTTTTGTGAGAATAAAAATTCAAAGTGGAAAGCAAAAAAAATATAAGAGGGGCCTTGGGACATGACTAATGAACAGAGAACTTGTTATTTTAGTGCCAGGAATGTCTTTCTTGTTTATTCTGGACCCTATTTGAAAATTGGCATCTTCTGAAATTTGTGTGAAAGTGGCAAAATTGCCAATTTCTAACCACTTTATTGGATAGTTGAAATTGGTAAATGGGTGGTTTCTTGTACTCATTCGATAGAAAAAATGGAGTTTAGCGAAATAAATATGATTTTTGTCAACTAGTACACAGGAATTGGCCCAAAATAGGGCTCAAATTTGGCGGAATCGTCGATGTGTAAACATCGGCGAGACCACTAACTTTGCGAGAGCATAATTCCATAAGTTTTCCATCAAATTTCATACTTTTGGTGTCATTATGATTAGTAAAAGATTCTCTATCATTTCATAAGAAAAAATAATTTTTTTTTCCGAAAAATTTTCGACCATGAGAAAAAGTTTAGGAGAGGGCCTCTCGACCCTGAAAGGGTTAACAGAAAAGTCATCCAATATGATGGAATATGACAGAAAAACTATCCTATATGGAGTATGACAGAATAATCATCCTACATGTAGCATGACAGGAAAAACCATCCGACATAATGAAGTACAGTGGACCCCCGGTTCGTGATGCATCGGTATCGTAAATCCGGTATCCGATGCATTATATCGCAAAAAATTTGCCTCGGTTCCTGTTACAAAACCCGGTATGCGATGTGATTCGTACGAGACGTGTCCACGTGTGGCCTGAACTGCCCCGTGTGTGCCAGTGTTTACAAGCCAGCCACTGTGTGCGCATCTAAGGATACATTCAGTACATTCCATATTATTCATATTATCACTGTTTTTGGTGCTTGTTTCTGCAAAATAAGTCACCATGGGCCCCAAGAAAGCTTCTAGTGCGAAACCCTTCGAGACCAAGGGTGCTAATGACTACTGAAATGAAGAAAGAGATAATTGCAAAGTACGAAAGTGGAGTGCGTGTGTCGGAGCTGGCCAAGTTGTATAGTAAACCCCAATCAACCATCTCAACTATAGTGACCAGGAAAATGGCAATCAAGGAAGCTGTTCTTGCAGAAGGTGCAACTGTGATTACGAAACAACGACCGCAAGTGTTAGAAAATGTTGAGACTGTTATTGATGTGGATAAATGAAAAGCAGATAGCAGGAAATAGCATCTATCAAGCGATCATTTGTGAAAAGGCTAGGCAGTTGCATGACGATTTGGTAAAGAAATTGCCTGCAACTAGTGGTGATGTGAGTGAAATTAAGGCCAGCAAAGGTTGGTTTAAAAGATTTAAGAATCGTAGTGGCATACATAGTGTGATTAGGCATGGTGAGGCTGCCAGTTCAGACCAAAAAGCAGCTGAAAAATATGTGAAAGAATTTAAGGATTACAAAAAAAGTGAAGACTTGAAACCTGAACAAGTGTTTAATTACGATGAAACAGGCCTGTTTTGGAAGAAATTGCCAAGCAGGACCTACATTACTCAGGAGGAAAAGGCACCCTCAGGACATAAGCCTATGAAAGACAGGCTTACTCTTCTGATGTGTGCCAATGCTAGTGGTGATTGTAAAGTGAAGCCTTTATTGGTGTATCACTCAGAAACTCTCAGAGCGTTCAGGCAAAAGAATATCCTCAAGGATAATTTGTGTGTGCTGTGGAGGGCAAACAATAAGACATGGGTCACTAGGGACTTTTTCTATGACTGGTTACACCATGCATTTGCCCCCAATGTGAAAAATTACCTAATTGAAAAGAAATTAGACCTTAACCCCTTGATTGTCACAACCCCCAATCCTGAGGTGTCTCCTGGTGTCGCAAAATTAAAAAAAAAAAAAAAAAAAAAAATGAAATGACAGAGAATCTTTTCCTGATTGTAATGACACCAAAAAAACGAAATTTGATGGAAAACTGACAGAATTATGCTCTCGCAAAGTTAGCGACCTTGGCAATATTTACAAACAAGCGATTTCGCCCACTTTGACCCCTATTTTCGGCTAATTCCATTGTACCAGTCGACCAAACTCACAGCTATTTCTTTAGAACTCTGTTTTTTCTATCGATTGAGTACAAGAAACTGCCCATTTACCGATTTCAACTACCCAATAACGTGGTCAGAAATTTGCAATTTATCCAATTTCAAGAAAATTAAAAAATATGACAATTTCAAAATAAGGTCCAGAATGAACAATACAGACTTTCCTGGCTCTAAAATAACATTTTCTTTGTTCATCAATCATGTCTCCAGGCCCCCCTGATATTACTCTTGCTTTCTATTTTGAATTTCTATTCAAACAAAAAATAGAAGATTTACTATTATGTGGACTACTCCAATACTGTAATAATTGTATAAATAACATCAACCCATTCATGACTGCATATTAGAATGGCTAGTTGGACATTTATTAGACAATGATGTCATTTGTTTACTTTTGAACATCGGCAAAAATCAAACATTTCCCCTACTTTGAGCTCCATTTCCAGGTTCTTTTTATAGTAAAATCAATCAAAATCATCTCTTTTTCTATAACATGTTTTCCATTCTATCAAACGAGACAAAGAAAATGAGAATACAACTATAAATACTATACGAAAATAGATCACAAAGTCGGCATTTTAATTAAAAAAAAAAAAAAAAAAGGTCGGAGTTTTTTTTCTCATTATGCACTGCGTGCTCCACGATTTTTTTTATGTGGTGCACACTGACCACACAGACCCATTCACTCACATGTGGGCCTACCAGCTTTCTCCTCCTTGATTTGAAGCCGCTAGAATTTATGAGAATACGTCAAACACAGTACCTCGTAAGACGTATATATACGGCCGCGACAGTCAAAGGGTTCAGTGCCTCCTGGTATTAGACAATGCCCCTGGTCATCCTACAGACTTGGCAGAGTGACTTTCTGGGGACATGAGCTTCATTAAGGTCACGTTTTTGCCTCCTAATACCACTCCTCTCCTGCAGCCCATGGACCAGCAGGTCATTTCCAACTTCAAGAAACTACACAAAATCAATGTTTGAAAGGTGCTTTGAAGTGACCACAGATACTCTATTGAATCTAAAGGGGTTTTGGAAGGATCACTTTAATATCCTCAATTGTGTAAATCTTATAGGTAAGGCTTGGGAGGGAGTGACTAAGAGGACCTTGAACTCTGCCTGGAAAAAACTGTGGCCAGAATGTGTACACAAAAGGGATTTTGAAGAGTTTGAGGCTAACCCTGAGAAGCCTATGCCAGTTGAGGAATCCACTGTGGCATTGGGGAAGTCCTTGGGGTTGGAGGTTAGTGGGGAGGATGTGGAAGAGTTGATGGAGGAGGACAATGATGAACTAACCACTGATGAGCTGCTAGATCATCTTCAACAGCAAGAGGCCACACCTGAGGAAACTGCTTCGGAGGAGGGGATAGAGAAACTGAAAAAGTTGCCTACTTCAAAGATTAAGGAAATGTGTGCAAAGTGGCTTGAAGTGCAAACATTTTTTGATGAAAATCACCCTGATACAGCTACTGCAAGCCGTGTTGGCAACCTGTACAATGACACTGTTGTGAACCACTTTAGGAAAGTCATAAAGGAACGAGAGGTACAGGCCTCTATGGACAGATATGTTGTGTGACAGAAGTCCAGTGACTCAAGCTGGTCCTAGTGGCATTAAAAGAAGAAGGGAAGTAACCCTGGAAAAGGACTTGCTACCTCAAGTCCTAATGGAGGGGGATTCCTCTTCTAAACAATAGGTTCAACACTCTCCCCTCCTCCCATCCCATCAATCATCACCAGATCTTCATTAAAGGTAAGTGTCAATTATTCTATTGTTATTATTTTATTGTTATTGTTTATTAATTTTTTTTATTAACACACTGGCCGATTCCCACCAAGGCAGGGTGGCCTGAAAAAGAAAAACTTTCACCATCATTCACTCCATCACTGTCTTGCCAGAAAGGTGCTTTACAATACAGTTTTTAAACTGCAACATTAACACCCCTCCTTCAGAGTGCAGGCACTGTACTTCCCATCTCCAGGACTCAAGTCCGGCCTGCCGGTTTCCCTGAATCCCTTCATAAGTGTTACTTTGCTCACACTCCAACAGCACGTCAAGTATTAAAAACCATTTGTCTCCATTCACTCCTATCAAACACGCTCACGCATGCCCGCTGGAAGTCCAAGCCCTTCGCACACAAAACCTCCTTTACCCCCTCCCTCCAACGTTTCCTAGGCCGACCCTTACCCCGCCTTCCTTCCACTACAGACTGATACACTCTTGAAGTCATTCTGTTTCGCTCCATTCTCTCTACATGTCTGAACCACCTCAACAACCCTTCCTCAGCCCTCTGGACAACAGTTTTGGTAATCCCGCACCTCCTCCTAACTTCCAAACTACGAATTCTCTGCATTATATTCACACCACACATTGCCCTCAGACATGACATCTTCACTGCCTCCAGCCTTCTCCTCGCTGCAACATTCATCACCCATGCTTCACACCCATATAAGAGCGTTGGTAAAACTATACTCTCATACATTCCCCTCTTTGCCTCCAAGGACAAAGTTCTTTGTCTCCACAGACTCCTAAGTGCACCGCTCACCCTTTTCCCCTCATCAATTCTATGAGTCACCTCATCTTTCGTAGACTCATCCGCTGACACGTCCACTCCCAAATATCTGAATACATTCACCTCCTCCATACTCTCTCCCTCCAATCTGATATCCAATCTTTCATCACCTAATCTTTTTGTTATACTCATAACCTTACTCTTTCCTGTATTGTTGTTATTGTAATTATTCTATTGCATTAAACTTAATATTTCATGTGGTAAAACTTTTTTTTTTCATACTTTTGGGTGTCTTGCATGGATTAATTTGATTTCCATTATTTCTTATGGGAAAAATTGATTCGCTTTCCGATAATTTTGGTTTACGATGAGGTCTCAGGAACAGATTCATATCGCGAACCGGGGGTCCACTGTATGACAGAAAAGCCATCCTATGGGGTATGACAGGAAAACCATCCTACATGAAGTATGGCAGGAAAACCATCCTACATGAATTATGACAGGAAAACCATCCTACATGAAGTATGACAGGAAAACCATCCTGAATGTTGGATTATGACAGAAAAATCATTATATGTGATGGAACAAGACAGCAAAACCATCGTGTTTGATGGAGTATGAGCAGGGTGACCATCGTGTTTGATGGAGTATGAGCAGGGTGACCATTGCGTTTGATGGAGTATGAGCAGGGTGACCATCATGTTTGATGGAGTATGAGCAGGGTGACCATCGTGTTTGATGGAGTATGAGCAGGGTGATCACAGTGTATGATGGAGTATGAACAGGGTGATCACAGTGTATGATGGAGTAGAAAGTATCACTGTGTATGATGGAGTATGAACAGGGTGATCAATGTGTATGATGGAGTATGAACAGGGTGATCAATGTGTATGATGGAGTATGAACAGGGTGATCACAGTGCATGATGGAGTATGAGAACGGCAACCATCCTGCTGAGTACAGTGTACTATTTTACTCTACACGATTTCATTCCTTGAATAGCATTGTTTACAATCAAAGTAAACTACCGAGGTTTTATTAATATTTTAATTGGCAACTTTGTAACCTGCCATTTAACCCTTTCAGGGTCCGTCCCGTAGATCTACGGCTTTACGGTGAGTGTCCAAACCGTAGCTCTACGCCATGAGCTCAGCTCACTCTGATAAACTGTGAGTGGTACATTTGGGCCTAGATATGAGAGAATACATCTATGTGGTATGTGTGCACCACATAAAACAGATCCTGCAGCACACTGTGTATAATGAGAGAAAAAAACTGAAATCATGATTTTTCGATTAAAACAGCAACTTTGCAGTGTTTTTTCGTATGTTTTTTATAGTTGTATTTGCGATTTCTTGGTCTCATTTGATAGAATGGAAGACATATTACAGAAATAGAGATGATTTTGATTGGTTTTAGCACTGGAAATGGCTTGAAACTGAGCTCAAAGTAGCGGAAATGTTAAATTTTTGCCGATATTCAAGAGTAAACAAACGACCTCACACATCTAATACACGTCAGCTGGTGGGTCTAATATACATTCACAAATATGTTGATGATATTTATACAATTATTACAGTATTGCATAACAGTAAATCTTCTATTTCTTGGTGTGAATAAAAATTCATTATGAGAATAAAAAATCAAAATGGAATTTATTTGTAAAGCCTCAAAACATAACTAATGAACAGAGGAAATGTTAGTTTAGTGCCAGGAATGCCTACATTGTTTATTCTGGACCCTATTTTGAAATTGGAATATTTTGAACTTTGTGTTAAATTGGCCAAATTAACAATTTTCCATCACTTTATTTTGTAGTTGAAACAGTTGACTTGGCGATTTCTTGTGCTCAATCGATAGAATAGAAGTAATACTAGTGAAATAGCTAAGAATCTGGTTGATTGGAATAATGTAATTGGCCTAAAATGGGAGTCAAAGTCGGCAAAATCGCCGATTCGTAAATATCGCTGACACATCAAAATTCGCGAGAGCATAATTTCGTCAATTTTCCACCAAATTTCGTACTTTTTGTTTTATTACCTTCACAAAAAGATTCTCTACGATTTCATAAGAAAAAATAAATTTTTTTTTTTTAAATTCTTGGACACTGGTGCGTGACTCCAGATTTGGGCCTTGGACCCTGAAAGGGTTAATAACATTTCAAGTCCGGTACTGGGTACTTGTTTCCCTATTTTTTGTGCTTTAACCCTTTCAGGGTCCGTCCCGTAGATCTACGGCTTCACGTTGAGTGTCCAAACCGTAGATCTACGCCAAAATTCTAGTGCCGTCAAATTTAGCGCAAAAACGCTCATAGGCCTACATGAGAGAACGGGTCTGTACGGTGGGTGTGCGCCATAAACAAAAAATCTAGGCGCCCGCATAGCATTGTGGGAACGCCGGCTCAGTTACCCTTGTTCACCATGCCTCGTCGCAAGGCAGCTCTCACTCCCCGGAAAATTGGGACTCTCATCTTCCTATCTGATAGTTCTGACACTGATGGAAGTGGAAATGAAGACGAATTCTATGGCTTTGATCAGTTAGTGACTGAAAGGAATGACCAGGATATCGATAATAGTGCAGAAAACACTGACGATCCTCAACCTTCTACCTCTGGTGTGGGCACTCGTCAGTCACGGTCGGTTGTACCTCAACGAAAGAGAAAACTATTATTTTCGCGTGGCCAGGCCACTGACTTCAGTAATGATGATGATAGTGACGTAAATTGTGATTTTATTGCTCTTGACGATCATTCGAGTAGTGATAGCGAGGAATCATATTCACCAGTGAAGCGTCGGTATGTACGCCGCTGCATGCGCTCGGGTAGTGTACCCTATGCCGTGCCCAGGGGACGGAGTACATCTCGTGGCCCTACACCAGGTATAGATAGTGATAGTGAGGATGATGTGGCTACACTTGGCATGGATAGACCACAGGCATCACTAGATGGTGGTAGTGGTGATAGTAGTGCCATGGCCATGCGCGACTCACCAGCCCAGGCTGGGACCCACGCTGCTGACTCCGCAGTTCAAGGACAAAGCGGAGCGTCAGCCACCAGCCAACCACAATTACCCGCACAACCAGCCTATGATGTCCAGTATCCACCAGCAAACCGTATCTGGGATTGGCAGCAACATCCAAATTTTGTTCCCAAGCCCCACCACTTTGATGACTCTGAAAGTGGAATTCTACCAACTTGTCCCCTTGGAAACACTGCAAATGAACTGGAATTCTTTGAATTATTCTTTGACCAGCCATTGATGGAAACTATTGTCAGGGAAAGTAAATACGATCATATCACCACAGTCAAGACTACACCGGTGGAAAGAGACGACTGTTGCAGAAATGTATTTGCTTTTTGCAACAATAATGCTTATGCCTCATGTCTAAGCATAATATAAAAGCATACTGGTCCACAGATCGGCTAATTTCTACCCCAGTCTTCAGTGAAATCATCCCAGTGAACAGGTTTATCTTACTGTTACATATGTTGCACTTCTCTGACAAAACCAGGCCTGACAGAAGTGACAGGTTATACAAGATTAGAAATGTTTTTATATATCTCAAACAAAAGTTCAGCATATACTTTTATCCATTCAAGAATCTTGTAACTGACGAGTCTTTGATTTTGTTCGAAGGTAGGCTGTCATTCAAGCAGTATATACCGAGCAAGAGGAAACGCTTTGGTATAAAACTGTTTGTACTCTGTGACTGTGACAGTGGCCTGGTATTGGATATTGTTGTATACACGGGAAGTAAAACATTGAAAGATACCAAGATGTTATTGGGTATCTCAGGTGACGTAGTGAGAAACATGATGGCACCTTATCTTGGTAAGGGGCATACATTATATACCGATAACTGGTACACAAGCCCATTACTCAGTGATTTCTTGCGAGTGAACAAGACAGATGTGTGTGGCACAGTGCGTTCTAATCGTAAACATATGCCCAGGCTCAACGCAGGTGCTCGTGGTGATGACGTGCAGGTGTTTACTGCCAATGACATCATGGCATTACGGTGGCATGACAAACAAGATGTCACATTGTTAACAACCATTCACCGGAATGAAATGCAAGACAGTGGCAAAGTTGATTGAGTGACTAATGAACGTATTCAAAAACCAGTGACAGTGATTGATTATACACAAAACAGGCGCTTGGTTGACAAATGTGACATGCAGATTGGCTTTGTTGATTGTGTTCGTAAAAGTTACAAGTGGTACAAGAAACTTTTCTTCCATCTCATGGACATTTCAATGCTCATTGCACATAATATGTACCAAATGAAGACTGGCAACAGACCACCATATGGTGAATTTTGTTTGTCTGTTGTCAGACAACTCATAATGAAGTACCAGGTAACAACACCTGTTATACAACAAGGTCCTTGAACTCCTCAGGATATACCCAAGCGTTTGAGGAGGGAAGGTGATCATTTCATAAGACAGCTTCCTTCAACTCAGAAGAAATTTGGTCAGAAGAGATGCATCGTCTGTGCACAAACAAAACGACGGCAACAAAGACGCAAAGACACTCGGTTTATGTGTGAGGATTGTGAGGTGCCTCTGTGCATGGTGCCTTGTTTCAAGGAGTTCCACAAGTTCCAGCAGTTCTAAAACCATGTCCGGTGATTGTAAATATGTAAATATATGACAGAACATTAGTATTGTACAAGATTTGTGCATGTTTATTGTAATAAACAACAGTGGTAAACAATAATATGATAATAACTTTAGTGCAGTTATTGTGTTCAATACAGTGAGTTTATATATATATATATTTTTTTTCAACAAGTCGGTCGTCTCCCACCGAGGCAGGGTGACCCAAAAAAGAAAGAAAATCCCCAAAAAGAAAATACTTTCATCATCATTCAACACTTTCACCACACTCACACATTATCACTGCTTTTGCAGAGGTGCTCAGAATACAACAGTTTAGAAGCATATACATATAAAGATACACAACATATCCCTCCAAACTGCCAATATCCCAAACCCCTCCTTTAAAGTGCAGGCATTGTACTTCCCATTTCCAGGACTCAAGTCTGACTATATGAAAATAACCGGTTTCCCTGAATCCCTTCACTAAATATTACCCTGCTCACACTCCAACAGATCGTCAGGTCCCAAGTATCATTCGTCTCCATTCACTTCTATCTAACACGCTCGTGCACGCTTGCTAGAAGTCGAAGCCCCTCGCCCACAAAACCTCCTTTACCCCCTCTTTCCAACCCTTTCGTGGACGACCCCTACCCCTCTTTCCTTCCCCTATAGATTTATATGCTTTCCATGTCATTCTACTTTGATCCATTCTCTCTAAATGATCAAACCACCTCAACAACCCCTGTTCTGCCCTCTGACTAATGCTTTTATTAACTCCACACCTTCTCCTAATTTCCACACTCCGAATTTTCTGCATAATATTTGCACCACACATTGCCCTTAGACAGGACATCTCCACTGCCTCCAACCGTCTCCTCGCTGCTGCATTTACCACCCAAGCTTCACATCCATATAAGAGTGTTGGTACTACTATACTTTCATACATTCCCTTCTTTGCCTCCATAGATAACGTTTTCTGACTTCACATATAGCTCAACGCACCACTCACCTTTTTTCCCTCATCAATTCTATGATTAACCTCATCCTTCATAAATCCATCCGCCGACACGTCAACTCCCAAGTATCTGAAAACATTCACTTCTTCCATACTCCTCCTCCCCAATTTGATATCCAATTTTTCTTTATCTAAATCATTTGATACCCTCATCACCTTACTCTTTTCTATGTTCACTTTCAACTTTCTACCTTTACACACATTCTCAAACTCATCCACTAACCTTTGCAATTTTTCTTTAGAATCTCCCATAAGCACAGTATCATCAGCAAAAAGTAACTGTCAATTCCCATTTTGAATTTGATTCCCCATAATTTAATCCCACCCCTCTCCCGAACACCCTAGCATTTACGTACTTCTTTTACAACCCCATCTATAAATATATTAAACAACCATGGTGACATTACACATCCCTGTCTAAGACCTACTTTTACCGGGAAGTATTCTCCCTCTCTTCTACACACCCTAACCTGAGCCTCACTATCCTCATAAAAGCTCTTTACAGCATTTAGTAACTTACCACCTATTCCATATACTTGCAACATCTGCCACATTGCTCCTCTATCCACTCTATCATATGCCTTTTCTAAATCCATAAATGCAATAAAAACTTCCCTACCTTTATCTAAATACTGTTCACATATATGCTTCAATGTAAACACTTGATCTACACATCCCCTACCCACTCTGAAGCCTCCTTGCTCATCCGCAATTCTACATTCTGTCTTACCTCTAATTCTTTCAATTATAACCTTACCGTATACTTTTCCTGGTATATTCAGTAAACTTATTCCTCTATAATTTTTACAATCTCTATTGTCCCCTTTCCCTTTATATAAAGGGACTATACATGCTCTCCGCCAATCCCTAGGTACCTTCCCCTCTTTCATACATTTATTAAACAAAAGTACCAACCACTCCAACACTATATCCCCCCTTGCTTTTAACATTTCTGTCATGATCCCATCAGTTCCAGCTGCTTTACCCCCTTTCATTCTACGTAATGCCTCACGTACCTCCACCACACATTCTGCTCTTCTTCACTCCTAAAAGATGGTATACCTCCCTGGCCAGTGCATGAAATTACCACCTCCCTTTCTTCCTCAACATTTAAAAGTTCCTCAAAATATTCTCGCCATCTACCTAATACCTCCCTCTCCCCATCTACTAACTCCCCTACTCTGTTTTTAACTGACAAATCCATACTTTCCCTAGGCTTTCTTAACTTGTTTAACTCACTCCAAAATTTTTTCTTATTTTCATTAAAACTTGTTGACAGTGCCTCTCCCACTCTTTCATCTGCTCTCCTTTTGCACTCTCTCACCACTCTCTTCACCTCTCTTTTACTCTCCATATACTCTGCTCTTCTTATAACACTTCTGCTTTGTAAAAAACCTCTCGTAAGCTACCTTTTTCTCTTTTATCACACCCTTTACTTCATCATTCCACCAATCACTCCTCTTTCCTCCTGCCCCCACCCTCCTATAACCACAAACTTCTGCCCCACATTCTAATACTGCATTTTTAAAACTATTCCAACCCTCTTCAACCCCCCCACTACTCATCTTTGCACTAGCCCACCTTTCTGCCAATAGTCACTTATATCTCGCCCGAACTTCCTCCTCCCTTAGTTTATACACTTTCACCTCCCTCTTACTTGTTGTTGCCACCTTCCTCTTTTCCCATCTACCTCTTACTCTAACTGTAGCTACAACTAAATAATGATCCGATATATCAGTTGCCCCTCTATAAACATGTACATCCTGGAGCCTACCCATCAACCTTTTATCCACCAATACATAATCTAACAAACTACTTTCATTACTGTTAGGTAAGACACATATGCAACAGTTAGGTATCTTTATTTTGAAACGTTTCGCCTACACAGTAGGCTTCTTCAGTCGAGTACAGAAAAGTTGATAAAAGCAGAAGATACTTGAAGACGATGTAATCAGTCCATCACCCTTAAAGTTTTGAGGTGGTCAGTCCCTCAGTCTGGAGAAGAGCATTGTTCCGTTGTCTCAAAACTTTAAGGGTGATGGACTGATTACATCGTCTTCAAGTATCTTCTGCTTCTATCAACTTTTCTGTACTCGACTGAAGAAGCCTACTGTGTAGGCGAAACGTTTCAAAATAAAGATACCTAACTGTTGCATATGTGTCTTACCTAACAATCTGTCGGTATTTTATACCATTTTAATGTTCATACTTTCATTACGTGCTACATCATACCTTGTATATTTATTTATCCTCTTTTTCATAAAATATGTATTACTTAATACCAAATTTCTTTCTACACATAGCTCAATTAAAGGCTCCCCATTTACATTTACCCCTGGCACCCCAAATTTACCTACTACTCCCTCCATAACATATATATATATATATATATATATATATATATATATATATATATATATATATAGTTATATATATATATAATATATATATATATATTATATATATATATATATATATATATATATATATATATATATTATATATATATATATATATATATATATAGTATTATATATATATATATATATATATATATATATATATATATATATAATATATATATATATATATATATATATATATTATATATATATATAATAACACATTATATACAGTATTGGTCTCTCAGGCCCCAAATGTTAGTAGGAAAAGAAAAAAATTGGAAAAGAAAAGAAAAAACTACAAAAAACTGCTAAATAAAGTAATGCGCGTATGTGGAAATCGTCGATGTTGCTGCCACCAGGTCATTTTGGACAAACTTCTTGGCACTGTATCTCGGTAAGTACTGATCAGAATTTTTTTTTTTGTCTTATTACCTTCACAAAAATATGCTCTTTAATTCTGTAAGAAAAAAAATTTACTTTTTTTTTTCAAAATTTCTTGGACACTAGAGCACCACTTCAGATTTTGGCCTTGGACCCTCAAGGGGTTAAACACTGAAGTTTACTGCAATTTATTTACAGAACTCGTGTCACTTCACAAGTTCACTCGTGTAATTTTCCTCACTCAACTGCAACAATATCTCGAGATATACAACAGTTTGTATACAGCTTGGAGCACTAGGCCCACCAATAGTGGCACATACACACTACCAATATAACCTCTCCTCACTTAGCCACATATTCGTTTACCGATGACTTGGACTTACGACGGGCTCTCTGACCAGTATGCATACCTAAATATTGTACGTATATTACAGCTGATTTCTTCTATTCTGTTTATTACAATATACAGCACATTACTGTATAAACATTTAAAAATATAACAGTAATGTTATAAATGGTGCAAAGGTGACATTAAAACAATATAAAAAAAAGACTGACATAAACTCGCTACCATTATACGTAGTATTCCCCTCACTTAGCGACGAATTTATTTACCGACGTGGTCTTAGGAACGGAACTCCGTCGTAAAGTGAGGAGAGGCTGTATATATCAGTGAGGCTGATACTGCAGCAATACAAGCATATACAAAATTATCTAAAGACTACATTTAGATAAATTCTGAAGAGTGAAGTGTAGCATGTACGCACCAGAAATATGTCATTGTACCATCATCAAAGAAGTCTGTTTCTGTGGTCTTCTCTGCCTCCCAGTCATGCACTGGGGCACTTGCAATTGGTGTGAGCTCTGGGCATGATGAATCACCATGGGAGACATCACAAGACAGCTCTCCATCACCAAGAACTCCATCCACTTCGCTCATAACTTCTTCCTTCCTCTTCATCTTTCTGTCGAAGAGAAAAGTTTGTCTTTAGAGCTTTAGTTTAATTGACTCACAAATGTTTGAATGCAATTCCTATTAACATAGGTGACCACAGAGCAATTTTCCTTTAAACTGAACTGAAAACTACTTGCCAACTTTGCAAACAACCTAGAAAATTTTGGCTCCTGAGGTGATATAATTAACAAATAGTACCTAAATTATAGTAAAAACTCTTGAATACAGTTCAATATAGTTTATATACCATTTTGACATTTTTTCTTTAAAATACATGTATATGTAATATTTTAACTTTCAATTAATTACACTGTACAGTATACCATTAATGATGAGCAACTGTGAGAATAATAATATAGTATATACATGGTGTAGTTAAATAAAAGTTGTTTAAATTTATTTCTTGTATTATTATAGTCACAGAAAGCATTAAATCCAGGTGGATCATTTGACATTGCATAACAAAGGAATGCTGATATTAAAAAGCAGAACCATGAACAAAGGAAAGTATCATTTGTTAGGAACATCAGCTTCAGTTAATAAGTCATAAAAGGAGAGGTCAAAAATGAAGCAAAATTATTCCTTGATGACCAGGCCTACCAATCAAAAGACACTAATGTTGATATAATTTGACAATGCTCAGAGTGGTGCAGGTCATCTCTCCATTACATGACCATGTAACTTTTATGTCCAATATAGAGTTACAAGTTTACTATTGCCCTTAAGTGACAGCAATAAGATGATGGTCAGAAGCCAAATTATGTATAGTTGCAAGTTCATTGCCTCATAACAAACATTTGTAAGCTACCAATGGAATACAGTAAGATCTTATTTTGTCTCCATTATGAGACATCAGTGAATAACTTCACTACAGCACTAGGTTCCACTGACTGGCTCACAGAATTTACCAATGACAGAGGCATTGACAAACGGGTAAAAAATTTTCTACAAAAAATACAAAGCCTTTAAAAGAAACACTGTTTTCTACATACTTAGCAGAACACAACAAAGAGACTAGGTAGTCCAAGGCTAACAAATAGCATCCTCATATCCACAGATTCAAAATTCATATTTTGTTTCTTTATAAAGCTTACAATGTGAGAGTTACATATTACAAAATATAAAAAATATAAAGTACAGGTTGGCCATCACTAATCCAGTTCCATCAGTAATCTAGCACTAATTTCGGCTAGCATAACTTCAAATTTCCGGGGTCGCCACACCAACCTGCCGCTACCGTTTAGTGATGCTACTTTTTTGTTTATTTATTTATTAATTTGAACATGATACAGAGAAGTACAAAGTAATACAGTAATTAAAGTGCAACATGCCAAAGCCCCTTGTATGCAAAGCATTATGGGCAGGCTTAAAATTAACTTAAGATTAACTAAGCAATGATATATTCATAAGTCATAAGTCATTCCAATTTCTTTATCTCCATTTATTGTTATAAGCTGTTCACTTTTAGCCCTAGCCATGGTTCCAACAAATAAAAGAAATGCTTCTCATTGTGTAAAACACATACACCGCACATCGTCTATAAAAGATAAGGTGGCTTTGAAGCCACTGTCAGTCGCCATGAGCTCAGCTCACTCAGCTGTGACTAATGAAAAGAGAAAATGTTATTTTAGTGCCAGAAATGTCTGTCTGCACTGTTTATTCTGGACCCTATTTTGAAATTGGCATCTCTTGAAATTTGTGTGAAACTGGCCCAATTACAGTGGACCCCCGACTTACGATCAGCTCCCAACTTGAACAATTATGTACGTGTATTTTTGCAAGTGCTTTTTTAAGTGTATTTTTGGGGGTCTGAGACAGATAAATCTAATTTACAATATTCCTCATGGGAGCAAATTCATTCGGTAACAGCACCCAAACAGCCTCCTGGAACGAATTAATATCGTAAGCCGGGGGTCCACTGTACTGATTTCTGACCACTTTATTGGGTAGTTGAAATAGGTAAATGGGTGGTTTCTTGTACTCAATCGACAGAATAGAAGGAATACTAGTGAAATACCTATGACTTTGGTAGACTGGAAAAATGGAATGGGCCAAAAATAGGGCTCAAAGAGGGTGAAATTGCCAATGCGTAAATATCTCCATTGGGTTAAGTGGCTTCTAACCTAACCACTCTGTAATCCAGCAAAAATCACTAAACCAGCACCCTACAGGTCCCAATGGTGCTGGATTAGTGATGGTCAACCTATAGTAGGCACAGTAATGAGTGCATACGTATACTGTATATTAAGCAAATTTAAACTCTTGAAGAGTTGGAGAGATGGAGTGTTGTCTGGCACAGGAATGGGCGATAGTCCGCACAGCAGCTTTTTGTTGGGTTATTAATGGTTTAAGATGATTTGCTGTGGTAGATCCCCAGGAACAAATACCATAGATGAGGTAAGGGTAGATCAGAGAGTGGTATAGTGTAAGAAGTGTTGTTTGGGGGTACATAGTACCATATCTTGGAGAGGATGCCTACTGTTTTAGAGACCTTCTTGGCAATGTGTTGGATGTGAGTTAAATTTCAAGTTGCAGTCAAGATGTAGACCTAAAAATTTGACCTCAGTGTGCCTTAAAATGGGAGCACAATTGATCATTTTGTTAAGTTGGATATCTGAAGCTCTGTTTCCAAATAGCATGTACAGTAGTGTGTTTTTTCTATATTAAGGGTGAGTTTGTTGGTAGTCAACCTGGTAGCTATTTTTAGTAGCTCGTCATTAACAGTGTCACCAAGAGTAGTTGGATTTGAGTGGGAGAAGACAAAAGTCATGTCATCTGCAAACAGTACAGGTTTAAGGAGATGAGATAAATTGGGGAGAGTGTTGATGTAAATGAGAAAAAGCAAAGAGCCATAAGAGTGCCTTGGGGCACTCTTAGGTCTACAGGCTGGGTTAATGAAGTTATACCATTGATGGAGACATACTGGTGTCTATTTCTAAGATAAGATTTTAGGTATGCAAGGGCATGTCCTCTGACCCCATAATGTACTAGTTTAAGGTGCAAGATATTGTGGTCCACTGTATCGAATGCGTTCTGCAGGTCTATAAGGAGTCCCAGAGGATATTCATTTCTTCGAGAGCTGCATAAAACAGTTCAAGCATTTGCATAATTGCGTCATTCGTACTTTTTTCAACCTAAAACCAAACTGGGTGGGGTTGATTAGTGATTCTCTTATCACTAAACAAAATGAAGGAAAATTTCTAGGGCTGTTCCTTGATAGCAACTTGAAATTCAACACACACTTCCAATTGGCATCCTCTCCAAGATAAGTTACTATATACCTCAAATAGCACTACTTACATTATACTAAACTCTAATCTATCCCTACCTCACCTACTCTTATTTATGCCTGGGGGATCCACAACAGTGCATCACCTAAGACAATAACAACCTAACAAAATGTGACAGTACAAATGATCACTCAGTCTACTGCCAGACAACACACTCCCCAATCATACCCATCACTCATACTACTGCACATACCACAGATAGAGGAATGTTGGGAGGTTTTATGCAAATAATCACTCGCTCAGCTATTAGGGCTTGGAATTTTGTTAGCAAGACTTGATCCTATGGTTGAGAAGAAATCATTTATCTTACTAGCTGTTTTAATAGGCTGGAGCTGTGATTCATTGGGTTTAGTTAGGGCAATGTCTAGTTTTGGTCAGCTTTGGAGTGTATTATTCTCTCCCAGGATCTGGGAGAGAATAATACAGTTGCTTGGACTTTCTTATTAGTTTAGCGAGGATTGACATTTGGTTTTTCCTAAGTTCTTCAGCTATTAAGCCGTCTCTATATTGTTTTTCCTAGTGATGTTTTTTTATCTATGGGTCTAAGGATGCTGTCTCTCAATCATGTGCAACCTAGTCTTTGACTAGTGATCTGCTTCGTTTTTATAGGACAATGTTTGTTATACAGGCTATCAGTGGCAGCTCGTCCACAGGAGCTGAAGAGCTGCAGTCCCCCCAGATGCTCACTGCCAGACATATGACTTCATCAACCTTACACTAAAATAATTTGCAGCTGACAAATATATTACAGGAAAAAATCTGTTGTATGTTGTTTTCAGTGCATTTATAAGTGAATTTTTTATTTTTTTTTTTTTTGCTGAAATGAGATAAAAAATGAATAAAAATAGAAGTTTGATGTGGTATGAAAGTATAGGTATTACTGGCACTACGAGCTGCCAATGCAGGCTATGTATTTTTTTGTAGAAAAAGTCTGTCCATTTGTCAACACCTCTGTCATTGGCAAATTCTGCGAGCCAGTTAACTGAACTTAACACTGAAGTGAAGTTACTCACTGATGCCTCATTATGGAGTCAAAACTACATTCCAATGGTTGCATAGAAATGTTTGTTAGGAGGAAGATGGGGTAGTGGTCAGTAGTGTTGTCAGTGATTATCTCTGATTTGAGGGGAACTAATATATTTGTCCATATAGGATCAATTATGGTTGCACTTGTCTCAGTTAACCCTCAAGTAGCAAACTTCATAAAAACTATGAACTTCTCGCAACTACCATCTATAACTAAGCCAACAAGAATCTCTGAGACAAGTGCCTCATTACTTGACCATATCTGGACCAATACTGTATCCCCACGAAAAGCAGAGATAATAAAAAATAACACCACAGACCACTACCCTGCATTCCTCATAACCAACTTATGTAAACTGCCTCAAGACACTAGTAAGATCTAATTTCAACTTAATGATGAGTCATCGGTAAATAACTATTTCAGCATTAAGTGATACTGACTGGTACACAGAGCTAGTCGACAGCTATGATACTGGCGTGTCAAAATTTTCCTTCAAAAAACCCAATACAATTCCTCTATAATACCCATTGTCCCGAGCTCGATTGCCCACCAGCCACACCTGGGGTCCAGGTTCGAACCCCGGTAGGGCGCAAAACATTAGGGACTTTTTTCCATAAGACACCTGCTGCCCTGTTCCTTTCACCCATCAGTTCAAAATGGGAACCGGGTGTTAGTCGACTGGTGGGGGCCCCGGGGGTCAAAACGACCTACTTTTTCCAAATCCAGCATAACAAGCGCTTTCTTATCCATTGATGTCATTCCCGGCTTATACCTTTCAGTCTTGAAGTAAAAAAAAGATATTTTAAGCAATCTAAAAAAAGAGACAAACACCCGGGTTTTAAAAACGTATCCTCAATTTTTATTATAACATATTGGCCATCTCCCACCCAATGCAGGGTGCCCCAAAAAAAGAAGAAACACCCCCATCGCATTCCTCCATCCTGTCTTCCAAGCATGCCTACACTACATTAAAAAACTGCAGCTTCAAACCCCCCCTTCAGAGGTAGGCCGGGCTTTCCACTTCCAGGACTTGACCGTTTCCCTAAACCCCTTCAAAAAGCTTTTTTTCTCACTTTCCAACAAACATCAAGTCAAAAACCTATTTTCCCGCTCACCTCCCTCAAACACCTCAACTACTTGCGGGAAGTCCAAGCCCCGCACAAAAAAAACCACCTTTACCCCCCCCCCCAGCCTTTCCTAGGATGACCTCTCCCAGCCTTCCCCCCACACGATTTATATGCCTTCAAGTTTTTAAATTTTGTTCCATCCCTTATATGTGCCATCCACCTAAACCCTTCCAAAACATCCCACGGCAGGGGTTAGCACCTGCATCAAGACATAAAAACTCCAGACTGACACTTTTTAGCCCGGGCCAACGGCTACAATAAGATTCGTCCACCTGGGTATTTTTTAATACAAGTATATAAATATACCTAAGTACGAATTTTATTGTAGCCAGTGGCCCAGTGGCTAGTCATCGGTCGGAGTTCTTGACTCCTGACTGTGGGGTTCTAACCCCGCCCATGGTAGGATTTTTGCTTTGGTCAAAAAACAAATTTCGTGAGTCAACAACCCTTCCTCTGCCCTCGGGATAATACTTTTAGAAAACCCCAACCATTTCTAATCCCCAACTAGGATTCTCTCTGCATTATATTCACATCACACATTGCCCTCAAACACAAAATCTCCACTGCCTTCTAGTTGCAACATTCACCATCCATGCTTCACACCCATATAAGAGCATTGGTACCACAATATTCTCATACATTCCCCTCTTTGCTTCCATGGATAACGTTTTTTGTCCCTGAAAACCCCCTCATGTTTCCTTTCCCTTTTTTTCCCCCTCATCAGTGCTATGATTCACCTCTTCTTTCATGATATCATCAAATCCATTGATAAAAATATAAGCATGAAAAACAGTTCAGACTAGGTTTAATAAGAAAAGAAGACAAAACAATAAACATCAATACTTACTAATCTAATACAGAAGTCTAAACAACTATATTATGCAAGAAGACTTGATTAAATAAAAAGGGATATGAAAAAGCCCGAAAAACCCTCTCTGAACCCGAGTTTAAAACTGTCCAAAACAGAAATTAAACTTAACAAAACCCAATGAACCCCACAGCCACCTGCAGACACTGCCAGAAAACAATGATTTCTTCTCTGCATGGGATAAAAACTAACAAGAAAAACTCCAACCTAAAATACTCAGGTGAAAGCTACCTCTTTGGGACATTATCCAAATACTCTAGTTTAGCTCCTACTAACTTACTGAAATCCACTCATCACAAAAAGTCAATTTAAAAACCAAAGACAGGAAACAAAATAACTTGCCACCATCCATGTAAAAAAAACACACTTGCTGTCACCCTTTATTCAACTCTTTTTTAAAAAAACAGGGGGAAAATTTCAACTTTCCCATCCATATCAAGATTGAAAGGGTTACCCTGATCCTCAAAGGAGGCGTCCAACTTAAGTAAATAACTACGGACTATATCAAAGTTTTTACTCTAAAATATTTAAAAAAAATAATACATAAAGTGAGTTACTCCTACCAAATATGTAACAACAGCTAAACCCCCTGCCTTGGGTTGGGGCCGAAAAAATACAAATGTCCCAATTTACAAATGCTCGAATTGCTAAAAACAGCGCTAAAAAAAATTTTATGTCTTTGGGGCTTTTCATAGCCCTCAGAAACAATTGATAAATGGCCCACAAATTTTTCATCCTATCTACAACATTAAAGGGTCAGGGGCCCAAACCCCCCGAATACCAAAATCTTATCTAAGTGAAGGGACACCACAAAGGGTAACCTCGACTACCAGCCGTACCCTTTGGAGTCCACGGGGCATTTCCTAGGTACTGTTCTCTCATTTTGTCAGTGATGCCCCCAACACATCCTTCCTTTGTATTTATCTGTATCTGTTCTGCCAGAGGCACACGATAACATTCAAAACACAATATCCCACCCCTCTTTCGATTGCGGCACTGTACTTCCCCCCTCCAGACTCAAGTCCAACTACTGGTTTCCCTGAATCCCTTCAAAATGTTACCTTGCCAACACTTCAACAGCACATCTACTCATAAAACCCACGTGCCTACATTCACTTCTATCTAAAACTTTGCGGGATGTTTGAGCCCCCTCACACCCCAAACAACGTTTAAAACCTCCCTCCAACCTTTCCTAAATGACCCCTACCCCACCATCCCTCCACTACAAATTTATACAGACTCCACGTTACCCTATTTTGTTCCAGCCTTTCTAAATGTCCAAACCACTTCAAAAACCTCTCATCAGCCATCTTTTAGTAACCTCACCTTTTTCTAACCCAAGCAAAAATTGTCTACAAAAAATCACACCACACATTGCCCTTAACCGACATCTCACGTCTTTACCTTCCCCTTTGCCAACCTCAAAAATAATGCTTCCCACCCATATAAAAAGCACTGGCCCACAAACCTCATAATTCCCCTTTTTGCCTACTGGTAACGTTATTTATACTTCACGGGTGAATAAATGCCCCACTAACTTTTTTTCCTCTCGTCAATTCTAGTTCACCTCATTTCCCTTCAAATACAGGGGAACCTAAAAAATAAACGCCCCCAACAAAACCAATTAGTAAGTGATTTTTTGTAAGTGCTTTTATAAGTTAAATTTTTTGAGGGTTTGAAAGGGACAACCTAATTTACTTTATTCCACTGGGAAATAATTATTCGGTAAAGGACTAACAGCCTTCTGGGCCAAAGAAAGTTCATATTGAGGTTTCCACTGACCTAAAACTTTCATTTCCCCAAACTCCCCTCCCCAACACCCAAAACAGCCCACCTGCCTCCACCCACAAGTCAGGCCCCGGCGACCTGCCACAACCACAGGCTGGGCCCCCGCCTGACCGGGCCCCAACCCCAGGGTGCCCCAGCCTGACCTGCCACCACCACAGGGCCCCCCCCGGCCTGACCTGCCACCACCACGGGCCCAGCCCCGGGCCCGACCCGCCACCCCCACAGGGCCCCCCCCGGCCGACCCCCACCACCACAGCCCGCCCGCCTGACCTGCCACCAAACAGGCCCAGCCCCGGGGTGACCTGCCACCCAACAGGGCCCCGCCCCGGCCGACCCCCACCACAACAGGCCCAGCCCCCGCCTGACCTGCCACCACAACAGGCCCAGCCCCGGCCTGACCTGCCACCACAACAGGCCCAGCCCCGGCCTGACCTGCCACCACAACAGGCCCAGCCCCGGCCTGACCTGCCACCACAACAGGCCCAGCCCCGGCCTGACCTGCCACCACAACAGCCCCGCCCCCCCGGCCGACCTCCCCCACAACAGGCCCAGCCCCGCCTGACCTGCCACCCCCAAAAAGGGCCCACCCCGGGGCCCGACCCCGCCACCACAACAGGCCCAGCCCCGGCCTGACCGCCACCACAACAGGCCCACCCCGGGCCCGACCGCCACCACAACACCCAGCCCCGGCCGACCGCCACCACACAGGCCCCCCCCGGCCTGCCCTGCCACCACAACAGGCCCAGCCCCGGCCTGACCTGCCACCACAACAGGCCCAGCCCCGGCCTGACCTGCCACCACAACAGGCCCACCCCCCCCTGACCTGCCACCACAACAGCCCAGCCCCGGGCCCGACCTCCACCACAAAGGCCCAGCCCCGGGCCCGCCCGCCACCACAACAGGCCCACCCCGGCCTGACCTGCCCCCACAAAAGGCCCACCCCCCTGACCTGCCACCACAAAAGCCCAGCCCCGGGCCCGACCCCCACCACAACAGGCCCCCCCCGGCCTGACCCGCCACCACAAAAGCCCACCCCGGCCTGACCTGCCCCCACAAAGGCCCCCCCGGCCCCGACCTGCCACCACAACAGGCCCAGCCCCGGCCTGACCTGCCACCACAACAGGCCCAGCCCCGGCCTGACCTGCCACCACAACAGGCCCAGCCCCGCCTGACCTGCCACCCAACAGCCCACCCCGCCTGACCCACCACAACACCCCCCCCCGGGCCTACCTGCCACCACAACAGGCCCAGCCCCGGGCCCGACCGGGCCCCCACAACGGCCCAGCCCCGGGCCGACCGCCACCACAACAGGCCCGCCCCCCGGCCCGACCTGCCACCACAACAGGCCCAGCCCCGGCCTGACCTGCCACCACAACAGGCCCAGCCCCGGCCTGACCTGCCACCACAACAGGCCCAGCCCCGGCCACCTCCACCCCCAAAAGGCCCCCCCCCGGGCCCACCGCCCCACAACAGGCCCAGCCCCGGCCTGAACCTCCACCACAACAGGCCCCCCCCGGCCTGCCTCCCCACAACAGGCCCACCCCGCCTAAAATGCCACCACAACGGGCCCAGCCCCGGCCTGACCTGCCACCACAACAGGCCCAGCCCCGGCCTGACCTGCCACCACAACAGGCCCAGCCCCGGCCTGACCTGCCACCACAACAGGCCCAGCCCCGGCCTGACCTCCCCCACAAAAAGGGCCCCCCCCGCCGACCTGCCACCCAACAGGGCCCCCGCCCGCCGGGCCTGCCACCACAACAGGCCCAGCCCCGCCTGACCTGCCACCCAACAGGGCCAGCCCCGGCCTGCCGCCACCCAAAAAGGTCCACCCCGGGCCCGACCTGCCACCACAACAGGCCACCCCCGGCCTGACCTGCCACCACAACAGGTCCAGCCCCGGCCTGACCTGCCACCACAACAGGTCCAGCCCCGGCCTGACCTGCCACCACAACAGGTCCAGCCCCGGCCTGACCTGCCACCACAACAGGTCCAGCCCCGGCCTGACCTGCCCCCACAACAGGTCCAGCCCCGGGCCGACCTCCACCACAACAGGTCCACCCCGGCCTACCTGCACCACAACAGGTCCGCCCCGGCCTCCTGCCACCCCAAAAAGGGGCCACCCCGGGCCCGACCTCCACCCAACAGGGCCCGGGCCCCCGGGCCCGACCTGCCACCCCCAAAAGGTCCAGCCCCGGGCCCACCGCCCCAACAACAGTCCCCCCCGGGCCCGACCTGCCCCAAAACAGGTCCAGCCCCGGCCTGCCTTTCCAAACAACGGGCCAGCCCCGGCCTGACCTGCCACAACAACAGGTCCAGCCCCGGCCTGACCTGCCACAACAACAGGTCCAGCCCCGGCCTGACCTGCCACAACAACAGGTCCAGCCCCGGCCTGACCTGCCCCCAACAACATTTTCCCGCCCCGGCCGACCTGCCACAACAACGGGGCCGCCCCGCCTGACCTGCCACAAAACAGTCCAGCCCCCGGGCCCGACCTCCCCCAAACAAAAGGTCCCCCCCCGGGGCCCCCTGCCAAAAAACATCCCCCCCGGCCCGACCCGCCCCAACAAAAGGGCCGCCCCGGCCTGCCTCCACAACAAAAAGCCCGCCCCGGCCCGACCTGCCACAACAACAGGTCCAGCCCCGGCCTGACCTGCCACAACAACAGGTCCAGCCCCGGCCTGACCTGCCACAACAACAGGTCCAGCCCCGGCCTGACCTGCCACAACAACAGGTCCAGCCCCGGCCTGACCTGCCACAACAACAGGGCCCCGCCCCGGGCCCACCCCCCCAACAACGGTCCAGCCCCGGCCTACCTGCCACAACAACAGTCCCCCCCGGCCCACCTCCCCCAACAAAAGGTCCCGCCCCGGCCCGACCTCCCCAACAAAAGGGCCCCCCGGCCTGACCTCCACAACAACAGGGCCCCCCCCGGCCTACCTGCCACAACAACGGGGCCCCCCGGCCTGACCTCCACAACAACAGGGGCCAGCCCCGGCCTGACCTGCCACAAAACAGGTCCAGCCCCGGCCCCCCTGCCACAACAACGGCCCGCCCCGGCCTGACCTGCCACAAAACAGGCCGCCCCGGGCCCGCCTGCCACAACACAGGGCCCGCCCCGGCCGACCCGCCCCAACAAAGGGGCCAGCCCCGGCCTGACCTGCCACAACAACAGGGCCACCCCGGGCCTACCTGCCACAACAACAGGTCCGGCCCCGGGCCCACCGCCACAACAGGTCCAGCCCCCCGGGCCGACCTCCACAACAACAGGTCCAGCCCCGGGCCCGACCCGCCACAACAACGTCCACCCCGGCCGACCTGCCACAAAAAACAGGGCCACCCGGGCCCGACCTGCCACAACAAAAGGTCCCGCCCCCCCTGACCTGCCACAACAAAGGGGCCAGCCCCCGGGCCGACCGCCCCCAACAGGTCCACCCCGGGCCCGACCTGCCACAACAACAGGGCCAGCCCCGGCCCGCCTGCCACAAAAAACAGGCCACCCCGGCCTGACCTGCCACAACAACAGGTCCAGCCCCGCCTGACCTCCACAACAAAGGGCCAGCCCCGCCTACCTCCACAACAACGGTCCACCCCGGCCTGACCGCCCAACAACAGGGGCCACCCCCGGGCCCAAAAAAACCCCCACAACAACAGGGCCCCCCCGGCCTGACCCCACAACAACAGGTCCACCCCCGGGCCCGACCTCCAAAACAACAGGCCCCGCCCCGGCCTACCGCCACAACAACAGTCCACCCCGGTGACCTGCCACAACAACAGGGCCGCCCCCGGGCCCACCTGCCACAACAACAGGTCCAGCCCCCGGGCCCGACCTGCCACAACAAAAGGTCCAGCCCCGGCCTGACCTCCACAAAAAAAACAGGTCCAGCCCCGGGCCCGACCTCCACAAAAAACAGGGCCAGCCCCGGGCTGACCTGCCACAAACAACAGTCCAGCCCCGGGCTGACCTCCACAACAAAAGGGCCCCCCCCGGCTGACCGCCACAACAACAGGGCCCGCCCCGGGCCCGACCTCCACAACAACAGGTCCAGCCCCGGGCCTGCCTGCCACAACAACAGTCCAGCCCCCCGACCTGCCACAAAACAGGGCCAGCCCCCGGCCTACCTGCCACAACAACAGGTCCAGCCCCGGCCTGACCTGCCACAACAACAGGTCCAGCCCCGGCCTGACCTGCCACAACAACAGGTCCAACCCCGGCCTGACCTGCCACAACAACAGGTCCAGCCCCCAGCCGACCTGCCACAACAACATCGTCCACCCCACCTGACCGCCACAACAACACCACCCCCCCCTGAAACCCCCACAACAACAGGGCCACCCCACCCGACCTGCCACAAAAACAGGTCCGCCCCACCGACCTGCCACAAAACAGGTCCAGCCCTACCTGACCGCCACAACAACAGGTCCAGCCCTAGCCTGACCTGCCACAACAACAGGTCCAGCCCTAGCCTGACCTGCCACAACAACAGGTCCAGCCCCAGCCTGACCTGCCACACAACAGGGCAAGCCCCCCTTGACCTGCCCCAAAAACAGCAACCCCGCTTACCTGCCCCCAACAGGGCAAACCTTAGTCTGACCTCCCCAACAAAAGGTCCCGCCCCGGGCCCGACCGCCACAACAACAGGCCCGCCCCGCCTGACGTGCCACAAAAAGGGCCACCCCCGGGCCGACCTGCCACAACAACAGGGCCCGCTCCGGTCGACCTCCAAAAACAACAGTCCACCCAGCCTGACCTGCCACAACAAAAGGTCCCGTCCCGGCCTGACCTGCCACAAACAGGGGCCCCCCGGCCTACCCCACAATAACAGTTCCCGCCCCCGCCTGACCTGCCACAACAGGTCCAGCCCCGGGCCTACCTGCCCAACAAAAGGTCCAGCCCCGGCCTGACCTGCCACAACAAAGGCCGCCCCCGGGCCCACCTGCCCCAACAACAGGTCCACCCCGGCCTTACCCCACAACAAAAGGCCAGCCCGGGGGTACCTGCCAAACAAAAGGTCCCGCCCCGGCCTGACCGCCACAACAACAGGTCCGCCCCGCCTACCTGCCCCAACAACAGGGCCAGCCCCGGCCTACCTGGGCCCCAACAACAGGTCCCCCCCGGGCCCGACCTGCCACAACAGGTCCCGCCCCGGCCTGACCCGCCAAAACAACAGGGCCACCCCGGCCTGACCGCCACAACAACCAGGGCCCGCCCGGCCTGACCTGCCACAACAACAGGGCCAGCCTGGCCTACCTGCCACAACAAGAGCCACCCCGGGCCCACCCCCACAACAAGAGGCCCGCCCCCCGGGCCCGCCTCCACAACAAAGTCCGCCCCGGGCCCGACCTGCCACAACATCCACCCCCCCCCTGACCTGCCCCAAAAACAGGCCCCCCGGCCTGACCTCCACAACAACAGGGCCAGCCCCGGGCCCGACCTGCCACAAAAACGGCCACCCCGGCCTGACCTCCACAACAACAGTCCACCCCGGCCGACCTGCCACAACAACAGGGCCACCCCGGCCTGACCTGCCACAACAACAGGCCAGCCCCGGCCTGACCTGGCCACAACAAAAGGGGCCAGCCCCGGGGTGCCCGCCACAACAACAGGGCCCCCCCCCGGCCTCCCCCCCACAACAACAGTCCAGCCCCGGGCCCGACCTGCCACAACAACAGGGCCCCCCGGGCCCGCCGCCAAACCCAAAAGGTGCCCCGGCCTGACCGCCACAACAAAAGGGCCCCGCCCCGGCCTGACCTGCCACAAAAAACAGGTCACCCCGGGCTGACCCGCCCCAACAACAGGTCCGCCCCGGGCTGACCTGCCACAACAACAGGTCCAGCCCCGGGCTGACCTGCCACAACAACAGGTCCAGCCCCCCCGGCCCGACCTGCCACAACAACAGTTTCCACCCCGGCCGAAACCCGGGCCCAACAACAGGTCCAGCCCCGGCCTACCGCCACAACAACAGGTCCCCCCGGCCCTACCTGCCACAACAAAGGTCCAGCCCCCCTGACCTGCCACAACAACAGTCCACCCCGGCCTGACCGCCCCCAACAACGGTCCAGCCCCGGGCCCACCTGCCACAACAACAGGGCCAACCCTGGCCACCTGCCCCAACAACAGGTCCACCCCCCTGACCTCCCCCAACAACATCAGGTCCAGCCCCAGCCTGACCTGCCACAACAACAGGTCCAGCCCCAGCCTGACCTGCCACAACAACAGGTCCAGCCCCAGCCTGACCTGCCACAACAACAGGTCCAGCCCTAGCCTGACCTGCCACAACAACAGGTCCAGCCCTAGCCTGACCTGCCACAACAACAGGTCCAGCCCTAGCCTGACCTGCCACAACAACAGGGCCACCCCAGCCGACCTGCCACAACAACAGGGCCCGCCCCAGCCTGACCGCCACCAACAGGTCAAGCCCCCCTTGACCTCCACACAAAGGCAAGCCTTAGTCGACCTGCCCCAACAACGGGCCGCCCCGGCCTGACCCCGCCCCAACAACAGGTCCACCCCGGCCGACGTGCCACAACGGTCAGCCCCCGGCCTGACCTGCCACAACAACAGGTCCAGCTCCGGTCTGACCTGCCACAACAACAGTCCAGCCACAGCCGACCTGCCACAACAACAGTCCGTCCCGGGCCCACCGCCACACGGTCCCCCCGGCCTACCTGCCCCAATAAAGTTCCCGCCCCAGCCTGACCTGCCACAACAGTCCAGCCCCCCCTGACCGCCCCAACCAGATCAAGCCTCAGCCTGACATGCAACAAACAGGTCAAGCCCCCTTGAATGACCACAACAGGTCAAGCCCACCCTTGACAGAACACAAAACAAGCCTCAGCCTACCTGCCACACCACAGGCAAAACCCCAGCCACCTGCCACACAGCAAGCCCCATCGACCCCCACACCACGGTCAAAACCCCGCCTGACCTGCCCAAAACCCCAGGTCAAGCCCCCGCGTGACCTGCCACCCAAAAGGGCAAGCCTCACCTACCTCCACACCACAGGGCAAGCCTGAGTCACCTGCCCACGGCCACATTTAAGCCTGACCTGACCTGCCAGCCACATCAAGCCTGGCCTGACCTGCCATGCCACAGGTCAAGCCGAGCCTGACCTGCCAGCCACAGGGCAAGCCTCAGCCTGACCTCCATTTCTCGGTCAAGCCTAGCCTGCCTCCATGCCACAGGTCAAGCCTCCCTGACCTGCTGTCACAGGGCAAGCCTCACCTGACCTGCATTTTTCAGGTCAAGCCCACCCGACCTGACACAAGGTCAAGCCCCACCTGACCTGCCACAAAACCCCAGGCAACCCAGCCTTACCTGCCACACCACAGGTCAAGCCTCACCTGACCTGCTAGTCAGTCAAACCCACCCGACCGCCATGCCCCAGGGCAAGCCCACCTGACCTCTATGTCACAGGTCAAACCCCAGCCTGACCTGCCAAACCCCCCAGTCAAGCCCCAGCCTGACCGCCACCCCACAGGTCAAGCCTCACCGACCTGCCATGCCCCAGGTCAAAACCCCAGCCGACCTGCCAATTTTTCAGGGAACCTCACCTGACCGCTAGTCGGTCAAACCTCAGTCTGACCTGCCATGCCCTGGCAACCTCAGCCCGACCTGCTGGGCCAGGGCAAGCCTCAGCCTGACCGCCATGCCACAAAAAAAGCCCACCTGACCTGCCATGCCACAGATCAAGCCCAGCCTGACCTGCCATGCCACAGATCAAGCCTCAGCCCGCCTGCCATGCCCCAATCAAGCCTCAGCCGACCGCCATGCCACAATCAAGCCTCACCTGACCTGCCAGCCCCAGATCAAACCAGCCTGACCTGCCCTGCCCCAAACAAGCCCAGCCTGACCTGCCATGCCACAATCAAGCCTCAGCCTGACCTCCCTCCACAGATCAAGCCTCACCTCCTGCTGTCACGGTCAAACCCACCTACCTGCGTACAGGCAAACCTCAGCCTGGCCTGCTTCACAGGGGCAAGCCTCAGCCTGACCTGCTGTCACAGTCAAACCCCGCCTACCTGCGTCACAGGCAAGCCTCACCACCTGCTTCCGGTCAAGCCTCAGCCTGCCGCTGTCCCCAGATCAAGGCTCAGCCTGACCTGCCATGCCACAGGGCAAGCCTCACCTGACCTGGCATGCCACAGGCAACCCAGCCTGACCTGCCATGCCCCGGTCAAACTTTAGCCTGACCTGCTGTCACAGGTCAACCTCAGCCTGACCGCATGGGATAGGTTTTAAACAATTTTCCCCCTAACAATTGTAGATCATACTGCCGACCCAGGGAAAGACCCCGAACGATTATGTTTATTGTAGGGGTGGGAGGTTGGGGGGCTGAGGGAGTGTAGGAGGCTGAGGGAGTGTAGGAGAGGCTGAGGGGGGTGTTTTGGGGAGGCGAGGAGGTTGGGGGAGGCTGAGGGATTAGCAGCTGAGGGAGTGTAGGAAGGCTGAGGGAGTGTTGGCGAGGCTGAGGGAGGTTGGCGAGGCTGAGGGAGTTTTGGGGGGCTGAGGGATTTTGGGGCGGGGGGGCTGAGGGATGTTGGCAGGCTGAGGGGGTTTTTGGCGGGGCTGAGGGAGGGGCGAGGCTAGGGGGGGAGGAGAGGCTGAGGATTGGGAGAGGCTGGGGGATGTTGGCGAGGCTGAGGGATGTTGGCGGGGCTGAGGGAGTGTTGCGAGGCTGAGGAGTGTTGGCGGGGCTGGGGGAGTGTTGGCGAGCGAGGGAGGTTGGCGAGGCTGGGGGAGTGGGAGGCGGGAGGGAGTGTAGGGGCTGAGGGGTTTTGGCGAGGCTAGGGAGTGTTGGCGAGGCTGGGGGAGTGTGGAAGGCTGAGGGAGTTTTTGGCAGGCGAGGGTGTTGGCGAGGCGGGGGATGTAGAGGGCTGGGGGAGTGTAGGAGAGGCTGAGGGAGGGGAGGAGAGGCTGAGGAGTGTAGGGGCTGAGGGATGTTGGAGGGGCGAGTGAGTTTTGGGCGGGGCTGAGGGAGTGTTGGCGAGGCGGGGAGTGTTGGCGGGGCTAGGGAGTTTTTTGGCGGGGCTGGGAGTGTTGGGGGGCGAGGGAGTTTGGCGGGGCTGGGGGAGTTTGGGCGAGGCTGAGGAGGTGGAGAGCTGGGGAGTGTTGGCGGGCTGAGGGAGGTAGGAGGCTGAGGGAGTGTGGGAGAGGCTGGGGGGGAAAGAGGCGAGGGAGTGTAGGAAGGCTGGGGGAGTTAGGAGGCCGGGGAAGTGAGGAGGCGGGGGAGTGTTGGCGGGGCTGAGGAGTTTTGGAGGGGCTGAGGGATTTAGGAGGCCAGGATTTGGAGAACTAAGGATTTTAGAGGCTGAGGGAGTGTAGAGGGGCTCAGGGAGTGTTGGCGGGGCGAGGGAGTGTGGAGGTCAGGGATGTTGGAGAGGCAAAGGGGATGTAGGAGAGGCTAGGGAGTGTAAGAGAGGCTGAGGAGTGTAGGGCGGGGAGTTTTGGAAGGCTGGGGGAGTTTTGGGTGAGGCTGAGGGAGTGTTGGCGAGGCGGGGGATGTTGGCGAGGCTGAGGGGTGGGAGGCTAAGGGAGTGTAGGAGAGGCTGAGGGAGTGTAGGAGAGGCTGAGGGAGTGTAGGAGGCTGAGGGAGTGTTGGCGAGGTTGAGGGAGTGTAGGAGGCTGAGGGAGTGTTGGAGAGGCTGAGGGAGTGTAGGAGAGGCTGAGGGAGTGCAGGAGGCTGAGGGAGTGTAGGAGGCTCGGGAGTGTAGGAGAGGCTAAGGGAGTGTTGGAGATGTTGAAGAGCCTAAGGGAGTGTAACAAAGGTTGAGGTAATGTTGTAGAGGTTGAGGGAGTGTAGGAGAGGCTGAGGGAGAGCAGCAACAGCAACAACAACTCTCACCACCACAACCACCATGTAAATACTGACCCCGAGTCTTACACTCTTCAAATATTTTAGCAAATATTTTATCAGTCAAGTTCTTATTTTATCTTTGATTACATAACATAATTTCCTGTTTTTTTTTCTTAATACCGATCTTAAGGTATCATATTTTATTGACACAATCAAATAATTTTATAGATTTTACTCAGAATACTCCATTAAAGTCAAACAATGTGCCTTATATGACACTATAATTGGTTCAGCTCACATAATAAACACTTATTATATTACAATAATTTACCTGCATCTTAAACATCACTTAAAACAATACAAATTTACCTTTAAACAAGTATTTTAAAATATACTTCATATTTATATTACTGTTCAATATATCTTTTACAGTGAAATATTTCGACACTTACATAATTATTTTAAGTATAATCTGAGTGTATTTCGTGTATAAGTAATTATAATAAAGGAATTTCTATAATTAGTGAAAGGAACCAAGAGTTAGTTAAGTGGAAGACAACAAGCGGAGGTGGTCAAGCTGCACCTTAATAAATGACGTTATCTTAGCTAAACTACCACTGCTACTTTAATTGTAAGACATTATACAACACATATTCATTATGATTAAGTTGTTTTCTATGAAAAACCAGAAAAAGGACGGGAGTGACGCGTCTAAACAAGGATCACAGAAGCGAGCCTCTGCAGCTCAACTCAGAATCACTAAAGGTTTGTTAAAATTAAATGTTTGTTTTCATATATTTGCTCTTGTTTACACGCAGAAATTATATTTTTTTCAATTGTGGCAGGTGGGCTTGTATTTATTTAAATAAGTTTGATAATATGTCAAGTAATGTTGAGTCTGTGCAGATGACTATGACAACACTAACACGTCTACTTCACACTCTTAAATAAACTAACTTATTTTCAGGTTATATTTGCACATTACTACTATATCATGTAGCTACATCACAACAAATTGTAATATATGTTTCATAATGTCTGCATAATACATGACTTCCATATATTATTTAGTATTTATGATCTGTTCATATTTTGTATTATAATTAAGGTGACAAATATTACTCTATGATAAACTTGACAATTTTATTTTTGTATTGTTATTTTTGATTATGAAATAGTAAATTTTAAATATAGTATAGGATAAGTTTTGCCGGAGATGCAGTGTATTATTATATTATTTATTTATATATTTATTTTATGTCTTTGTAAAAAGTACATTGAGATTTTGTATTTACAATAGTGAGTTGTAGTACAAAGAGAACCTCTATTATGCCTAGGCATTATGGACCAACTTAACATTATTGGCTTACAGTCTACTTAATACTAAGGAGTATATTATAGTTGTACAGTAGGACAGTAATTATTTCATAGTTGTACAGTAGATTATTAATTATAAATGAATCAAAATTTGTATAATATAAAGATATATTTATATTCGAAAATGTTTTTTGTGGAAACAATGATTCAATTATATTGGATCATTTGCAGCTTTGTTTCCAAACTGAATGAAGTAGGTTTTATCAGTGTTCAGGGTAAGTTTGTTAGTCATCATCCAGGCAGATATTTTCTGTAATTCAGCATTGACTGTGTTTGCTAGTATGACTGTGTTTGGGTGGGAAAAGACATGTAGCATCTGCAAATAATATGGGTTTGAGTAGCTGTGATGCATTCGGTAGATCATTGATGTAGATGAGAAAGAGGAGTGGTCCAAGGACGCTTCCTTGTGGGACTCCTACTGTGATTGGTTGGGTGGAGGAGTTTGCATACACATATTGAGTTCTGTTAATAAGGTATGATTTTAGGTAGTTGAGGGAGTGGCCTCTGATACCATAGTGCATAGACCTTCAGTTTATTGTATGTCCTGTGTTATAATACTGAAATTTAGATTAATATTTGAATTTATATTTTATCAGCATTCATAATAACCTCCACAAATGTTATAGAAAATTATCTTACTAAACCTTTCAATAAATTACTTACAAAATATTACACAATTTGTTATAAGTAGTTGTAGGTTTATTTTAAAGCTGCTCAAAAAGTTCTGCATAACCTGGGGTCTTTCTAGTAACTACATCAATAATGTCACCTTATTCTGAATCATTTCTAAACCATACTTCATAGAAATAAAGTTTATCATCTATAATGCCAGATGTCTGAGCCCCACTTCCTTGACTATACCTGGAGGAGGTTTCGGGTCACTGCACCCATGGTCTGGTCCATGACTAGGCCTGTTAGGTAAGACACATATGCAACAGTTAGGTATCTTTATTTCGAAACGTTTCGCCTACACAGTAGGCTTCTTCAGTCGAGTACAGAAAAGTTGATAGAAGCAGAAGAGACTTGAAGACGATGTAATCAGTCCATCACCCTTAAAGTTTTGAGGTGGTCAGTCCCTCAGTCTGGAGAAGAGCATTGTTCCAAAGTCTGAAACAATATGGAGTTGAAGTGACAGGATGGAGCCTTATATAGCGCCAGGAGGCGAGACATAGGTCACTAGTAGAACGCAGATGTTGGGAGGTCAGGTCCCTCTCAAATCCAGCCGTTCTCACTAGAAGAGGTTGTCGAAGTAGATTTCAGGTCTGTACCCAGATACCCTTGTGTTGCAGTGTCTGACAGATTGAACATTAAAGTGGTATAAAATACCGACAGGTTGTTAGGTAAGACACATATGCAAGTTAGGTATCTTTATTTCGAAACGTTTCGCCTACACGGTAGGCTTCTTCAGTCGAGTACAGAAAAGTCGATAGAAGCAGAAGAGACTTGAAGACGATGTAATCAGTCCATCACCCTTAAAGTTTTGAGGTGGTCAGTCCCTCAAAACTTTAAGGGTGATGGACTGATTACATCGTCTTCAAGTCTCTTCTGCTTCTATCAACTTTTCTGTACTCGACTGAAGAAGCCTACTGTGTAGGTGAAACGTTTCGAAATAAAGATACCTAACTGTTGCGTATGTGTCTTACCTAACAACCTGTCGGTATTTTATACCACTTTAATGTTCAATGGCTAGGCCTCATGATGGATCAGAGCTTGATCAGCCACGCTGCCACTGCTGGCCACATATAAACCAACATATGAAGCACAGCCTGGCTGATAAGGTACTGACTACAGGTGCCTGTCCAGCTCCTCCTCGAAGACAGCCAGGGGTCTATTGGTAATCCCCCTTATGTATGATGGGAGGCAGTTGAACAGTCTTGGGGCCCCTGACACTTATTGTGTTGTCTCTTAGCATACTCATTGCACCCCTGCTTTTCATTGGGAAATGTTGCATCTCTACTGAATCTTTTGCTTTCATAGGGAGGGATTTTCGTGTGCAGATTTGGGGCTAGTCCCTCTAGGATTTTCCAAGAGTACATTATCATGAATCTTTCTCGCCTGTATTCCAGATAGTACAGGTCAAGGGACTTAACAATTCCCAGTAATTTAGGTGCTTTATCATATATGTGTTGTGCAAGTTCTCTGTATATTCTCCAAGTCTGCAGTTTCACCTGCCTTGAAAGGGGCTGTTAGTGTACAGCAATATTCCAGCCTAGAGAGAACAAGCAATTTGAAGAGAATCATCATGGGCTTGGCTTCCCTAATTTTGTATAGGATTGGTATACAATACCAACAAGATGAAAATTAGACACACATGCAACATCTGGGTATCTTTAACCCTTTGAGGGTCAACAGGCCCTCTCCGAGACTTGTTCTTAGGGTCAGCCAAATTTAAAAAAAAATATTTTTTCTTATGAAAAGATAGAGAATCTTTTCCCGATCATAATGACACCAAAAGTATGAAATTTGATGGAAAACTTACGGAATTATGCTCTCGCGAAGTTAGTCTCGACGATGTTTACGCATCAGCGATTTTGCCCACTTTGAGCCCTATTTTCGGCCAATTCCAGTGTACTAGTCGACAAAAATCATAACTATTTCTCTAGAACTCCATTTTTTCTATTGAATGAGTACAAGAAACCACCCATTTACTGATTTCAACTATCCAATACAGTGGTCAGAATTTAGCAATTTTGCCAATTTCACACAAATTTCAAAAGATGCCAATTTCCAAATAGGGTCCAGAATAAACAAGAAAGACATTCCTGGCACTAAAATAACATTTCCTCTGTTCGTTAGTCACATTCCCAGGCCCCTCTTATATTTCTTTGGCTTTCCACTTTGAATTTTTATTCTTACAAAACATAGAAGATTTACTGTTATGCAGACTGCTGCATTAGTGTAGAAATGGTATAAATAATATCAGCGCACTTGTGAAAGAATATTAGACTCGCCAGTTGACGTGTATTGGACGCTTGGCATGATTTGTTTACTTTTGAACTTTGGTAAAAATCGAACATTTCTGCTACTTTCAGCTTAATTACAAGGTACTTTTCATTGTAAAACCAGTCAAAATCATCTCAATTTCTGTAATATGTCTTCCATTCTATGAAATGAGACCAAGAAAACTAAATTACAACAATAAATACCATACAAAAATACAGTGCAAAGTCGCTGTTTTATTCCAAAAAATACGGTCAAAGTTTATTTTTTCTCATTATGCACTGTGTGCTGCAGGATTTTTTTTATACTGCACACACTGACCACATAGACCCATTCTTTCATATGTATGCCTACCAGCTTTCTCCCACTAGATTTGAGGGCGCTAGAATTTAGGCGTACTAGTACGTCAAAAACCCTGGGTCGTAAGCCGTACTAATACATGGCCGAAACCCTCAAAGGGTTAATGTAGACATTTCACCATCCAGTGGCTTTATCAATACAAATTCTAGGACGTAATTTGAAGACAATATAACTATACGTATATACAAAAGTTGAGGTAATCAGCCCCTCAGCCTTGGAGTTGGTGTGAAGAGCACAAACTCTTCATGACTACAGTGCTCTTCACACCAACTCCAAGACCGAAGGACTGATTACCTCATCTTTTGTACATAGTTCTACTGTCTTTAAATTGTGTCCTAGAATTTGCATTGATAAAGCCACTGAATAGCAAAACGTCTACATTTAAGATACCCAGTGTGGAAAGTTAAATTTACTTGGATGAATCTCATTAGATACATACCAGTAAATGGTAACAAAGATAATTATTCTTTATCAAAGTTACAGAGACATGTAGGAATTTTAGGACACCTAGGTCGCAAAAAATGTCCCCCTTCGATACCTACTGTCATATCTCCACAAGTCACTCTGGAGCTATATTAATTTCACATGAAATATACATCACCAGGAATTCTGGTAAAAACATTAATACAGTAGGGCCCCACTTATACGGCGGGTTAGGTTCCAGGCTGTCGCCGGAAAGCAGACATCGCCGGAAGGCAGAACTCCATTTTTTTCCATTTATAAATGCATATAAATGCCAGACAACAAGTTTACACTAAATTATATTAAGTTAGTAATAGAGCTAGGCATTAAAAACACAGAGTAAAATACAGTCACAGTAAATTCATTACTTATCATAAAGTATTTGTAATCTTAATGTAGGGAGAGAGGTGAGTAGTACTTATTTGTAGGAAGTCAGGTGCAGGTAGCCCAGGTGTAGGTAGCACTGGCTCTCCGTCTCATACTTAATATACGATATTTAAAACATCCCAGAGAGGTAAAATGCACATACAGTACACTCATTATTTACCTTAAAATATGTGTAGTCTTAATATAGGAAGAGAGGTGAGTAGTATTTATTTGTATAAATTCAGTGTAGGTAGCCAGTAGGTGTAGCCTGGGCTACACCTACCGGCTACCTACACTGTGGCCCAGAGCCATATTATTAACATCGACATGCCTTGTTCACTGAATTTAATCATTTCTAACAACTACCTTTAGATGCCATCATAAACGAAGGTAGAAGTAATGAATAATTCATGCCGAAAATTGTAAACAAAAGCGGAGTGAGGGAGTGGCTGGGCCAAACGCAGATTCATACACATTTTCTCTGATGGCTGAGCAGAGAAAACGTAATGTTGTCCCTCCACCCGGCTCCACAAGTATTATTATCAGTGCATATAAAATATGCAATAAATGCCAGACAACAAGTTTACACTAACTTATATTAAGTTAGCAATAGAAATAGGCATTAAAAACACAGTAAAAGGTAAGATACACACAGAGTACACTTATTACTTACCTTAAAATATTAATATTATGTGTGAGAGGTGAGTGGCAGGGTGTTTATTGAATAAAATCAGAATGGCACACCATCATCCTCTAACTTGGCACTTAAAGCAAGAGGCTTACGACTTCTCTTTTTATTACAGCTAACCTTAGACGCCATCGTCAATGAGAGCCAACTAGTTAACGAAAGAGTAAACGAGAGAGAGAACGAGATACAGAGTTGAGACAGTGTAAGAACACAAGCTGAACAGGTAGTGGACGATCACTTGGTCAGGCGAAATAAATGGGTATTAATATGTGTCTACTTTTAGTTCATTCACGTCCATTTGTAAGAGTTTGTAAAACATTTACCTCAATATTTTTTTTATTTTAATAATAATTGCCTCACAATACAAATACTCTTACATTGTGTACAAGTTGTACAAGTTAGTTCAGAATAAACAAACAGCAACACACCATTTTTAGAGTGAATGAAGATAATAATAATAATAATAATAATAATATTATTAGTAGTGTTAATAATAATAATATTAATAATAATAATAATAATTATTATTATTTATTATAAAAAGCACTAAACCCACAAGGGTCGTGAATTGCTATACATAGAGTAAAGGCATACGAAAAGAATATTTTTCTACAGTTACTTCCCAGTGTTTGACTAGAGAAAACGTAATTCTTCCGACACTACCTACACAGCTGCTTTGTAAACAAATCTCATATTTACATCAATTTTGATTGAGTGTATGTATCATGTTTATATGCTATGTAATGGGTTTCATATATAATTTTGAGGAAAATATTATAGATGGATTAATGAAAATGCCTATATTGATGTAAAATAAGACATTTAGTGTGCCCAAGAGTGATTATTATTACATAGTATTGGCATCATGAGTAGAGAGACTTAGTGATTTTAATGTGTACCTGCACACCAGCACAGTGTGTAAGTATATTTAGGTACAGGTACACTTAAGTATAATTATCAGAGTACATATAAAATATGCAGTAACTTTAAAACACTTGAAATTTTGGAAAGTTTCCTGACATAATAGATGTGGTCACGGAAAATGTAAACAAACCGGGTGGGGGGGCGCCGTATTTAAAAGACCGCTTGCCATATAGCAAATTTTGGTCATAATTTGACATCGCCATATTAGCGGAACGCCGTAAGGCGGGGCCTTACTGTATAAATATGTTTACTGTATATTAAATTTAAAATGTGAATACATATACATTGAAGGAGAATTTATAATAATAAGACTCGCCAATTAGTCTGGAGATTACAGTGTGTCATACAAAACCCCGCTGCCTAAATTTATGAAGAAAATGCTGGCCAGAATTTCAACACAAAATAGACATGACTTAGCTGGGGTTCCAAAGCTGTCCTGTCCATCTGCTTAATGCTCACGTTATGCAGGACTGCAAATCCAATGATTTTGGCTCATATTTGAGAGGTTTTAACCCCAATATAACCCCTAGAGCGACGAAAATTTATGCACATTTCACAAACGTGCCTGTACCACATTCAAAACAATGGCGTCTCTCTCCCAGTGATGCTCACCCATCGCTGGTTCTTTATTTATTTACAAATTAATTTTTATTTACAATATAGGCCATCAATTTACATATAAAATACATTTGTACACTATTTTTGGAGAATATATAATATTTTCCACACCCAAGTTCTCATTATCCATTCTATCATTTAACTAGGAGATGTCGTAGATACATAATTGTATCTACCACATCTAGTTTTTTGCTCTGTTATGTGGTTGGAATTTACTTTATACAGTGGACTCTCGACCAACGATGGCATCGTATAACGTTAAATCCGACTAGAGATACATTTTAACGCAAAAATTTTGCCTCGACTAGCGCTAAAAAACTCGACCAACACGATTCGTTCCATTCGAGACTCGTCCACTTGTGGCCTGATCATGCCTCACTTGTCTCGTGGGTGCAGTGTTTACAAGCCAGCCAGCCACCACGGTCCCATCCAAACATACAATCAGAACATTTCATATTATCACAGCGTTTTTAGTGATTGCACCTGCAAAATAAGTCACCATGGGCCCCAAGAAAGCTTCTAGTGCCAACCCTACAGCTAAAAGGGTGAGAATTACTATGGATATGAAGAAAGAGATTATTGCTAAGTATGAAAGTGGAGTGCGTGTCTCCGAGCTGGCCAGGTTGTACACAAAACCCCAATCAACCATCGCTACTATTGTGGGCAAGAAAACGGCAATCAAGGAAGCTGGTCTTGCCAAAGGTGCAACTATGTTTTCGAAACTGAGACCGCAAGTGATAGATGATGTTGAGAGACTGTTATTGGTGTGGATAAACGAAAAACAGATAGCAGGAGATAGCATCTCTCAAGCGATCATATTTAAAAAGGCTAGGAAGTTGCATGACGATTTAATTAGGAAAATGCCTGCAACTAGTGGTGATGTGAGTGAATTAAGGCCAGCAAAGGTTGGTTTGAGAGATTTAAGAATCATAGTGGCATACATAGTGTGATAAGGCATGGTGAGGCTGCCAGTTCGGACCAAAAAGCAGCTGAAAAATATGTGCAGGAATTCAAGGAGTAAATAGACAGTGAAGAATTGAAACCTGAACAAGTGTTTAATTGTGACGAAACAGGCCTGTTTTGGAAGAAAATGCCAAGCAGGACCTACATTACTCGGGAGGAAAAGGCACTCCCAGGACATAAGCCTATGAAAGACAGGCTTACTCTGTTGATGTGTGCTAATGCTAGTGGTGATTGCAAAGTGAAGCCTTTATTGGTGTATCACTCTGAAACTCCCAGAGTGTTCAGGAAAAACAATGTCCTCAAGCCTAATTTGTGTGTGCTGTCCTTGGGGTTGGAGGTTAGTGGGGAGGATGTGGAAGAGTTGGTGGAGGAGGACAATGATGAACTAACCACTGATGAGCTGCTAGATCATCTTCAACAGCAAGAGGCCACACCTGAGGAAACTGCTCCAGAGGAGGGGATAGAGAAATTGAGGAAGTTGCCTACTTCAAAGATTAAGGAAATGTGTGCAATGTGGCTTAAAGTGCAGACCTTTTTTGATGAAAATCACCCTGACACAGCTACTGCAAGCCGTGTTGGCAACCTGTACACTGACAATGTTGTGAAAACACTTTAGGAATGTCATAAAGGAATGGGAGGTACAGGCCTCTATGGACAGATATGTTGTGCGACAGAGGTCCAGTGACTCTCCAAGCTGGTCCTAGTGGCATTAAAAGAAGGGAAGTAAACCCGTAAAAGGACTTGACACCTCAAGTCCTAATGGAAGGGGATTCCCCTTCTAAACAGTAACACCATCCACACACTCCCCTCCTCCCATCCCATCAATCATCACCAGATCTTCAATATAGGTAAATGTCATGTAATTGTACATGTCTTCTTCAGTTTGTGTGCATTAAAATTAATATTTCATGTGGTAAAATTTTTTTTTTTCTATGCTTTCGGGTGTCAGGAACGGATTAATTTGATTTCCATTATTTCTTATGGGGAAAATTAACTCGACTAACGATAATTTTGACTAATGATGAGTTCTCAGGAACGGATTAATATCGTTGCTCGAGGGTCCACTGTACACCGATAGTTTTAATTTCCTCGAGTTTTCTGTAGTGGAGTAATTGAAGTTTGTCTGCAGTGAGCTTCATGTTTTCTGCAGCCCATTTAAAGATTTGGTTGACGTCTGCTTGGAGACTTGCAGTATCTCAATGGATGACACTTGTGCAAATTCGGGTGTCGTCCACAAAGGAGAACAGTGCTGTGGCTTACATTTCTGTCTGTGTCAGATATGAGGATGAGGAATAGGATGGGAGTGAGTATTGTACCTTGTGGAAAGGAGCTTTTCACTGTAACCATCTCTGACTTTACTCAGTTTACTATTACTCTGTGTTCTGTTTGTTAGGACGTTATTGATGCATCTACCAACTTTTACTGTTATTCCTCTATTGTGCATTTTGTGTGCTATTACACCATGATCGCACTCGTCGAAGGCTTTCACGTAGTCTTTGTATACTGCAGCTTCATTTTTTGTCCTCCAGAGCACCCAAGACCATGTCATAGGCAGGAGTGACCTGCTCTAAACCCATGCTTTCCTGGGTTGTGCAACTGATGGGTAGATAAGTGGGTGGTGATCTTGTTTCTCAGAACCCTTTCAGATTTTTATGATGTGGGATGTTAGTGCTGGAAATCTGTAATTCTTTGCAACTGCTTTACTGCCACCTTTGTAGAGTGGGGCTGTCTGTTGTTTTTAGTGACTGTGGGATGACCCGTGTCCAATCTCCCTCTCTATAGAATACTTCAGGCACGTGACAGGGGTTTCTTGCCGTTCTTGATGAATACAGAGTTCCATGAGTCTGGGCCTGTGGCAGAGTGCATGGGCATGTCATTTGTTGCTTTTTCAAATTCCTGTGGTGTTACGATAATAGAAATTTTTTGATTAACCAGATTTTGAGTCTTGGTCATAAAAAATTCATTTAAATGTTTAACCATATTCTGATTAATGGCTCACTAAATGCTGTTATATTGAGAATTCAGTATCTCGCTTATTTCTTTGCTGTCATCTGTGAAAGTCCCATCTCATTTAAACAGGGGGTCCAGTACTAGATGTTATTGTTGCCCAATGTGTGGCAACGGCATCAACAGCGGCTTCCAAGCTCCATACTTTTCTCCAACCACCAGAGTCACCAATGCTCCTATGATGACCTAGTTGCAGCAAAACTGCACTTCATAACGTAGCACCCAGAATGACCGAAGATTACCAACAGTGAAATCTACTAATCGAATATAATAGGGATCAAAGGAAGACTGCCCCTCAAACATAAAGCAACACCCCGCTGCCAGCCGAAAAACGTAACCCTAAGATTTGTATAACTACAGCTTCTTCTTTAACTTCAACAACTCCTACAACTCCTGTATTACTCTGAGGTGTAATCTCAGAGGAAACGGCAACAAGGCCAGCAAGAAAACACCAAAAAATCAACTATTCAACAAGTCTACCAGGGCGATGCCGACTCGCCTCCCACCCCTCTCACCACTGCCCAGGGCGACGCCACAACAATAACACCAAACATGGCTGCCTCCAACTCAACCGCCTCTCTCTTCTCCAGATTCAGCCTACCAAGTAGTCTCTCGGGTATGACCAACGATCCAGATACCTGGAGTTTACCTGGAGAGAGTTCTGGGGGTCAACGCCCCCATGGCCCGGTCTGTGACCAGGCCTCATGGTGGATCAGAGCCTGATCAACCAGGCTGTTACTGCTGGCTGCACACAATCCAGCGTACGAGCCACAGCCCGGCTGGTTAGGTACTGACTTTATGGTGCTTGTCCAGTGCCTGCTTGAAGACAGCCAGGGGTCTATTGGTAATCCCCCTTATGTATGCTGGGAGGCAGTTGAACAGTCTTGGAGCCCCTCACACTTATTGTATTCTCTTAATGTGCTAGTGACCCCTGCTTTTCATTGGGGGTATGTTGCATTGTCTGCCGAGTCTTTTGCTTTCATTGTGGGTGATTTTTGTGTGCAAGTTCGGTACTAGTCCCTCTAGGATTTTCCAGGTGTATATAATCATGTATCTCTTCCACCTGCATTCCAGGGAGTACAGGTTCAGGAACTTCAAGCGCTCCCAGTAATTGAGGTGTTTTATCTCCGTTATGCGCGCCGTGAAGGTTCTCTGTACATTTTCTAGGTTGGCAATTTCACCTGCCTTGAAAGGTGCTGTTAGTGTGCAGCAATATTCCAGTCTAGATAGAACAAGTGGCCTGAAGAGTGTCATCATGGGCTTGGCATCCCTAGTTTTGAAGGTTCTCATTATTCATCCTGTCATTTTTCTAGCAGATGTAATTGATACAATGTTATGGTCCTTAATGACATTTGAGGCATTAAGCAGTTCTGTACAAATAAGTGACTCTGCGATATACAGGCCAACCCTCCCCCCTTTGCCTGTTCACTCTGTCGCATCTGTATAGGTTGTAACCTGGGATCCATATTTCGTTGTCCAAGTGATCCTTTATGTGTGGGTCTGTGAAAGCCGCGAACATTTCATTTGCCTCTGCAAGCAGTCCGTGGATGAAAGGTATTTTGTTGTTCGTTGCTGGCTTTAGACCCTGTATATTTGCAAAGAAGAATGTCATCGGACTGGTGGTACTGGGGGGGGGGACTTCTTTTTCCGGCACTAGTATCTGTATCTGTTGGTTTGGAGTGGAGGCCATCAACTGTGGTTCCACTCCAAAAATGACTGGATTTGGCGTACGATTTCTGCTATTTCCTGCCAGTTTTTTTTTCCTTCCTGGCACTAAAAAACCTCTCCCTCTTGAGTGGCTGTGGCTACCCAGGTTTTCCCATGGCCTAGATGTTTTGTATCTTTTTGTCCCCTTTAGATGGTGTGCCTGGCAATTTAAGTTATAGTACAGTCTTTCCTGTACTGAAGAGGGACACATTTCAGGGTGAAAAAGCTTACAGGAAGGGAGTTTGCATTTTCCTGTTGTCATATGGGCACGGCATTTTCTAGGTTGGTCAAAGTTGCACGTCCCATCTGTTTTTCCAGATTTCCCATGCCTGCAGATACCAAATGCATAGTATGTGCACAGGCTTGGTTTCCATTTGCCTTGGGTTTTTGTGACTGTATTCCCTGTTGGTGCATGTTTTCCTGTCACATTCTTATCTCACTAGTACTAACAGTGGAGCTCTCACCAGTTGTTTCTGGTAATATATCCTCACTATTGCTAGTGAAGTCCCCTTGTTTGCTATCTCCTGTGGTATTACTAGTTTGTAATAGTATTGGTTTTATCTTGTCCTTGACTACACTTGTTTCCCCACTACAGCTCCTGTCTCCCTTGAGGGCATTTATATGCATTCTCTCATGCATACATTTACTGTCTACCTGGACAGCACCTCCAGCCTCACCATTACTGTCTACCTGGACAGCACCTCCAGCCTCACCATTACTGTCTACCAGGACAGCACCTCCAGCCTTAGTTTCTGACTACATGGCCAGCACCAAGGGTGATACCATCCAGCCCAGACTTCTTATTTTCCCATCTGTTATAGAATGCTTCCAGGTTTTCTATGATGGCTGCTTTGATGTTATCCTCTTTTAATACCAATGTGATTTTAGTCCACAGATTGATCACATTTGGGCATACCCAAAAACACTTCCCTGATTTAATACTGCTTGTAGATAATTCTTGGATATCTGCACAAGGGGCGTGACACCAATTTTCACAAAAATGGCATGTAATCCATGTGGAACCCCGTTTGTTTGATTTACTGCAGACTACACAGAATTTCATAATGTGATTTCAATGGTTGATTTACTGTAATTCTACTAGTAACCCCTTGAATATTCTACTAATAACCTCCTTAAAGTGAAGATCTGGCTATTTGTATTTCTATTTCTAACTGTTCCATGGACCCCCGCATAACGCTATTAATCCGTTCCTGAGAGCTCAATGTTATGCGAAATTATCGTTATGTGAATTAATTTTCCCCATAAGAAATAATGGAAATCAAATTAATCCGTGCAAGACACCCAAAAGTATGAAAAAAAAAAATTTTACCACATGAAATATTAATTTTAATACACACAAACTTAAGAAAACATGCACAGTTACATGACACTAACCATTATTGAAGATGTGGTGATGATTGATGGGATGGGAGGAGGGGAGACTGGATGGTTTTAGTGTTTAGAATGGGAATCCCCTTCCATTAGGACTTGAGGTGTCAATTCCTTTTCTGGGGTTGCTTCCCTCTTCTTTTAATGCCACTAGGACCAGCTTCAGAGTCACTGGACTTCTGTCACACAACATATCTGTACCTCTCGTTCCTTTATGACTTTCCTAAAGTGTTTCACAACAGTGTCAGTGTAATAGTCACCAGCACAGCTTGCAATAGCTGTCTGAGGGTGATTTTCATCCATGAAGGTTTGCACTTCAAGCCACTTTGCACAGATTTCCTTATCTTTGAAGTAGGCAACTTCTTCAATTTCTCTCTCCCCTCCTCCGAAGTAATTTCCTCAGGTGTGGCCTCTGGCTGTTGAAGTTGATCTAGCAGCTCATCAGTGGTTAGTTCTTCATTGTCCTCCTCCACCAACTCTTCCACATCCTCCCCGCTAACCTCCAACCCCAAGGACTTCCCCAATGCCACAATTGATTCCTCAACTGGCATACTCCTCTCAGGGTTAGCCTCAAATCCTTCAAAATCCCTTTGGTCTACACATTCTGGCCACAGTTTCTTCCAAGCAGAGTTCAAGGTCCTCTTAGTCACTCCCTCCCAAGCCTTACCTATAAGGTTTACACAATTGAGGATATTAAAGTGATCTCTCCAAAACTCTCTTAGAGTCAGTTGAGTTTCTGAGGTCACTACAAAGCACCTTTCAAACAGAGCTTTTGTGTACAGTATTTTGAAGTTTGCAATAACCTGCTGGTCCATGGGCTGCAGGAGAGGAGTGGCATTAGGAGGCAAAACCTTCACCTTAATGAAGCTCATGTCCCCACAAAGTCGCTCTGCCAAGTCTGTAGGATGACCAGGGGCATTGTCTAACACCAGGAGGCACTTAAGGTCTAATTTCTTTTCGTTAGGTAATTTTTCACAGTGGGGGCAATAATGCTTGTGTAACCAGTCATAGAAAAAGTCCCTAGTGACCCATGCCTTATTGTTTGCCCTCCACAGCACACACAAATTAGCCTTGAGCATATTCTTTTGCCTGAACGCTCTGGAAGTTTCAGAGTGATACACTAATAAAGGCTTCACTTTGCAATCACCACTAGCATTGGCACACATGAGAAGAGTAAGCCTGTCTTTCATAGGCTTATGTCCTGGAGTGCCTTTTTCCTCTCAGTAATGTAGGTCCTGCTTGGCATTTTCTTCCAAAACAGGCCTGTTTCGTCACAATTAAACACTTGTTCAGGTTTCAGTCCTTCACTGTCTATGTACTCCTTGAATTCATGCACATATTTTTCAGCTGCTTTTTGGTCCGAACTGGCAGCCTCACCATGCCTTATCACACTATGTATGCCACTCCGCCTCTTAAATCTCTCAAACCAACCTTTGCTGGCCTTAAATTCACTCGCATCACCACTAGTTGCAGGCATTTTTCTAATTAAATCCTCGTGCAACTTCCTAGCCTTTTCACAAATGATCGCTTGAGAGATGCTATCGCCTGCTATCTGTTTTTCGTTTATCCACACCAATAACAGTCTCTCAACATCATCTATCACTTGCGATCTCTGTTTCGAAAGCGCAGTTAAACCTTTGGCAAGAACAGCTTCCTTGATTGCCGTTCTCTTGGACACAATAGAAGCAATGGTTGATTGGGGTTTACCATACAACCTGGCCAGCTCAGAGACACGCACTCCACTTTCATACTTAGCAATGATCTCTTTCTTCATCTCCATAGTAATTCTCACCCTTATTCCTGTAGGGTTGGCACTAGAAGCTTTCTTGGGGCCCATGGTCACTTATTTTTCAGGTGAAGTCACTATAAAAATGGCTGTAATAATACGAAATGTTCTGATTGTATGCTTGAATGTTACCGCGGAGGCTGGCTTGTAAACAGTGCCACTGGCAGAACAAGTGAGGCTGGCTCAGGCCGCATGGACATGTCTCGGACAAATCACATTGAGCGAATTTTTTAGCACTATGCGAGGCAAAATTTTAGCGATAAAATGTATCGCTATGCAGATTTAACACTATGCGATGCCAACATTATGCGAAGGTCCACTGTACTTGTATATTAGGACAAGATTACCGCTGTACGTTTCTGCTTTTTAGTTATTATTTGTGTTTGATAAGGGCGCCTAATACTCTGTCTGTTTATAGTCTGGTTTATTGTCCAACGAATCCGTTTGAAACTGGTCAAGGGTTCGGAACCTGTCAGATCTGATCAGTGGATCACTTATTTAAAACATATCTGGCCGGTGATTTGGGCTAACACATGAAGGAACTACTGGAAATTATTTAACCAAGTAATGTGTGATTAGATTGATAACAAAAGTATAACTTGTGTGTTGAAGAACCAGTGATTTCTGGCAGCTCCTACAATGACGAACGGTTGAGGCCTCAGCCCTTATTTACAACCTGAAGGTTTATAGATCACTGTATCTAGCTTTTCTAGATTTTTTCTGTCTCCACCACAACAAATGCTATGTTATCACTAGAGTTGGCTGGTGAAGATTATTGGAGGGAAGTCACTTTTTCTGGAGTAATATTTGCTTTTTGTTGTGTATATTGCAACCGCTGGTAACTACAGGTTATATGGATTTCTAATGTATACGAAAAGTATTTCAAGAATGAAGAAAAAACTCATGATGGTCACTTCACCAAGTACCATTATATTACTGGTTAGTTGCTACTACAACACTGTGGTAACGTTTCTGGATAATTGTTTTTTTTTTTTGTAAACCTTCACTGATATCGTTTTTTTTTTTTTAACCCTTTGACTGTTTCAGGCCCCTCTCTGAAACTGTCATTCTATGTCGCCAAATATTCGAAAAAAAAAAAATATTTTTTCTTATGAAAATGTTAGGAATATTTTTACTAGTGTTTTAAGCCTAAAAAAAATTTTTTGCCATCAGTACTTACCGAGATATAGAGCCGCAAAGTTTGCAGAAATTGACCTGCGTACGGCAACAGCGGCGACTGCCGCCCACCCGGTATTCTTTTATTTACTCTAATTCAAAGGTTTCTTGCATTTTTCAATATTTTTCTTTTCCAGGTAACTTATGTGGCCTGTGAGACCAATGTAAGGTGCATTGTTCAAATATACACTCATTATTTACAACACAATAACAGAACAAACTTTATCACTATTAGTTTGTGTATACACTTTGTTTACACAAACAAACAATACAAAACAATGTTTATTACTATTGTTCCATAATATATATACATATGTACAGTCACTAACCACGTTCCTAGAACTGCTGCAGCTTGTGGAACTTTTTGAAACATGGGTATATGCAGAGGGGCACTTCACACTCCTCACACATAAAACGAGTGTCTCTGCGTGTTTGTGGGCGTTTTGTGGTATGCATACATACATAACACCTCTTCTGAGCATTTTTCTTGGCAGTAGTAGGAGGCAGTTGTATGGGGTAGTGATCACCAGGCCTCATACGAGATGACGTCTGTGGGCGCTGGTCTATTGCAGGAGTTGCTCCTTGGTACTTTGCAATTATTTGTCTGATTACTGACAGGCAAAATTCACCATATTTTGGTGTTTTGTTGGTCTTCAACTTGTATATGTTATAAGCATTTAGCATAGAGATATCAACAAGATGGAAAAAAAGTTTGATATACCACTTAAACTCTTGCGTACACAGTCTGCAAACCCAATCTGCATGTCACATTTGTCCACTAAGCGCATATTGAGGTTGTAGTCCATGACAGCTGCAGGCTTTAGAATGGGTTCATTGGTCTCTCTGTTGTCCCTGCCACTGGGTACCATTTCGTTTGTGTGAACTGATGTCAACAATGTGACATCACGTTTGTCATGCCACCGAAATGCCATGATGTCATTGGCAGCAAAGGCTTGCACCTCACCTCTGCTAGTGCCAGCGTCGAACCTTGGCATATGTTTGCGATTACCACGCACTGTGCCACACACGTCTGTCAAGTTCACTCGCAAGAAATCACTGAGTAAGGGGCTTGTGTACCAGTTATCAGTAAATAACATATGCCCCTTACCAAGATATGGTTCCATCATTGTTCGAACCACATCACCAGAGATACCCAATAACTTCATGGTATCTCTCAAAGTATTACTGCCAGTGTACACAATAATATCTAAAACAAGACCACTTCTGCAATCACACAGTACAAATGGCTTTATACCAAAGCGTTTCCTCTTGCTTGGTATATATTGCTTGAATGAGAGTCTTCCTTCGAATAAAATCAAGGACTCATCAATAACAAGCTTCCTGAAGGGATAAAAATACATGCAGCACTTTTGTTTCAGGTACATAAACACATTTCTTATATAACCTGTCGCTTCTGTCAGGCCTGGTTTTGTCTGAAAAGTGTAACATACGTAACAGTATCAGGAAACGATTGACACCTATAATGTCACTAAAACCTGGAGTTGAAATCAGGCGATCTGTTGTCCAGTATGTGGTGACAGTGTGCTTATACACATGTGGCATAAGCATTATTGTGGCAAAAAACAGGTACATCTCTGCCACAGTTGTCTCCTTCCACTTGTGTAGCCGTGATTTTGGTGAGAGAATTGTAAAAGAATGGAAGAACAACTTGGATAACCAGTTCAATGACTACTTTGCACTCCAAGAAGATAAAACTGAGCAAGAAGAACTATCGGACGCAGTAATAATTAACAGTCCAATTTTTCCCAGTGATATATGAACCAAATAAACAGTAAAGAAATTACTCTCCACATCATAAAGGACGAAACAAAAGTTACTGTACCAGAGTCAGAAATAAAAGAAGCCAGGTTACTAGGATCCCATGGTAGAAAAAGTATTATGCTTAGATTCCACTCACATGACAGGAAAAAAGACTTAATTATTGCATCCATTAACCCTTTCGGGGTTTTGGCCGTACTAGTATGGCTTACGCCCCAGGGTTTTTGACATACTAATATGCATAAATTCTAGCACCCTCAAATCTAGCAAGAGAAAGCTGGTAGGCCTACATATGAAAGAATGGGTCTATGTGGTCAGTGTGCGTAGATAAAAAAAATCCTGCAGCACACAGTGCGTAATGAGAAAAAAAACTTTGATCGTGTTTTTGGTTTAAAACAGCGACTTTGCACTGTATTTTTGTATGGTATTTATGGCTGTATTCTAGTTTTCCTGGTCTTATTTTATAGAATGGAAGACATATTACAGAAATTGAGATGATTTTGATTGGTTTCACAATGAAAAGTACCATGAAATTGAGCTCAAAGTGGCAGAAATGTTCGTTTTTTACCAAAGTTCAAAAGTAAACAAATCATGCCACGCATCCAATACACATCAACTGGTGAATCTAATATTCTTTCACAAGTGCGCTGGTATTATTTATACCATTTCTACACTAATACAATAGTCTACATAACAGTAAATCTTTTATTTTTTGTGAGAATAAAAATTCAAAGTGGAAAGCAAAAGAAATGTAATAGGGGCATGGGGATGTGACTAATGAACAGAGAAAATGTTATTTTAGTGCCAGGAATGTCTTTCTTGTTTATTCTGAACCCTATTTGGAAATTGGCATCTTTTGAAATTTGTGTGAAATTGGCAAAATTGCTAAATTCTGACCACTCTATTGGATAGTTGAAATCGGTAAATGGGTGGTTTCTTGTACTCATTCGATAGAAAAGATGGAGTTCTAGCGAAATAGTTATGATTTTTGTCGACTAGTACACTGGAATTGGCTGAAAATAGGGCTGAAAGTGGGCAAAATCACCGATGCGTAAACATCATCGAGACCGCTAACTTCGCGAGAGCATAATTCCGTAAGTTTTCCATCAGATTTCATACTTTTGGTGTCATTATGATCGGGAAAAGATTTTCTATCTTGTCAAAAAAAATTTTTTTTTTTTTTTTTTTTTTTTTAAATTTTGGTGACCCTGAGAACAAGTCTCTGAGAGGGCCTGGCAACCCTCAAAAGGTTAACCCTTACAGGATCAAGAGGCCCTCTCCTAAACTTGTTCTTAGGGTAGAAAATTTTTCGGAAAAAAAAAATTTTTTTTCTTCTGAAATGATAGAGAATCTTTTCCCTATCATAATGACACCAAAAGTATGAAATTTGATGGAAAACTTACGGAATTATGCTCTCGCGAAGTTAGCGGTCTCGTCGATGTTTATGCATCAGCGATTCCGCCCACTTTGAGCCCTATTTTTGGCCGATTCCTGTGTACTAGTCGACAAAAGTCATATTTATTTTGCTAGAACTCTATTTTTTCTATCGAATGAGTACAAGAAACCACCCATTTAACAATTTCAAATATCCAATAAAGTATAGTTAGAAATTGGCAATTTTGCCAATTTCACACAAATTTCAAAAGATGCCAATTTCCAAATAGGGTTCCAGTATAAGCAAGAAAGACATTCCTGGCACTAAAATAACAAGTTCTCTGTTCGTCATTCACGTCCCCAGGCCCCTCTTATATTTCTTTTGCTTTCCACTTTGAATTTTTATTCTTACAAAAAATAGAAGATTTACTGTTATGCAGACTACTGCATTAGTATAGAAATGGTATAAATAATATCAGCGCACTTGTGAAAGAATATTAGACTCACCAGTTGATGTGTATTGGACGCTTGGCATGATTTGTTTACTTTTGAACTTTGGTAAAAATCGAACATTTCTGCTACTTTCAGCTCAATTTCAAGGTACTTTTCATTGTGAAACCAGTCAATATCATCTCAATTTCTGTAATATGTCTTCCATTCTATAAAATGAGACCAGGAAAACCAGAATACAACCATAAATACCATACGAAAATACAGTGCAAAGTCGCTGTTTTAATCCAAAAACATGGTCAAAGTTTTTTTTTTTTCTCATTACGCACTGTGTACTGCAGGAGTTTTTTTTATACTGCGCACACTGACCACATAGACCCATTTTTTCATATGTAGGCCTACCAGCTTTCTCTCACTAGATTTGAGGGTGCTAGAATTTAGGCGTACTAGTACGTCAATAACCCTGGTGCGTAAGCCGTACTAGTACGTTGAAAACCCTGAAAGGGTTAAAGTAAAGAAAGAGGTACAGTGGACCCTCGACCAACGGCTTTAATCCGTTCCAGAGAGCTAGCCTTTAGTCGAATTAGCCATTAGTTGAATGAATTTTCTCCGTAAGAAATACATGTAATGGAAATAGAATTAATCCGTTCCAGACACCCAAAAGTATTAAACAAAATTAATTTTTTTTTTACATGAAATATACATTTACCTACACAGAAGGGAATGGTACATACAAAATAAACAATAATTAAATGTCACTTACCTTTATTGTGGAGTTGTTGATGAGTGATGTGCCAGCATCAGGGGAGATTTAGGTTTTCTGTTGTTTGGAAGGGTAATCCCCTTCCATAAATACTTCAGGTACCAAGTCCTTTGGTGGAGTTACCTCCCTTCTTGGTTTTTTAATGCCGCTACTACCAGCGTGAGAGTCACTGGACCCCTGCCGTACAAAATATCTGTCCAGAGATCTCTGTTTCTCACGTGCCCTTGAGATTTCCCTAAAATGGGACACGAGCGTCATTGTACACGTTGCCAGTACGGTTTGCAACAGCTGTGACAGGATAAAATTCATCCATAAATGCTTGCAGTTTTGTAAACATTGTACACATTTCCTTAATCCTTGACGAAGGCAACTTCCTCCGTCTTTCTTCCTCCTGCTCTGAAGCTCATTCCTGTGCTGTGATCTGTTGCTCTTGCACCTCAAGCTCTTGCAGGTTCGCAGTGGTTAGTTCTTCATCGTCGTTCTGCACCAACTCTTCCACATCCTCGTCACAAACCTCTAACCCCATGGACTTCCCCAATGACACAATAGCTTCCACAACTGGCATAGGCTCCTGAGGGTTAGCCCCAAACCCTTCAAAATCCCTCTCTTGTACACATTGTGGACAGTTTCCTCCAAGCAGAGTTCAAAGTCCTGCAAGTCACTACCTCCCAAGCCTTACCTATAAGGTTTATGCAACTGAGGATATTGAAGTGATCTTTCCAAAACTCTCTTAGGGTCAGTTCAGTGTCTGAGGTCACTTCAAAGCACTTTTGAAACACTGCTTTTGTGTAGAGTTTTTTTGAAGTTTGAAATGACCTGCTGGTCCATGGGCTGGGGGGAGAGGAGTTGTATTAGGAGGCAAAAACTTCACTTTAACGAAGCTAAACTCCCCTGCAATTTGCTCTTGCAAGTCGTGAGGATGAGCAGGAGCATTGTCCATTACCAGGAGGCACCTGAATGATGATTTCTTTTCCAGGAGGTAATTTTTCACAGTGGGGTCAAACACACCATAAAACCAGTCCATGAAAATTTCCCTAGTGACCCATGCCTTAGTGTTTGATCTCCACAGCACACACAAATTACCCTTGACGATATTGTTTTTCTAACACTCTGGGAGTTTCAGAGTGATACACCAATAAAGGCTTCACTCTGCAATCACCGCTAGCATTACTACACAACATTAATGTCAGCCTGTCTTTCATAGGCTTATGTCTTGGGAGTGCCTTTTCCTCCTGAGTAATGTAGGTCCTGTTTGGCATTTTCTTCCAAAACAGGCCTGTTTCGTCACAAACACTTGTTCAGGTTTTAAGTTTTCAGTGTCTGTGTACTCCTTAACCCTTTCAGGGTCGAGAGGGCCTCTCCTAAACTTGTTCTCAGGGTTGAAAATTTTTCGGAAAAAAAAAAAAAAATTCTTATGATATCTTAGAGAATCTTTTTCTGATCATAATGACACCAAAAGTATGAAATTTGATGGAAAACTTAGGGAATTATGCTTTCGCGAAGTCAGCGGTCTCGACGATGTTTACGCATTGGCGATTTCGCCCACTTTGAGCCCTATTTTTGGCCAATTCCAGCATAACACTTACCTTTATTGGCGATTCTTTTTAGTGTATGGAAGACTGGAGGAGGAAATCCCCCACTAGCATTGGCACAACATGAGCGTCAGCCTGTCTTTCATAGGCTTGTGTCCTGGCAGTGCCTTTTCCTCCTGTGTAATGTAGGTCCTCTTTGGCATTTTCTTCCCAAAGAGGCCTGTTTCGTCACAATTGAACACGTTCAGGTTTCAGTCCTTCAGCCTCTATGTACTCCTTAAATTCATGCACATATTTTTCAGCCGCTTTGTGGTCCGAACTGGCAGCCTCACCATGCCTTACCACACTGTGTCACTACGGTTCTTAAATCTCTCAAACCAACCTTTGCTGGCCTTAAATTCACTCACATCACCACTATTTACAGGTAATTTCTTTACCAGATCGTCATGCAACTGCCTAGCCTTTTCACAAATAATCGACGTCATAATACATGTGCATACTATCTCCTGCTAATTGTTTCTCGTTTATCCACACCAATAATAACTTCTCAACCTCTTCGAGTACTGGTGATCTCATGTTTGTCAGCATATTTACCCCCTTTGCAACAACAGCATCTTTGATTTCCTTTTCCTTGGCCATGATGGAACATGTGGTTGTGTAAGGTTTGTTATATATCCTGGCCAGTTCGGCCGCACTTAAGCCACTTACATATTGTTCAATGATGTTTTTCTTAAATTCAATCGTTTTTCTCACCTTCTTTACCAAAGTCTTGGCACTAGGAGCTTTCTTTGGAGCCATGGTAGCTTATTTAGTACAGTACTTGCAAGCACTAAAATGAGTGGAATACTGTATTATGAAATATTTCGTAGGAGCATGTGAGGGGACCTTTGCTCACTGGTAAACAATGCCAGACTGGCTGGGTAGGGAGGCCGCCTCGGCTCGCACCGTGTCTACGCGTCCTGGACGAACTACTATTCGCGAGTCAACCTACGATTAGCGAGCCCATGTTATACGAAAATATCACTATGATTTCCGAAATCTATGACTCTCGAGCCCTATGATTATCAAGGGACCACTGTATTAGGTATACAGTAACATAAATAATGTAGAAGCATGATAAAGACACCCAAATTAATAAAAACTAATACAGTGGACCCTCAGCCAATGAAGGCATCATCTAATGATAAAATCGACTAACAAAGCGTTTTAGCGTAAAAATTTTGGACCAACCAACGATGAAAAACTCTAACATCATTCGTCCCGAACGTGTCCATCTCAGCTCAGCTAGTGTGCCATTGTTTACAAGCCAGGGTGGATGGTTCCATGCATGTATGGGATACATTTTGTATTATTCCATTGTTCTTAGTGCTTGTAACTGCTAAATAAGCCACCATGGGCCCAAAGAAAGCTTCTAGTGCCAACCCTGTGGTAAAAAGGGTGAGAAATACTATCGTACCATGGTCAGCTGCTGCTGTACCATGGTCAGCTGCTGCACCACTGCCAGCTGTTGCTGTACCACCATCAGCTGCTGCTGCTGTACCACTGTCAGCTGCTGCTGTACCACCGTCTGCTGCTGCTGTACCACTGTCAGCTGCTGCTGTACCACTGTCAGCTGCTGCTGTACCACTGTCAGCTGCTGCTGTATCACTGTCAGCTGCTGCTGCACCACCATCAGCTGTTGCTGCACCACTGTCAGCTGCTGCTGCACCACCGTCAGCTGCTGCCGCACCACCGTCGGCTGCTGCCGTACCACAGTCAGCTGCTGCTGCACCATCGTCAGCTTCTGCTGCTGCACCATCGTCAGCTGCTGCTGCTGCACCATCGTCAGCTGTTGCTGTTGCACCATCGTCAGCTGCTGCTGCTGCACCATCATCAGCTGCTGCTGCTGCACCATAGCTGCTGCTGCTGCACCATCGTCAGCTGCTACTGCTGCACCATCGTCAGCTGCTGCTGCTGCATCATCATCAGCTGCTGCTTCACCAGTGTCAGCTGCTGCTACACCATAGTCAGCTGCTGCAGTACCAAGGTCAGCTGCTGCTGCAGCTGCACCGCCGTCAGCTATACTGCTCGAAGATGTGGAGAGAGTGTTGTTGGTGTGGCTTAACAAGAAACAATTAACAACAGAGGGTTAGCCACCCAGGATAACCCAAGAAAGTCAGTGTGTCATCGAGGACTGCCTAACTTATTTCCATTGGGGGTCCTTAATCTTGTCCCCCAGGGTGTGACCCACACCAGCGACTAATCCTCAAGTGAACAGGAAAAAATGCCTGCAACTAGTATTCATATTGGTGAATTTAAGGCCAGCAAAGGTTGGTTTGAGAGATTTAAGAATCATAGTGGCATAGATGGTGTGATAAGGCATGACGAAGCTGAAAAATTCCATCCCCAACAAGTGTTCAGTTGTGACGAAACAGGCCTTTTCTGGAAGAAAATGCCAAACAGGACCTACGTTACTCAGGAAGAAAAGGCACTCCCAGGACACAAGCCTATGAAGAACAGGCTAACTCTGATGTTTTGTTGTAATGCTAGTGGGAATTGCAAAGTGAAGCCTTTATTCATGTATCACTCTGAAAATACCAGTGTTCAAGAAAAACAGTGTCTCAACACTCATCAATACTCTTCAATAAAGGTAAGTGTCATTTTAGCATTTATTTATGTAGTTATTGTGCATGTCTCATTGTTTTCTTTGTAGGGAAATCTATATTTTATGAAAAAAAAAAATTTAATACTTTTGGCTGCCTGGAATGGATTAATTGGATTTCCATTATTTTTTATGGGGAAAATTAATTCAACTAACGATAAATTTGGCTAAGGACAAGCTCTCTGAAACGGATTAATATCATTTGTCGAGGGTCCACTGTATATAGAGGTAGTGAAGGGTGGAGGGCGGGGAGGGATAAAAAAAAAAAAAGTGACCGCGACCATTACAGAAAATGTTACACTCTATTCTCCTGAAGGGTAACTGTAGAAGATCGCTCTTATCTTATGCAAAGATGGAAAAAAGTGTGATTTTCTTGAAAAAAAAAATCCCAAGTAATAAGCTATGCAGGCATTCTTGGAATATCTCAGAAGTAAGCCATTGACCTATTTCATGTTGTATTACCATTAATACAGTGGACCCTCAGATTGTCGTCACCGGAATAAGTAATATTCAGAATAAGTCAAAATATTATCTTTGTGAATGTCACAGAACTCAGTATAAGTCATTCATGTCGGGGCCTGAGCGGCCCTGACACTCCATGTACAGCCAGTGTGCCATTGTTTACCAGCCAGTGAGGACGATCCCACTTGTACATATGATACATTTTGTATTATTCCATTCTTTTTAGTACTTGTAACTGCTAAATAAGCCACAATAGGCCTAAAGAAAGCTTCTAGTGCCAGCCAGCCCTTTGGTAAAGGCTTTTGGAGAGAGGGGAGAATGCCTTTTTCAGTGATTCTGCAATATGTACGATACTAAAGCAGCAGGAGTCTATAAAGGCTATAGCACCAGCCAGCAATAAAGTGTAGCATTAACAGTGTAGCCAGTAAGTGTAGCAAGTAAGCAAATAATCGATAGAAAGAGGAAAACACGAAACTGACTCCTCCATTGTTGTTGGAGGTATATAAGGCTACTGACTAACACCGCCACCTCTGCTGCCGTCTTCACCACCACTATATAAGGCTTATCTTTCAGTGGCCCTTATACACCCAACAACATTCTAGAGTATATATAATGTTTCTATGTTATTAATATTGTTTATTATGTCACATTAGATGAATTGTGCTACATAAATAAGCCAGAAACAGACTTCTCTGGAACACTTTTTTTGAGTGACAGGGGTCCAGTGACTCTCAAGCTGGTCCTAGTAGCATTAAAAAACAAAGGAGGGAAGTAACCCAGGATAAGGACTTGGTACCTGAAGTCTTTATGGAAGGGGATTCCCCTTCCAAACATTTGTAAACTCCTCCATCCTCTCCCCTCCTCCCATCTTCCATACATTACCATGTCTTCAATAAAGGTAAGTGTGATGTTATTGTTTTATTCTTTATGTATCATTGTTTTCTGTGCAGGTAAGTGTATATTTCATGTAGAAATTTTTTTTTTAATACTTTTGGGTGTCTGAAATGGATTAATTGGGTTTCCATTATTTCTTATGGGGAAAATTAATTCGGAATAAGTCACTCTCCCTGGAACGGATTAATAACATAATCCGGGGGTTCACTGTAAATAGATTGAAAGGAATTTTCCAGCAAACATAAAACTGAATGTTTTAATTTTGGGTGGTGATACTTTTGAAGTGTCAGTAAGGGGTGATTCTTCGATTAGCGATGAATTTGTTTACCGACGTGGCCTTAGGAACGGAACTCTATCAGTAAGTGAGGAGAGGCTGTATACACCTGCAGCCAAAATTTAAAGTAAGATTTTTAAATTGCTTGTACTGTATTCTCACTACATCCTCTGATGTCATGTAGGGCCACATCAACCCCTCTCCACTCATTTCCAGATCAACAAGCAACAACAACTATGAAAAACTATACATTTGATGAATTAGAATTTTTTGTGTGTTTAGAACGCAGCCTTGTTTTTTTACCAAATCTTTTTTCAGTCTTCTTCAGGCATGGGACCAATTTTTCAGAAATGTAACCTGTGTGAAATGTGAGTCTTCTGTATTGGGAATCTTAAGCAGATGAAACTTAAAAATATGCCTGATCTTGCGTAAACACTAGCCTCGTTAAGTATTCTACAACAGTACCCTGTCAGGAATAGGAAGGCCATAGCTTGTCAGTATTTACATATTTCCCCTATTCAAGGACAAAATTGTATCTACACAGTCATTTGTATGTTATTATGAGTCCAAAAAAAAAATACACATTCAGTACTGGCCATATCGAGCAGTTTGGTTACATGGATGCTGAGATATTTGGAACACTATTTTTGTTCTTAATTGATAAACTGTGCAGTATCATGAAATATAAGTTATCCTATACTTTGCCTTTGAACATTTATTGTAATGTTTTATGTATGTACTGTGTGTTTAAACTTACTTGCTTACCTGTAGCACACTGTACAGTGGACACACTTTTTTCTTGTTTTGGTAATCATTCCTAATTTTGTACTTTGCATTTTCAGATATCAATGAGCTGACATTGCCTAAGACCTGTGACACTGAATTCCCAGATCCTGATGATCTTTTGAATTTCAAATTAATTATATGTCCAGATGAGGTAAGGCACTTACCAGTCTGTCTCTGGGGGTATGATTAGTCAAGCCTTTCAAGGTTATTTTACTGGTAGTTCAGGGATTGCATGAAAAGTACACATATTCAACTGAAGTCATAAAGAAGGGGGGGAAAAGAGGAAGAGAAGTGGATTGTTTATGAGTTTCTTTTAAAAAAAATATCAGTGCTAGGAAAGAAACTACAGCAAATTTTGTCTTCTTACAATGAATACAGTTAAGGGGGCACAAGAAAGTTCAGATGGGAAGAAGCGTTGAAATTAAATTGATCTTGAGACAAATATAATCTAGAAACCTATGTAGTAAGATGACTCATGAAATCGTGAGACTCTGATCACAGGTTCTATCCCCGCCCGTGGTATGGGTTATTTCCTATGTAGTAAGGTTTGATTCAGTAATTTGTTTCTTTATATAATTACAGTGGATCCCCGGTTTATGATATTATTTCATTCCAGAAGTATGTTCAGGTGCCATTACTGAACGAATTTGTTCCCATAAGGAATATTGTGAATCAGATTAGTCCATTTCAGACCCCCAAACATACACGTACAAACGCACTTACATAAATACACTTATATAATTGGTCGCATTGGGAGCTGATTGTAAAGCGGGGGTCCACTGTATTAGATTTTAACCCTTTGAGGGTCGACAGGCCCTCTCCGAGACTCGTTCTCAGGGTTGGCCAAATTTAAAAAAAAAAAATTTTTCTTATGAAAAGATAGAGAATCTTTTCCTGATCATAATGACACCAAAAATATGAAATTTGATGGAAAACTTATGGAATTATGCTCTCGCGAAGTTAGCGGTCTCGGCAATGTTTATGGATCGGCGATTTTGCCCACTTTGAGCCCCATTTTCGACCAGTTCCACTGCACTAGTCGACAAAAAACATGAATACTTCGCTAGAACTCCATTTTTTCTATTGAATGAGTACAAGAAACTACCCATTTACCAATTTCAACTATACAGTACAGTGGTCAGAATTTAGCAATTTTGACAATTTCACACAAATTTCAAAAGATGCCAATTTCCGAATAGGGTCCAGAACAAACAAAAGATACATTCCTGGCGCTAAAATGACATTTCCTCTGTTCATTAGTCACGTCTCAAGGCCCCTCTTACATTCTTTTGCTTTCCACTTTGAATTTTTATTCTCACAAAAAATAGAAGATTTACTGTTATGCAGACTACTGCATTAGTGTAAAAAATGGTATGAATCATATTGGCGCACTTGCAAAAGAATATTAGACTCACCAGTTGACGTGTATTGGACGCTTGGCATGATTTGTTTACTTTTGAACTTTGGTAAAAATCGAACATTTCTGCTACTTTGAGCTCAATTTCAAGGTACTTTTCGTTGTAAAACCAGTCAAAATCATCTCAATTTCTATGATATGCCTTCCATTCTATAAAATGAGACCAAGAAAACTAGAATACAGCAATAAATACCATATGAAAATACAGTGCAAAGTCGCTGTTTTATTCCAAAAAAACGGTCAAAGATTTTTTTTTCTCATTATGCACTGTGTGCTGCAGGATTTTTTTTATACCGTGCACACTGACCACATAGACCCATTCTTTCATATGGAGGCCTACCATCTTTCTCCCATTAGATTTGAGGGTGCTAGAATTAGACCCATTCTTTCATATGGAGGCCTACCATCTTTCTCCCATTAGATTTGAGGGTGCTAGAATTTAGGCGTACTAGTACGTCAAAAACCCTGGGTCGTAAGCCGTACTAGTAAGTCCGAAACCCTCAAAGGGTTAAACACTTATTAATAACTTTTAGAATCTCTCTTATGATTTTAGTCTTGTGCATAACATAACTGCTGTCACTACCTGATCCAACATGTGTGTTCATGTACAATATCAAATTTTTACTTGTTTCACCTATGTTGTAGATACTACTTTTTCTGTTTTTTTTTTGTGTGAGATCCTGATTTTGAAGATCCTGTTCTAAACATATTTTCAATCTTCATATGTATGTAAATATGTTGTAAAATCAGAACTTTTATAACCCTTTAACCCTTTGACTGTCGCGGCCGTATATATGTCTTACGAGGTACCATGTTTGATGTATATATACTCATAAATTCTAGCGGCTTCAAATCAAGCAGGAGAAAGCTGGTAGGCCCACATATGAGAGAATGGGTCTGTGTGATCAGTGTGCACCATATAAAAAAATTCTGGGAGCACACAGTGCATAATGAGAAAAAAAAAAACTCCGACTTTTTTTTTTTTTTTTTTATTAAAATGCCGACTTTGTGGTCTATTTTCGTATAGTATTTATGGTTGTATTCTTGTTTTCTTGGTCTCATTTGATAGAATGGAAAATATATTATAGAAATAGAGGTGGTTTTGATTGATTTTACTATAAAGAGAACCTGGAAATGGAGCCCAAAATACGGGAAATGTTTGATTTTTATCGATGTTCAGAAGTAAACAAATGATGTCATTGTCCAATAAATGTCCAACTAGCCATTCTAATATCCAGTCGTGAATGGGTTGATGTTATTTATACAATTATTACAGTATTGCAGTAGTCTGCATAACAGTAAATCTTCTATTTTTTGTTTGAATAAAAATTCAAAATTAGAAATCAAGAGTAATATCACAGGGGCCTAGAGACATGACTGATGAACAAAGAAAATGTTATTTTAGAGCCAGGAATGTCTGCATTATTTATTCTGGTCCTTATTTTGAAATTGTCATTTTTTAAATTTTCGTGAAATTGGCCAAATTGCAAATTTCTGACCACGTTATTGGGTAGTTGAAATCGGTAAATGGGCAGTTTCTTGTACTCAATCGATAGAAAAAATGGAGTTCTAAAGAAATATCTATGAGTTTGGTCGGCTGGAACAATGGAATTAGCCGAAAATAGGGCTCAAAGTGGGCAAAATCGCCGATTTGTAAATATCACCGAGATCGCTAACTTCGCGAGAGCATAATTCCGTCAGTTTTCCATCAGATTTCGTTTTTTTTTGGTATCATTATAATCGGGAAAAGATACTCTATCATTTCATAAAAAAATATTTTTTTTAACCCATAAACGGTCCAAACTTATACATATATACATTCACTACTGTACTGCCCCAACTTATTTGAGAAAAAAAGTTTTTTTTTTAATAGGAAAAAAGAGCATATGGTACCCAGGCATCCCCAATTATTTTAATATGGTGCACAGTGAGTGCTCACACCCATTCTTATATGTCTAGGCGACTCAGGCTTATCATGGCAATGTTAAATGTAGGACACATAAAACATATATGTACGTTTGGGGCACTAGCGGTAAAAACGTACATATACGTTTGGACCATTTACGGGTTAAATTTTGCGACACCAGGAGACACCTCAGGATTGGGGGTTGCGACAGTCAAGGGGTTAAAGGGTTGGTGCCATACTTGTAGGGCTTGAGGGCCAGGGTCAGTGCCGTACTTGTACGCCTAAGTTCTAGCGCCTTCAAATCTAGCGAGAGAAAGCTGGTAGGCCTTCATATGAAAGAATGGGTTTGTGTGGTCAGTGTGTGCAGTATAAAATCCTGCAGCACAGAGTGCAAAATGGAAAAAAAAAAAAACCGACCATGTTTTTGGTTTAAAACAGCAAATTTGTAGTGTATTTTTGTATGGTATGGTTATATTCTTGTTTTCTTGGTCTCATTTGATAGAATGGAAGATACAGTACACCGTCATTTAGCACTAGTTTATTTGGCACGATTTGAGTATAGCACGATTGAAGAATTGCAACACAATTTTGTTACACGTCCTATAATCAATTTAATGCGATTCACAGGAGGGGAAAAAATTTTGAGCACGCAGTCGCCCAGTCGCCTGTGGTGGGTTATACCAATGACTCAATGGGGTAGGCCTATTGCCATCCCCCTGCCACCCACACCCACACCCACCCCCACCACACTCCCAGCCTCCGGTTCGGTTCATACGCTTGCAGGACAAAGATACTCGGGAACCTTGCTGCGTTTATTTACATTCATTGTACTACATATTTTCATTGTCATTTGTTAAATCTGCCAAGCAATCATGGCACCCAGTATGCATACAAGTGTTGCTGAAAGTGACAAGAAAAGGTTTAAGCGTTCAAGTCTAGGAATTGCGAAGAAAATTGAGATACTAGACAAGCTTAACCCTCTGAGGGTCGGTCACGTACTAGTACAGTACGTCATTGCAGCCAGGGTCCGTCACGTACTAGTACACGTAAATTCTAGCACCTTCAAATTGAGCGGGAGAAAGCTGGTAGGCCTTCATGTGAGAGAATGGGTGTGTGTGGTCAGTGTGTGCAGATGGAAAAAATTCGGGCACCCAGTGGAGCATTGTGGGAACGCCATTTTAGCTCACCTTGTCCACCATGCCTTGTGGTAAGAAGCTCCTCACTCCTCAGCGAACTGGGACTCTTTTGTTCCCAAGTGACAGTTCAAATACAGATGGAAGTGTCTGTGAAGATGATTTCCAGGGTTTTTGGGAGTTT
>NC_069424.1:6517044-6665190 GCF_026875155.1 Cherax quadricarinatus | reverse complement strand
CCAAGAAAAACCACGTTTGAAACTCGGAAGAGTACAAAGGGTTTTTCCTAGACAGAGACAGAACAAAATCAAACGACAGCAGCTGAGGGAGAGGACAAAAAAGAAAGGAGCTAGGAAAAGAGACAAGGATGGAACCAGCAGAGGTCAGTCAGAGCAGACAGAACAGCAAGGGCAAGCACACACACAACTACTCTCAGAACCATACAACCTATCACACCATCCCAACACACACTACAATCCATACCCACAGCCTCCACCCAACACCGACTATAGAATCCCACAGTATGCCACCAGTCTCCCACCCTCACAGGCCCCCCAAACCACAGTGTTGGAAAGGAAACTGAAGGTATGGTACACAAACGCTGATGGAATAACAAATAAGTGGGAGGAGTGGCATGAAAGAGTCAAAGAAGCATCACCGGACATCATAGCTCTCACAGAAACCAAGCTTACAGGTAGATAACAGATGCCATCTTTCCAACGGGATACCAAATCCTGAGGAAAGACAGAGGGAACAGGGGGGTGGAGGAGTGGCGTTGCTGATCAAAAATCGCTGGAATTTTGATGAGCTGGAGAGAGGAGATAGCGGAGAAGAAAGTGATTACATAGTGGGAACACTTCACTCTGGAGGTCCCAAGGTGGTAATAGCATGATGTATAACCCACCACAGAACAGCAGGAGGCCAAGGCAAGAGTACGACGAGAGCAATAGAGCGATGGTTGACACACTGGCTAGAGTGGCCAGAAGAGCTCATGCATGCAGGGCAAAGCTCCTGCTCATGGGTGACTTTAACCACAAGGAGATCGATTGGGAGAACTTGGACCCACATGGGGGCCAAGATACATGGAGGGCTAAGATGATGGAGGTGGTACTGGAGAACTTCATGTACCAACACGTAAGGGACACTACAAGAGAGAGAGGAGAGGATGAACCAGCAAGGCTGGACTTAGTATTCACCTTCAGTAGTGCAGATATCGAGGACATCACATATGAAAGACCCCTTGGGGCCAGTGACCAGTGTTTTAAGCTTCGAATACACAGTAGAGCTACAAGTGGAGGGAGAAGCAGGAAGGCCAGGACGAATGAAGCCAAACTACAAGAAAGGGGACACACAGGAATGAGGAACTACCTGAACGGGGTTCAGTGGGACAGAGAACTGGCAGGGAAGCCAGTTAATGAATGATGGAATATGTAGCAACAAAATGCAAGGAGGCTGAGGAGAGGTTTGTACCCAAGGGTAACAGGATTAATGAAAAAGCCAGGATGAGCCCAGGTTTACCCAAAAGGGGCAGGGAGGCAAAAACCAAGTGTGCTAGGAATGGAAGAAATATAGAAGGCAAAGGACCCAGGAGAATAAGGAGAACAGTCGTAAGCCAGAAACGAATATGCACAGATAAGAAAAGGGAGGCCCAAAGACAATATGAAATGACATAGCAGCGAAAGCCAAATCTGACCCGAAACTGTTGTACAGCCACATCAGGAGGAAAACAACAGTCAAGGACCAGGTAATCAGGCTAAGGAAGGAAGGAGGAGAGACAACAAGAAATGACCGTGAAGTATGTGAAGAACTCAACAAGAGATTCAAAGAAGTGTTCACAGAGGAGACAGAAGGGACTCCAGAAAGACGGAGAGGTGGGGCACACCACCAAGTGCTGGACACAGTGCACACAACCGAGGAAGAAGTGAAGAGGCTTCTGAGTGAGCTAGATCCTTCAAAGGCAATGGGGGCCAGATAACATCTCCCCATGGGTATGAGAGAGGAGGCAGAGGCGCTATGTGTACCCCTAACCACAATATTCAATACATCAATTCGAAAACAGGGAGATTGCCGAGGCATTGAAACAGCAAGATGTAGTCCCAATCTTTTAAAAAAGGAGACAGGCCATGAAGCATTAAACTACAGACCAGTGTCCACTGACATGTATAAGTATGCAATCATGGAGAAATATCAGGAGAAGAGTGGTGGAACACCTAGAAAGGAATGATCTCATCAACAGCAGCCACATGGTTTCAGAGGGACGGGAAATCCTGTGTCACATAACCTACTGGAGTTCTATGACATTGGTGACAAGCAGTAAACAGAGAGAGAGGGGTGGGTGATTCATTTTCTGGACTGCAAGAAGGCGTTGACACAGTTACCACACAAGAGATAGTGCAAAAACTGAGGACCAAGCAGGGCTAACAGGGAAGGCACTACAATTGATCAGGGAATACTTGTCAGGAAGACAGCAGCGAGTCATGGTACGTGGCGAGGTGTCAGAGTGGGCACCTGTGACCAGCGGGGTCCACAGGGGTCAGTCCTAGGACCAGTGCTGTTTCTGGTATTTGTGAACGACATGACGGAAGGAATAGACTCTGAGGTGTCCCTGTTTGCAGATGACGTGAAGTTGATGAGAAGAATTCACTCGATCGAAGACCAGGCAGAACTACAAAGGGATCTGGACAGGCTGCAGACCTGGTCCAGCAATTGGCTCCTGGAGTTCAATCCCACCAAGTGCAAAGTCATGAAGATTGGGGAAGGGCAAAGAAGGCCGCAGACGGAGTACAGTCTAGGGGGTCAGAGACTACAAACCTCACTCAAGGAAAAAGATCTTGGGGTGAGTATAACACCAGGCACATCTCCTGAAGCGCACATCAACCAAATAACTGCTGCAGCATATGGGCGCCTAGCAAACCTCAGAACAGCATTCCGACATCTTAATAAGGAATCATTCAGGACCCTGTACACCGTGTATGTTAGGCCCATATTGGAGTATGCGGCACCAGTTTGGAACCCACACCTAGCCAAGCATGTAAAGAAACTAGAGAAAGTGCAAAGGTTTGCAACAAGACTAGTCCCAGAGCTAAGAGGTATGTCCTACGAGGAGAGGTTAAGGGAAATCAACCTGACGACACTGGAGGACAGGAGAGATAGGGGGGACATGATAACGACATACAAAATACTGAGAGGAATTGACAAGGTGGACAAAGACAGGATGTTCCAGAGATTGGACACAGTAACAAGGGGACACAGTTGGAAGCTGAAGACACAGATGAATCACAGGGATGTTAGGAAGTATTTCTTCAGCCACAGAGTAGTCAGTAAGTGGAATAGTTTGGGAAGCGATGTAGTGGAGGCAGGATCCATACATAGCTTTAAGCAGAGGGTATGATAAAGCTCACGGCTCAGGGAGAGTGACCTAGTAGCGATCAGTGAAGAGGCGGGGCCAGGAGCTCGGACTCGACCCCCGCAACCTCAACTAGGTGAGTACACACAACACACACACACAACACACACACAACACACACACACAACACACACAAAACACACACAACACACACACAACACACACACAACCACACACACACACACACACACAACACACAAACACATACACACAACACACACACAAACACACACACAACACACACACACAACACACACGCACAAACACACACACAACACACACACACAACACACACACACAACACACACACAACACACACACAACACACACACAACACACACACACACACACACACACAACACACACAAACACATACACACAACACACACACAACACAACACACAACACACACACACAACACACACACACAAAACACACACACAAAACACACACACAAAAACACACACAACACACACACACAACACACACACAACACACACACAACACACACACAACACACACACACACACAACACACGCAACGCACACAACACACGCAACACACAACACACGCAACACACAACAGACAACACAACAGACAACACAACAGACAACACAACAGACAACACAACACGCAACACACAACAGACAACACAACAGACAACACAACACACAACACAAAACACGCAACACAAAACACAACACACACACAACACACACACACAACACACACAGTCACACACAGTCACACACAACACACGCAGACACACACAACACACGCAGACACACAACACACACACAACACACAGACACAACACACACACACACACACGCAGACACACACACACAGACACACACAACACACGCAGACACACACACAACACATGCAGACACACACACAACACACGCAGACACGCACAACACACGCAGACACACACAACACACACAGACACACACAACACACGCAGACACACACAACACACGCAGACACACACAACACACACAACACACACACACAACAACACACACACAACACACACACAACAACACACACACAACACACACACACAACACACACACACAACACACACACACACACACACACACACACACACACACACACACACACAACACACACACACACTCAACACACGCAGACACACACAGACACAAACAACACACACAGACACACACAACACACACAGACACACAACACAGACAGACACACACAACACAGACAGACACACACAACACACACACACACACACACACACAACACACACACACACACACACACACACACACACACACACACACACACAACATCACACATGCACACACACACATACACACACACACACACACACACACACACACAATACACACACACACACAACACATACACACATACACACACACAACACACACATACACACACATGCAACACACACACACACACACACACACACACACACACACACACACACACACACACACATTGCCAGACTCACACATTCACTCCCCCCCTCCCCCACCGACATCTCACTCCTTCACCTGATCCCTCCCCTCCCTCTTTCATCCCCCCTCCCCACCTCTCCCTCCTTCCCCCTCTCCCTCTCCCACTCACCCACTTGCTTCACTCTCCTTTCCACTCCCACTCCACACTACTCTCCCACATGGCCACAGTTCCTCCTCTACCTCCCCCCCCCACACTCTGACATACAAAATACTATCCTAACATACAGAATTACATAGGTTTCCCACTCTGACGCAATCAGGATAAAACAAAAATGGGTTGCCAGAGAGCAACAAGAAAAACCAAGGGACAGGAGGAGGAAACTGCAAAGGAAGATTGGGCAGCAGAGCTCGCAAAAAGGGAACATGAATGGGAAAAGAAACTAGAAGAACTTAGCATGAGACTGGAAGAGAGGATAGTAATGGAAAGCAGGAAGTGGGAGGTGCAAGTCAAAGCAGCAGAGGCCAGGATACAGAGTTTAGAAGAGGAACTGAAAAATCTGAAACAGCCTAAAGAACTAAAGAACATTTTGGGATTGACAACAGAGACTGCTACCTCAGTCACAAATAAGGGGACTGTAGGGAAAGAAGGAGCAAAACTGCATGTAGAAGCTCAATCAGTGGAGACTGTAGTAAATGAAAGAGCTAAGCTATATGTGGATGCCCTAACAGACCACAGCAGAGCCCAGGGAAAGCCGAGAAGGGGAAAAATGACAGGCCACTGAGCCCAAGTACATTAACTATTTGAAACTGAAGAAAGGAAAGCTGCAATGGAGGAAATCAAATTGAATGAGGGGATACACAGGAATATGCAGTGGGAAATAAAAGGGTGAGGTCAGTCTTTGTGTATGGCTCCAGGAAGTTGAAGGGGAAACATATGAAGCAAGAAAAAAAGGGGGAAAAAAAAGAAATTGAAAGCAATCATGAAAGCATAGGAAAAGACGACATGACCCAGCTGGAAATTTTCGGAGAATGGGGGCGTTTGTAAAAAAAAAAACCCCAGCCAGTGAAAGTGACCTTAAAGGGCAGAATTGACTCGGAAACAGGATCCGCAGGAGAAAGCACGATTAAGGGACATGCCGGCATACGGGAAAAGGTGTATCTCGACCGCGGCAGAACACAAGCAGAAAGGCAGAAACAGAGAGAGAGGGGTACAAAGGCGAAAGGAGGAAAGAGAGGGGATGGAAAAAAGACAGACAGGAATCCCAGACACAGGAAGATAAAATACACCCTCCCTCACAACTTCCTATAGAAGCCTCCCAACCAGGTCAACCCCCGAGCAACCAAACACTCTAAACCAAAACACCCATGCCACAAACCAATGCCCCCACCCACTGCATTACAAACTCCACCCCCACAGCAACCACCCATAGTTCCTTATCAGGTCTCCCACTTCCCCAACCCCAATACACCTCCCAGACCACAATCTTAGAAAAGAAGTTGAAGGTGTGGTATACAAATGCAGATGGAATAACAAATAAGTATGGAGGAGTGGCACGAAAGAATCAAGGAGACATCCCCAGACATAATAGCACTCACAGAAACAAAACTCGCCAGAATAATAACAGATTCAATCTTTCCATCCGGATATCAAATCCTCAGGAAAGACAGAGGGAGGAGAGGGGGAGGAGGAGTTGCACTGCTCATTAAAAACCAGTGGGGGGTTGAGAAAATGGAAGGAATGGCACAGGCGAAAGGGACTACTTAGTAGGAACAATCCAGTCTGAGGGACATAAGGTGATAATTGCAGTAATGTACAACCCACCACAGAACTGCAGGAGGCCAAGAGAAGAATACGATGAGAGCAACAGAGCAATGGTTGACACACTAGCCGAGGTGGCCAGGAGAGCACACATGGGGGAGCAAAGTTACTAGTTATGGGTGATTTCAATCACAAGGAGATTGACTGGGAAAACCTGGAGCCCCATGGGGGTCCCGAAACATGGAGAGCCAAGATGATGGATGTGGTACTGGAAAACCTCATGCATCAACATGTTAGAGACACTACCAGAGAGAGAGGAGAGGATGAACCAGCAAGACTGGACCTTGTATTCACCTTGAGTAGTTCTGACATCGAGGATATCATGTATGAAAGGCCCCTGGGAGCTAGTGATCATGTGGTTCTGTACTTCGACTACATAATTGAGCTCCAAGTAGAGAGAGCAGCAGGAATAGGGTGGGAAAAACCAAACTACAAAAGGGGGAACTACTCAGGCTTGAGGAACTTCTTTCAAGACATTCAGTGGGAGAGGGAACTGACAGGAAAACCAGTACAAGAAATGATGGACTATGTGGCAACAAAATGCAAGGAGGCAGAGGAGAGGTTTGTTCCCAAGGGAAACAGAAATAATGGGAAGAACAGAACGAGCCCTTGGTTCACCCAAAGGTGTAGGGAGGCAAAAACTAGGTGTACTAGAGAATGGAAAAGGTACAGAAGACAGAGAATTCAGGAAAATAAGGAGATTAGCTGAAGAGCCAGAAACGAATATGCACAGATAAGAAGGGAGGCTCAGCGGCAATACGAAAATGACAGCATCGAAAGTCAAGACTGACCCGAAGCTGTTGTACAGCCACATCAGGAGGAAAACAACAGTCAAGGACCAGGTAATCAGACTGAGGAAGGGTGATGGGGAATTCACAAGAAACGACCGGGAGGTATGTCAGGAGCTCAACACAAGATTTAAAGAAGTTTTTACAGTGGAAACCATTAGGACTCCAGGAAATCAGAGCAGGGGGTGCACCAGCAAGTGCTGGATGAGGTACATATAACCAAGGAGGAGGTGAAGAAGCTGCTATGCGAACTTGACACCTCAAAGGCGGTGGGACCAGACATCTCTCCGTGGGTCCTTAAAGAGGGAGCAGAGACATTGTGTGTACCATTAACAAAGATCTTTAACACATCATTTGAAACTGGGCAACTCCCCGAGGTATGGAAGATGGCAAATGTAGTCCCAATTTTTAAAAAGGGAGACAGACATGAGGCACTAAACTACAGACCTGTATCACTAACGTGTATAGTATGCAAGGTCATGGAGAAGATCATCAGGAGGAGAGTGGTGGAGCATCTGGAAAGAAACAAGTGTATAATTGACAACCAGCATGGTTTCAGGGAGTGAAAATCCTGTGTCACAAGCCTATTAGAGTTTTATGACAAGGTGACAGAAGTAAGACAAGAGAGAGAGGGGTGGATCGACTGCATTTTTTTGGACTGCAAGAAGGCCTTGGACACAGTTCCTCACAAGAGGTTACTGCAAAAGCTAGAGGATCAGGCACACATAACAGGAAAGGCACTGCAATGGATAAGAGAATACCTTACAGGGAGGCAACAACGAGTCATGGTACGTGACGAGGTGTCAGATTGGGCGCCTGTGACAAGCGGGGTTCCACAGGGGTCAGTCCTAGGACCTGTGCTGTTCTTGGTATATGTGAATGACATAACGGAAGGGATAGACTCAGAAGTGTCCTTGTTTGCGGACGATGTGAAGTTAATGAGAAGAATCAAATCGGATGAGGATCAGGCAGGACTACAAAGAGACCTGGACAGGCTACAAGCCTGGTCCAGCAACTGGCTCCTTGAGTTTAACCCCGCCAAATGCAAAGTCATGAAGATTGGGGAAGGGCAAAGAAGACCGCAGACACAATATAGTTTAGATGGCCAAAGTCTGCAAGCCTCACTCAAGGAAAAAGATCTGGGGGTGAGTATAACACCGAGCATATCTCCTGAGGCGCACATCAATCGGATAACTGCTGCAGCATACGGGCGCCTGGATAGCGTTCCGATACCTCAGTAAGGAGTCGTTCAAGACTCTGTATACCATTTACGTCAGGCCCATACTGGAGTATGCAGCACCAGTTTGGAATCCACACCTAGTCAAGCACGTCAAGAAATTAGAGAAAGTGCAAAGGTTTGCAACAAGACTAGTCCCAGAGCTACGGGGATTGTCCTACGAAGAAAGGTTGAGGGAAATCGGCCTGACGACACTGGAGGCCAGGAGGGTCAGGGGAGACATGATAACGACATATAAAATACTGCGCAGAATAGACGAGGTGGACAAAGACGGGATGTTCCAGAGATGGGACACAGACACGAGAGGTCACAATTGGAAGTTGAAGACTCAGATGAATCAAAGGGATGTTAGGAAGTATTTCTTCAGTCATAGAGTAGTCAAGCCGTGGAATAGCCTAGAAAGTGAAGTAGTGGAGGCGGGAACCATACATAGTTTTAAGGCGAGGTATGATAAAGCTCATGGAGCAGGGAGAGAGAGGACCTAGTAGCAGTCAGTGAAGAGGCGGGGCCAGGAGCTATGACTCGACCCCTGCAACCACAAATAGGTGAGTACAAATAGGTGAGTACACAACCTAGCCAAGCACGTAAAGAAACTAGAGAAAGTGCAGAGGTTTGCAAGAAGACTAGTCCCAGAGCTAAGAGGTATGTCCTACGAGGAGAGGTTAAGGGAAATCAACCTGATGACACTGGAGGACAGGAGAGATAAGGGGGTCATAATAACGACATACAAAATACTGAGAGGAATTGAGAAGGTGGACAAAGACAGGATATTCCAGAGATGGGACACAGCAACAAGGGGACACAGTCGGAAGTTGAAGACACACATGAATCACAGGGATGTTAGGAAGTATTTCTTCAGCCACAGAGTAGTCGGGAAGTGGAATAGTTTGGGAAGCGATGTAGTGGAGGCAGGATCATACATAACTTTAAGCAGAGGTATGATAAAGCTCACGGTTCAGGGAGTGTCCTAGTAGCTACCAGTGAAGAGGCGGGGCCAGGAGCTTGGACTCGACCACTGCAACCTGAACTAGGTGAGTACAACACACACACAACACGTGATCTAGTAGCGACCAGTGAATAGGCGGGGCCAGGAGCTGTGATTCGACCCCTGCAACTACAACTTGGTAAGTACAACTAGACGAGTACACAAAATCACATCACCAGAATGTACTCGAGTATCACTGGTGGTGCCAGAATGTACTCGAGTATCACTGGTGGTGCCAGAATGTACTCGAGTATCACTGGTGGTGCCAGAATGTACTCGAGTATCACTGGTGGTGCCAGAATGTACTCGAGTATCACTGGTGGTGCCAGAATGTACTCGAGTATCACTGGTGGTGCCAGAATGTACTCGAGTATCACTGGTGGTGCCAGAATGTACTCGAGTATCACTGGTGGTGCCAGAATGTACTCGAGTATCACTGGTGTTGCCAGAATGTACTCGAGTATCACTGGTGGTGCCAGAATGTACTCGAGTATCACTGGTGGTGCCAGAATGTACTCGAGTATCACTGGTGGTGCCAGAATGTACTCGAGTATCACTGGTGGTGCCAGAATGTACTCGAGTATCACTGGTGGTGCCAGAATGTACTCGAGTATCACTGGTGGTGCCAGAATGTACTCGAGTATCACTGGTGGTGCCAGAATGTACTCGAGTATCACTGGTGGTGCCAGAATGTACTCGAGTATCACTGGTGGTGCCAGAATGTACTCGAGTATCACTGGTGGTGCCAGAATGTACTCGAGTATCACTGGTGGTGCCAGAATGTACTCGTGTATCACTGGTGGTGCCAGAATGTACTCGAGTATCACTGGTGGTGCCAGAATGTACTCGTGTATCACTGGTGGTGCCAGAATGTACTCGTGTATCACTGGTGGTGCCAGAATGTACTCGTGTATCACTGGTGGTGCCAGAATGTACTCGAGTATCACTGGTGCAAGAATTGGTTGGTGTTGTTGCAGCCAATTCTCGCAGCAAGTGTAGTGCACATTCATAATTCTCGCAGCAAGTGTAGTGCACATTCATAATTCTCGCAGCAAGTGTAGTGCACATTCATAATTCTCGCAGGCAGATGTAGTCACATTCAAATTCTCGCAGCAAGTGTAGTGCACATTCATAATTCTCGCAGCAAGTGTAGTGCACATTCATAATTCTCGCAGCAAGTGTAGTGCACATTCATAATTCTCGCAGCAAGTGTAGTGCACATTCATAATTCTCGCAGCAAGTGTAGTGCACATTCATAATCTCGCAGCAAGTGTAGTGCACATTCAAAAATTCTCGCAGCAAGTGTAGTGCACATTCATAATTCTCGCAGCAAGTGTAGTGCACATTCATAATTCTCGCAGCAAGTGTAGTGCACATTCATAATTCTCGCAGCAAGTGTGGTACACATTCATAATTCTCGCAGCAAGTGTAGTGCACATTCATAATTCTCGCAGCAAGTGTGGTACACATTCATAATTCTCGCAGCAAGTGTAGTGCACATTCATAATTCTCGCAGCAAGTGTAGTGCACATTCATAATTCTCGCAGCAAGTGTAGTGCACATTCATAATTCTCGCAGCAAGTGTGGTACACATTCATAATTCTCGCAGCAAGTGTAGTGCACATTCATAATTCTCGCAGCAAGTGTAGTGCACATTCATAATTCTCGCAGCAAGTGTGGTACACATTCATAATTCTCGCAGCAAGTGTGGTACACATTCATAATTCTCGCAGCAAGTGTGGTACACATTCATAATTATCACAGCAAGTGTAGTACACATTCATAATTATCACAGCAAGTGTAGTACACATTCATAATTATCACAGCAAGTGTGGTACACATTCATAATTATCACAGCAAGTGTAGTACACATTCATAATTATCACAGCAAGTGTAGTACACATTCATAATTATCACAGCAAGTGTGGTACACATTCATAATTATCACAGCAAGTGTAGTACACATTCATAATTATCACAGCAAGTGTGGTACACATTCATAATTATCACAGCAAGTGTGGTACACATTCATAATTATCACAGCAAGTGTAGTACACATTCATAATTATCACAGCAAGTGTGGTACACATTCATAATTATCACAGCAAGTGTGGTACACATTCATAATTCAACGTTGCCTGTTTTTCCTCGGTCACAGAATTTTATTCACAGTGGCAAGTTCCCAACGGTTGACTTTGACTGTTGTAAATAACTCATAATCACTTACGGTTGTCTAAGTTCAAACAGACCTTCCTAAAATAGTATAAAGAATTCAATAAATGAAAAGCTACATTGTAATATTTTTGTGACTTAATTCAAGTTTGCTTAAATAACTTCTTACGACTGAAACTAGATCATAAACTTGTAAATAGTTCTTTACCACTGTATAGTGCTTAGCTACCATTGCATTGGAACCCACTTTCCTGCACCCATTGTGTGTGTGTGTGTGTGGGTGTGTACGTGTGCGTGCGTGTGTGTGTGTGTGTGTGTGTGTGTGTGTGTGTGTGTGTGTGTGTGTACGTGTGCGTGCGTGTACGTGTGCGCGTGCGTGTGTGCGTGCGTGTGTGTGCATGCGTGTGTGCATGCGTGTGTGAGCGTGTGTACGCGCGCCTGCGTGTGTGCGCATGCGTGTGTGTGCATGCGTGTGTGTGTGTGTGTGTGTGTGTGTGTGTGTGTGTGTGTGTGTGTGTGTGTGTGTGTGTGTACACGCTGTTGACTATCGTCCTCATGATTGGTATGGGGAGAATAATAAATTTATTAAACTAGTGTTTCTTAACCAGGGGTACTTGTACTCCCTAGGGAAGTGGGGAAAAAAGCAAAGCTTGGAGTATGAGACACACTGATCAATTCAAAATATTATGTCTATGAAAGACATTGAAAAATAATTTTTTGTTGCAACAAATTCTGCATATTTTACTGTGTTAGAGTTAGTGTGTGATTCACTGGCGCTGAAAAAGACTTGTCCATCGTGACTAAAGTGAAACAGGAAGATTTCTGTGGAACAGGGACGGATACAGAACCCATTTATTTTTAATCGGGACTCTGTGAATGATAACTTGAAAGATGATCTTGCTGAACTGAAAACTAATGAAGAAATCAGAATTTTAGTGTGAACTGTAACAGTAGCGCAGTCAGGATTTTAGCATGGGGGATTAAAAATTTAACAAGAGAAAAACACCCAAGCCTAAGGATTTCATTCTGGGGGCATTAAAAGGATAAGATACTGAAAAAAAATCAAGAAATCTTTAAATAACGTATGATTTTTTAGTATGTATGAGAATATCTTAAACTGTAGTGTTTTTGTGGTAACTGGTCAATATAAATACAATGAAAATCATTCATTAAAAAAAATGTTTTGCTCTAGGGCCTGTAGCCACCCGTAGTTGTGTCACCCTGTACACAACGTTCCCACAGATTGCAGAGAAAAACTTTGGAGGTTCTCATGGTATCTGCCACCACTTATTAGGGTGAGACAACTTTTTCAACATTACTGCACAAAAAACAAGGGCTAAAAATTGTCCCGATGCAAGCGATGACGCGCGTGTGGTTAATTCTAAAATAAAACCTCACTGCAGCATGAACGTCAATAATTAAAAAGCTGCTAAATAAGATATATATATATATATAATATATATATAATATATATATATATATTATATATATATATATATATATATATATATATATATATATATATATTATATTTTATTTTATTATCACACTGGCCGATTCCCACCAAGGCAGGGTGGCCCGAAAAAGAAAAACTTTCACCATCATTCACTCCATCACTGTCTTGCCAGAAGGGTGCTTTACACTACAGTTTTTAAACTGCAACATTAACACCCCTCCTTCAGAGTGCAGGCACTGTACTTCCCATCTCCAGGACTCAAGTCCGGCCTGCCGGTTTCCCTGAACCCCTTCATAAATGTTACTTTGCTCACACTCCAACAGCACGTCAAGTATTAAAAACCATTTGTCTCCATTCACTCCTTTCAAACACGCTCACGCATGCCTGCTGGAAGTCCAAGCCTCTCGTACACAAAACCTCCTTTACCCCCTCCCTCCAACCTTTCCTAGGCCGACCCCTACCCCACCTTCCTTCCACTACAGACTGATACACTCTTGAAGTCACTCTGTTTCGCTCCATTCTCTCTACATGTCCAAACCACCTCAACAACCCTTCCTCAGCCCTCTGGACAACAGTTTTGGTAATCCCGCACCTCCTCCTAACTTCCAAACTACGAATTCTCTGCATTATATTCACACCACACATTGCCCTCAGACATGACATCTCCACTGCCTCCAGCCTTCTCCTCGCTGCAACATTCATCACCCATGCTTCATACCCATATAAGAGCGTTGGTAAAACTATACTCTCATACATTCCCCTCTTTGCCTCCAAGGACAAAGTTCTTTGTCTCCACAGACTCTTAAGTGCACCACTCACCCTTTTCCCCTCATCAATTCTATGATTCAACTCATCTTTCATAGACCCATCCACTGACACGTCCACTCCCAAATATCTGAATACATTCACCTCCTCCATACTCTCTCTCTCCAATCTGATTTCCAATCTTTCATCACCTAATCTTTTTGTTATCCTCATAACCTTACTCTTTCCTGTATTCACTTTTAATTTTCTTCTTTTGCACACCCTACCAAATTCATCCACCAATCTCTGCAACTTCTCTTCAGAATCTCCCAAGAGCACAGTGTCATCAGCAAAGAGCAACTGTGACAACTCCCACTTTATGTTTGATTCTTTATCTTTTAACTCCACGCCTTTTGCCAAGACCCTCGCATTTACTTCTCTTACAACCCCATCTATAAATATATTAAACAACCATGGTGACATCACACATCCTTGTCTAAGGCCTACTTTTACTGGGAAATAATTTCCCTCTTTCCTACATACTCTAACTTGAGCCTCACTATCCTCGTAAAAACTCTTCACTGCTTTCAGTAACCTACCTCCTACACCATACACCTGCAACATCTGCCACATTGCCCCCCTATCCACCCTGTCATACGCCTTTTCCAAATCCATAAATGCCACAAAGACCTCTTTAGCCTTATTTAAATACTGTTCACTTATATGTTTCACTGTAAACACCTGGTCCACACACCCCCTACCTTTCCTAAAGCCTCCTTGTTCATCTGCTATCCTATTCTCCGTCTTACTCTTAATTCTTTCAATAATAACTCTACCATACACTTTACCAGGTATACTCAACAGACTTATCCCCCTATAATTTTTGCACTCTCTTTTGTCCCCTTTGCCTTTATACAAAGGAACTATGCATGCTTTCTGCCAATCCCTAGGTACCTTACCCTCTTCCATACATTTATTAAATAATTGCACCAACCACTCCAAAACTATATCCCCACCTGCTTTTAACATTTCTATCTTTATCCCATCAATCCCGGCTGCCTTACCCCCATTCATTTTACCTACTGCCTCACGAACTTCCCCCACACTCACAACTAGCTCTTCCTCACTCCTACAAGATGCTATTCCTCCTTGCCCTATACACGAAATCACAGCTTCTCTATCTTCATCAACATTTAACAATTCCTCAAAATATTCCCTCCATCTTCCCAATACCTCTAATTCTCCATTTAATAACTCTCCTCTTCTATTTTTAACTGACAAATGCATTTGTTCTCTAGGCTTCCTTAACTTGTTAATCTCACTCCAAAACTTTTTCTTGTTTTCAACAAAATTCGTTGATAACATCTCACCCACTCTCTCATTTGCTCTCTTTTTACATTGCTTGACCACTCTCTTAACCTCTCTCTTTTTCTCCATATACTCTTCCCTCCTTGCATCACTTCTACTTTGTAAAAACTTCTCATATGCTAACTTTTTCTCCCTTACTGCTCTCTTTACATCATCATTCCACCAATCGCTCCTCTTCCCTCCCGCACCCACTTTCCTGTAACCACAAACTTCTGATGAACACTCTAACACTGCATTTTTAAACCTACCCCATACCTCTTGGACCCCATTGCCTATGCTCTCATTAGCCCATCTATCCTCCAATAGCTGTTTATATCTTACCCTAACTGCCTCCTCTTTTAGTTTATAAACCTTCACCTCTCTCTTCCCTGATGCTTCTATTCTCCTTGTACCCCATCTACCTTTTACTCTCAGTGTAGCTACAACTAAAAAGTGATCTGATATATCTGTGGCCCCTCTATAAACATGTACATCCTGAATTCTACTCAACAGTCTTTTATCTACCAATACATAATCTGACAAACTACTGTCATTTCGCCCTACATCATATCTTGTATACTTATTTATCCTCTTTTTCTTAAAATATGTATTACCTATAACTAAACCCCTTTCTATACAAAGTTCAATCAAAGGGCTCCCATTATGATTTACACCTGGCACCCCAAACTTACCTACCACACCTCTAAAAGTTTCTCCTACTTTAGGATTCAGATCCCCTACCACAATTACTCTCTCACTTGGTTCAAAGGCTCCTATACATTCACTTAACATCTCCCAAAATCTCTCTCTCTCCTCTACATTTCTCTCTTCTCCAGGTGCATACACGCTTATTATGACCCACTTTTCACATCCAACCTTTACTTTAATCCACATAATTCTTGAATTTACATATTCATATTCTCTTTTCTCCTAACATAACTGATCCTTCAACATTACTGCTACCCCTTCCTTTGCTCTAACTCTCTCAGATACTCCAGATTTAATCCCATTTATTTCCCTCCACCGAAACTCCCCTACCCCCTTCAGCTTTGTTTTGCTTAGGGCCAGGACATATATATATATATATATATATATATATATATATATATATATATATATATATATATATATATATATATATATATATATATATATATATAAAGTGGGTTATGGTAAGCGTATATGCACCTGAAGAAGAGAGAAGTCTAGAGGAGAGAGAGAGATTTTGGGAAATGTTGAGTGAATGCGTGGGGAATTTTGAACCAAGTGTGAGAGTAATGGTGGTTGGGGATTTCAATGCTAAAGTGGGCAAAAATGTTGTAGAAGGAGTAGTATGTAATTTTAGGGTGCCAGGGGTAAATGAAAATGGGGAGCCTTTAATTGAGCTATGTGTAGAAAGAGGTTTGGTAATAAGTAATACATATTTTATGAAGAAGAGGATAAATAAATATACAAGGATGTTGCACGTAATGAAAGTAGTTTGTTAGATTATGTATTGGTGGATAAAAGGTTGATGGGTAGGCTCCAGGATGTACACGTTTACAGAGGGGCAACTGATATATCAGATCATTATTTAGTTATAGCTACGGTTAGAGTAAGAGGTAGATGGGAAAAGAGGAAAATGGCAACAACAAGCAGGAGGGAGGCGAAAGTGTATAAACTAAGGGAGGAGGAAGTTCGAGTGAGATATAAGCAACTATTGGCAAAAAGGTGGGCTGGTGCAGGTATGAGTAGTGGCGGGAGGGGTTGAAGAGGGTTGGAATAGTTTTAAAAATGCAGTATTAGAATGTGGGGCAGAAGTTTGTGGTTATAGGACAGTGGGTGCAGGAGGAATGAGGAGTGATTGGTGGAATGATGAAGTAAAGGGTGTGATAAAAGAGAAAAAGTTGCCTTATGAGAGGTTTTTACAAAGCAGAAGTGTTGTAAGAAGAGTAGAGTATATGGAGAGTAAAAGAAAGGTGAAGAGAGTGGTGAGAGAGTGCAAAAGGAGAGCAGATGATAGTGGGAGAGGCACTGTCAAGGAATTTTAATGAAAATAAGAAAAAATTTTGGAGTGAGTTAAACAAGTTAAGAAAGCCTAGGGAACGAATGGATTTGTCAGTTAAAAACAGAGTAGGGGAGTTAGTAGATGGGAAGATGGAGGTTTTGGGTAGATGGCGAGAATATTTTGAGGAACTTTTAAATGTCGACGAAGAAAGGGAAGCGGTAATTTCATGCACTGGCCAGGGAGGTATACCATCTTTTAGGAGTGAAGAAGAACAGGATGTGAGTGTGGGGGAGGTGCGTGAAGCATTATGTAGAATGAAAGGGGGTAAAGCAGCTGGAACTGATGGGATCATGACAGAAATGTTAAAAGCAGGGGGGGATATAGTGTTGGAGTGGTTGGTATTTTTGTTTAATGAATGTATGAAAGAGGGGAAGGTACCTAGGGATTAGCAGAGAGCATGTATAGTCCCTTTATATAAAGAGAAGGGGGACAAAAGAGATTGTAAAAATTATAGAGGAATAAGTTTACTGAATATACCAGGAAAAGTGTACGGTAGGGTTATTATTGAAAGAATTACAGGTAAGACAGAATGTAGGATTGCAGATGAGCAAGGAGGATTCAGAGTGGGTAGGGGATGTGTAGATCAAGTGTTTACATTGATGCATATATGTGAACAGCATTTAGATAAAGGTAGGGAAGTTTTTATTGCATTTATGGATTTAGAAAAGGCGTATGATAGAGTGGATAGGGGAGCAATGTGGCAGATGTTGCAGGTATATGGAATAGGTGGTAAGTTACTAAATGCTGTAAAGAGTTTTTATGAGGATAGTGAGGCTCAGGTTAGGGTGTGTAGAAGAGAGGGAGACTACTTCCCAGTAAAAGTAGGTCTTAGACAGGGATGTGTAATGTCACCATGATTGTTTAATATATTTATAGATGGGGTTGTAACAGAAGTAAATGCTAGGGTGTTCGGGAGAGGGGTAGGATTAAATTATGGGGAATCAAACACAAAATGGGAATTGACACAGTTGCTTTTTGCTGATAATACTGTGCTCATGGGAGATTCTAAAGAAAAATTGCAAAGGTTAGTGGATGAGTTTGTGAGTGTGTGTAAAGGTATAAAGTTGAAAGTGAACCTAGAAAAGAGTAAGGTGATGAGGGTGTCAAATGATTTAGATAAAGAGAAATTGGATATCAAATTGGGTAGGAGTATGGAGGTGAATGTTTTCAGATACTTGGGAGTTGACCTGTCGGCGGGTGGATTTATGTAAGATGAGGTTAATCATAGAATTGGTGAGGGAAAACAGGTGAGTGGTGCATTGAGGTATATGTGGAGACAAAAAACGTTATCTGTGGAGGCAAAGAAGGGAATGTATGAAAGTATAGTAGTACCAACACTCTTATATGGGTGTGAAGCTTGGGTTGTGAATGCAACAGCGAGGAGGCGGTTGGAGACAGTGGAGATGTCCTGTCTAAGGGCAATGTTTGGTGTAAATATTATGCAGAAAATTCGGAGTGTGGAAATTAGGAGAAGGTGTGGAGTTAATAAAAGTATTAGTCAGAGGGCTGAAGAGGGGTTGTTGAGGTGGTTTGGTCATTTAGAGAGAATGGATCAAAGTAGAATGACATGGAGAGCGTATAAATCTGTAGGGGAAGGAAGGCGGGGTAGGGGTCGTCCTCAAAAAGGTTGGAGGGAGGGGGTAAAGGAGGTTTTGTGGGCGATGGGCTTGGACTTCCAGCAAGCGTGCGTGAGCGTGTTAGATAGGAGTGAATGGAGACGAATGGTATTTGGGACCTGACGATCTGTTGGAGTGTGAGCAGGATAATATTTAGTGAAGGGATTCAGAGAAACCGGTTATTTTTATATAGCCGGACTTAAGTCCTGGAAATGGGAAGTACAATGCCTGCACTCTAAAGGAGGGGTTCGGGATATTGGCAGTTTGGAGGGATATGTTGTGTATCTTTATATGCATATGCTTCTAAACTGTTGTGTTCTGAGCACCTCTGCAAAAACAGTGATTATGTGAGTGAGGTGAAAGTGTTGAATTTTCTTTTTGGGGATTTTCTTTCTTTTTTGGGTCACCCTGCCTCGGTGGGAGACGGCCGACTTGTTATATATATATATATATATATATATATATATATATATATATAATATATATATATATATATATATATATATATATATATATTATATATATATATATATATATATATATGTGTGTGTGTGTGTGTGTGTGTGTGTGTGTGTATGTATGCATGTATATATATAGGATGGGTCCACCTCTGGTGTAAATTGTGGGACCCATAGCCTCGGAGAAGTGGATAAAAAGGCCTCAAGGAAGCTTTATATATATATATATATATATATATATATATATATATATATATATATATATATATATATATATATATATATATATATATAATATATATATATATATATATATAATGCCGTGCCGAATATGTAAAACTGGTCAATTAGCAAGAACTCATTTAAAATTAAGTCCTTTCTAAAATTTTCTCTTATACGTTTAAAGATATATGTATTTTTTCATTAATGTTAATGTAAAAATTTATAATTTTGCGTCAAAAGAATCTTAGAAAACTTACCCAACCTTATTATAACAAGATCAATATATATTTTAGATTTGTTTACGATAATTTAATACTAACAAACACAGTGAAATATATTTTCTTCGTTAGCTTCAGATTGATTGTGGCGAAATTATTGCATTCACAAATTTTCGCTTGTCCTATATGACAAGATGAACGTTGCTATTTAAGCCAAGATCGCAAGTTCTGTCTATTCGGCACGACATATATATATATATATATATATATATATATATATATATATATATATATATATATAATATATATATATATATATATATATATATATATATATATATATATATATATATGCACTTATTTATACCTGTTTCAGCGATCTACTTCACCTTCATATTTTTTTGTTTGCTGTAATAAAAAAAAAGGTTTTCCGAGAGAAATTGTTTTGAATTATCTTTGACAAGCGAGTGAGAGAACATTTAGACACCTCAGGTGAGGCAGGGACGGGTTACAAACACTTAAAATATTTAAAAACTACTGACTTATTGCTTATTTAACCGAACCTAGCTCAAATTAACTCGAGTCTAATTTAAAGTAAAGTAAATAACATTCGAGGAAGTGTTGGAAGCAATATTAATAGCACCATACCAAACAATGACTAAAATGACTATGTGTTGGTAGTGGTGGGTGGCGGCGCCGCGTGGTGCTGCTGCTGCACCACACTGCGTCAACTTACCACAATAATTTGTCTATAGTATTGATATTCTTGGCTTGTGCACCCCAACTAAATATGCCACGAAATTAGTACTTCACTTTACTTACTAGGCGTAGTTGTGGCAGCTTTCGATTTTGAATCCTGATGGATTTAAGTGTTTGATGAGGGAGACAAAGACAGGCTGAAGAACAATCTTTTGTTGTTGTGTAGAGCTTATCAAATTATTCTTGATAAAGATGTACACAGAGCGAAACGTCCCCAAAACGCAGGCCAACGCTCAAGTGGAGGCTAGGGGGAGCCCTGCCGCTTTCCCTAGAATTTTTCAGAAATAATATACAGTGAGGCTAAACATTCACGTCAACCTTTAATACTCGTCACCAGAATATAAGACTAGACGAGAACAGTCATGTGTAGTACTAATGATACATACGCCAAGTGATGAACAAATAGTCGAGCTTCACTCTTCAGTGTTTAGAATGTTAATATTTTGCTTCATGAGTTACGTCTCAGGGTCACTGATCTCACTAACTATATAAGGCTGTTGACGGTGTAAACCTTGAGACAGAAACCTTTTTTTAATATGTCAACATTTCTATCGTCAAAGAATTATCGTGAGGGAGACCAAATAAACATAAGAGATGGTTGCCGACGTCACATTTTCCAAGGCATTGTACAGGTTTGCACAAGCCGCATACATTGCTAATACACAAATGAGATAAATTATGAAAGGCCTTAAGTGAGATCACGTATAGTTGACCGTGAATAGGTAACCAACAGACTTAAACATCTCTTGGGTAAAATAAAAAAAAAGAGGCATTTACATAATAAAAGTAAGGAGAAGGTCACCTTATTGACCAGTATATTCAGTTTAAGAGGTCAGGAATTAACGTAGCAATTTAATCAAAGACCTACCAATAGTTTGTTTTTAGGCATATAGGAATAATACTAGGAAAAAGTAAACCTACTTAAATGTAACTCAGATACTGTTAGTAATAAAGAAATTTGTACCAATTTTAATAATTATTTCCTCTTTTTACACAAGATACAAACAAAATACCCGAAATCGGTAATTATTTATGTAATAATGAAATATATTATGCAGGATCAAGGTTACTAGTGATAACTAGATAGATTGAAACCAAACAAGACACCCGGCCCTGATGAGCTGTTTTTAAGAGTTCTAAAGTAATTTAAGGAGGAAGTTATCAAAGTATTAGCTAGTCTCTTTAACAGGTCACTACAAGCGGGTATCGTGTAAATATAAACACTTAATAAAGGATCACATTCTACTGCTTAAGTGTTTATATTGACATTGTGTCGGTATTTTATACCATTTATATTTACAAACTTGTATCGTTCTGGAAAAGCGGAAAATTGGTAATTAATACTTATTTACAACGTTGGAAATGGGTTCTTTACTCCAAATTATAGATCGATCAATCTAACATCAATTGTGGGAAAATTGATGGAATCAATAACTGGACGTATTTCGAAGCCACCTTGAAAGGAAATAATGAATACCAGTACTATTTTCTAAATGGGCGTTCTTACCTAAAGAATTTACTAACATTTTCACCAAGGTATTTGAGGTGGTAGACAATAATAAAGAAGACGATACGTGTATACGGGCTTCCAGAAGGGCTCTGATAGTGATAAAGTAGTGGCACATGGTACTTGATAGATTTCTCTTGGATCGAGACTTGACTGACTAATAGGCAACAGAGAGTTTGTATAATACACTGGGGAGACAGACTGGGGTCAGTATTGACACTTATTTCCGATCCACATGTACGGCATAGATGAGGGAATAAATAGCAACATAAAAGCTACAGAACGATCAAGACAGGTTCAGTGTTGACGCCAAAGGAGTGGAGGTGGGCCTGGAGGCCTAAAGCCCTCTCTAAGCCCCTCTAAAGCTTCCCAAGATAAACGAGTAATAATATTAACGCCTTTTCAAAACAAGTCTCCTAACCCATATGACTCCGGTATAGAAATCGTGGCGCCGCCCCTGGATAAAAGTTGATGGTGTAGTCCGAGAAGTGGCAAATGATATTCATTGCGGACCAATGTAAGGTTTTAATCCTAGGAAAACAACAAAGTATGGGTCTTAAAAGTTAAATAATGTAGATCTTAGTCAAACTGATTGCGAACAAAATTTAGGAGTTCTGGTTAGCAGAAATTTAAAACTAAGTTAACTTTGCATAAGTCTTTGCAATACTGTTAATAGAATTATCTTCATGTCAAGGAAAATCAGTAATCGAAGTCCTCAGGTTATACTAACTGAGCAGCATACGTAGAGTATGCTGCTCAGTTTTGATCTCCATATTAAAGAATGCATAGTTCCTTTGTATAAAGGCAAAGGGGACAAAAGGGAGTACAGAAATTATAGGGGAACAAGTATGTTGAGTATACCTGGTAAAGTGTATGTTAAGAGTTGTTACTGAAAGAATTAAGTCGGAGAGTAGGATAGCAGATGAACAAGGCTTTAGGAAGGGTAGGGTGTGTATAGACCAAGTGTTTACGGTGAAACATATAAGCGAACAGTATTTAGATAAGGGTAAAGAGGTTTTTGTGGCATTTATGGATTTGGAAAAGGCATATGACAGGATGGATAGGGGAGCAATGTGGCAGATGTTACAAATGTATGGAATAGAAGGTAGGTTACTGAAAGCAATGAAGAGTTTTTATGAGGATAGTGAGGCTCAGGTTAGAGTATGTAGGAGAGATTATTTCTCACTGAAAGTAGGCCTTAGACAAGGATGTGTGATTTTAGCATGGTTTTTCAATATATTTATAGATGGGGTTGTAAGAGAAGTGAATGCTTGGGTGTTGGGAAGAGGTGTGGGATTTAAAGATAAAGAATCTAACGCAAAGTGGGAGTTGTCACAGTTGGTCTTTGCTGATGACACTGTTTTTGGGAGATTCTGAAGAGAAGTTGCAGAGGTTGGTGGATGAGTTTGGTAGGGTATGTAAAAGAAGGAAATTAAAAGTGAATGCAGGAAAGAGTAAGGTGATGAGGATAAAAACATTAGGTGACGAAAGATTGGATATCAGATTGGAGAGTGAGAGTATGGAGGAGGTGAATGTATTCAGATATTTAGGAGTAGACGTGTTGCAGATGGGTCTATGAAAGATGAGGTCAGTCATAGAATTGATGAGGGGGAAAAAGGTGAGTGGTGCACTTAGGGGTCTGTGGAGACAAAGAACTTTGTCCATGGAAGCAAAGAGGGGAATGTATGAGAGTATAGTTATACCAATGCTCTTATATGGGTGTGAAACATGGGCAGTGAATGTTGCAACAAGGAGAAGGTTGGAGGCAGTGGAGATGTCATGTCTGAGAGCAATATGTGGTGTGAATATAATGCAGAGAATTCGTAGTTTTGAAATTAGGAGGAGGTGCAAGATTACCAAAACTATTATCCAGAGGGCTGAGAAGGGGTTGTTGAGGTGGTTTAGACATGTAGAGAGGATGGAATAAAATAGAATGACTTCAAGAGTGTATAAATCTGTAATGGAGGGAAGGCGGGGTAGGGGTCGGCCTAGTAAAGGAATGGAGGGAGGGGGTAAAGGAGGTTTTGCGTGGGAGGGGCTTGGACTTCTAGCAAGCATGCGTGAGCGTGTTAGCAGCGAATGGAGACTAATGGTTTTTGGACTTGACGTGCTGTTGGAGTATGAGCAGGGTAATATTTACGAAGGGATTCAGGGAAACCGGCACGGCGGACTTGAGTCTTGGAGATGGGAAGTACAGTGTTTGCACTCTGAAGGACGGGTGTTAATGATGCAGTTTTATAACTATAGCGTAAGCGCTCCTCTGGTAAAACAGTGATGGAGTGAATGATGAAAGTTTTTCTTTTTCGGGCCACCTGCCTAGATAGGAGACGGCCGATGTGTTAATAAAAAAATATTAAAGAATGGACATAAATGCGCCGGAAGTTCCACAAAGATAATATTAAACCCATTAATCAGTCACCTTTCTTACGATGATAAATTGAAGGCACTGAATTTGATCTCCCTAGAAAGATGTAGAATGGGGGGGGGATATGATTGAAGTGTATAAATGGAGGTATCGATAAATAAAGGTAATATAAATAACGTGCTGAAAATATCCAACTAAGACTTGACTCGAAGCATGAGCCATTCGGACAAATTTAGATTTAAAAAAAATATAGGGAAGTGCTGGTTTGGCAATATTGTTGTATGTGCAGCAAACTCCCGACAAATTTTTGTCAGTTTTGAGCATAGATTTGACTGATATTAGAGTGGGTGTAATTAAGCGTATAGTAATACTACTCGGCATTGGCCACTAGGACTACTGCAATGCTCCATGACCCTTGTGGTCTTATGTTCTTATCCTAAGTCCTGGGGAGCTTAAAATGGCAAGTCTTTTATAATTAGTTCCCAGAAAATACATACAGAGCCAATGTGAATGCTTCAAAAGTTTTTTTTTTTTTTGACCATGAAGATGCCTTCGAAGATGTGTATAAAGTTGCTGCTGCAGTTGCAATATTTGGGTGCTCACCTTCAATATACAAGTCCACATTTTCAACACTAGCATTGATTAGCCATTATGACATGCCTTTGAATCTCTGCGCAGGAATCATTTAAATATTGACACATTTCCAAGCTGACAAAAACAGCGCATACCTCAGCTCTGTTCACTTATTGCAGACTACATTGATGTTTGATATAATGATACCGGTATGTTGCCTAAATGAAGTAATTCTCTTCTATATGCTGTACTTTTATTAGAAGCTTAGTTATATATATAATATAATATATATATAATATATATATATATATATATATATATATATATATATATATATAATATATATATATATATATAATATTATATATATATTTTTATTTTTTTATTATCACACTGGCCGATTCCCACCAAGGCAGGGTGGCCCGAAAAAGAAAAACTTTCACCATCATTCACTCCATCACTGTCTTGCCAGAAGGGTGCTTTACACTACAGTTTTTAAACTGCAACATTAACACCCCTCCTTCAGAGTGCAGGCACTGTACTTCCCATCTCCAGGACTCAAGTCCGGCCTGCCGGTTTCCCTGAATCCCTTCATAAATGTTACTTTGCTCACACTCCAACAGCACGTCAAGTATTAAAAACCATTTGTCTCCATTCACTCCTATCAAACACGCTCACGCATGCCTGCTGGAAGTCCAAGCCCCTCGCACACAAAACCTCCTTTACCCCTCCCTCCAACCCTTCCTAGGCCGACCCCTACCCGCCTTCCTTCCACTACAGACTGATACACTCTTGAAGTCATTCTGTTTCGCTCCATTCTCTCTACATGTCCGAACCACCTCAACAACCCTTCCTCAGCCCTCTGGACAACAGTTTTGGTAATCCCGCACCTCCTCCTAACTTCCAAACTACGAATTCTCTGCATTATATTCACACCACACATTGCCCTCAGACATGACATCTCCACTGCCTCCAGCCTTCTCCTCGCTGCAACATTCATCACCCACGCTTCACACCCATATAAGAGCGTTGGTAAAACTATACTCTCATACATTCCCCTCTTTGCCTCCAAGGACAAAGTTCTTTGTCTCCACAGACTCCTAAGTGCACCACTCACTCTTTTTCCCTCATCAATTCTATGATTCACCTCATCTTTCATAGACCCATCCGCTGACACGTCCACTCCCAAATATCTGAATACGTTCACCTCCTCCATACTCTCTCCCTCCAATCTGATATTCAATCTTTCATCACCTAATCTTTTTGTTATCCTCATAACCTTACTCTTTCCTGTATTCACCTTTAATTTTCTTCTTTTGCACACCCTACCAAATTCATCCACCAATCTCTGCAACTTCTCTTCAGAATCTCCCAAGAGCACAGTGTCATCAGCAGAGAGCAGCTGTGACAACTCCCATTTTGTGTGTGATTCTTTATCTTTTAACTCCACGCCTCTTGCCAAGACCCTCGCATTTACTTCTCTTACAACCCCATCTATAAATATATTAAACAACCACGGTGACATCACACATCCTTGTCTAAGGCCTACCTTTACTGGGAAAAAATTTCCCTCTTTCCTACATACTCTAACTTGAGCCTCACTATCCTCGTAAAAACTCTTCACTGCTTTCAGTAACCTACCTCCTACACCATCACTTGCAACATCTGCCACATTGCCCCCCTATCCACCCTGTCATACGCCTTTTCCAAATCCATAAATGCCACAAAGACCTCTTTAGCCTTATCTAAATACTGTTCACTTATATGTTTCACTGTAAACACCTGGTCCACACACCCCTACCTTTCCTAAAGCCTCCTTGTTCATCTGCTATCCTATTCTCCGTCTTACTCTTAATTCTTTCAATTATAACTCTACCATACACCTTACCAGGTACACTCAACAGACTTATCCCCCTATAATTTTTGCACTCTCTTTTATCCCCTTTGCCTTTATACAAAGGAACTATGCATGCTCTCTGCCAATCCCTAGGTACCTTACCCTCTTCCATACATTTATTAAATAATTGCACCAACCACTCCAAAACTATATCCCCACCTGCTTTTAAACATTTCTATCTTTATCCCATCAATCCCGGCTGCCTTACCCCCTTTCATTTTACCTACTGCCTCACGAACTTCCCCCACACTCACAACTGGCTCTTCCTCACTCCTACAAGATGTTATTCCTCCTTGCCCTATACACGAAATCACAGCTTCCCTATCTTCATCAACATTTAACAATTCCTCAAAATATTCCCTCCATCTTCCCAATACCTCTAACTCTCCATTTAATAACTCTCCTCTCCTATTTTTAACTGACAAATCCATTTGTTCTCTAGGCTTTCTTAACTTGTTAATCTCATCTCCAAAACTTTTTCTTATTTTCAACAAAATTTGTTGATAACATCTCACCCACTCTCTCATTTGCTCTCTTTTTACATTGCTTCACCACTCTCTTAACTTCTCTCTTTTTCTCCATATACTCTTCCCTCCTTGCATCACTTCTACTTTGTAAAAACTTCTCATATGCTAACTTTTTCTCCCTTACTACTCTCTTTACATCATCATTCCACCAATCGCTCCTCTTCCCTCCTGCACCCACTTTCCTGTAACCACAAACTTCTGCTGAACACTCTAACACTACATTTTTAAACCTAGCCCATACCTCTTCGACCCCATTGCCTATGCTCTCATTAGCCCATCTATCCTCCAATAGCTGTTTATATCTTACCCTAACTGCCTCCTCTTTTAGTTTATAAACCTTCACCTCTCTCTTCCCTGATGCTTCTATTCTCCTTGTATCCCATCTACCTTTTACTCTCAGTGTAGCTACAACTAGAAAGTGATCTGATATATCTGTGGCCCCTCTATAAACATGTACATCCTGAAGTCTACTCAACAGTCTTTTATCTACCAATACATAATCCAACAAACTACTGTCATTTCGCCCTACATCATATCGTGTATACTTTTATCCCCTTTGCCTTTAAAATATGTATTACCTATAACTAAACCCCTTTCTATACAAAGTTCAATCAAAGGGCTCCCATTATCATTTACACCTGGCACCCCAAACTTACCTACACACACCCTCTCTAAAGGTTTTCTCCTACTTTAGCATTCAGGTCCCCTACCACAATTACTCTCTCATTTGGTTCAAAGGCTCCTATACATTCACTTAACATCTCCCAAAATCTCTCTCTCTCCTCTGCATTTCTCTCTTCTCCAGGTGCATACACGCTTATTATGACCCACTTCTCGCATCCAACCTTTACTTTAATCCACATAATTCTTGAATTTACACATTCATATTCTCTTTTCTCCTTCCATAACTGATCATTTAACATTACTGCTACCCCTTCCTTTGCTCTAACTCTCTCAGATACTCCAGATTTAATCCCATTTATTTCCCCCCACTGAAACTCTCCTACACCCTTCAGCTTTGTTTCGCTTAGGGCCAGGACATCCAACTTCTTTTCATTCATAACATCAGCAATCATCTGTTTCTTGTCATCCGCACTACATCCACGCACATTTAAGCAACCCAGTTTTATAAAGTTTTTCTTCTTCTCTTTTTTAGTAAATGTATACAGGAGAAGGGGTTACTATATATATATATATATATATATATATATATATATATATATATATATATATATATATATATATATATATATATATATATATATATATATATATATATATATAATTGCTTAAATATTAATTTATATTGATGAACATAAGGCTAAACAAAAAGTTTGAGATTATCTTTTTTTTTTTTTAATCATGCTCTGCAAATACCAAATTTCCTCTTAAAAATAAGATTTACTACTTTAATTGTTTTCAGTTTAGGCCTAACTAAATAATAAAATGTTGCCACGTAATAATGCTGGAATCATTTATATATACCAGTCTGCTAGCCTCCTCTCTGACGTCATCTGTGGTCCGTCCCCCTCTCCTCTGATGCTATATAGACAGACAATGGTTATAAATGACCATAATTTTTAAAGGGGTGGACCGGTAAGCCAGCGGAAGGCCTCGGTCAGATGACCAAAAGCTCCAAAGGCGGGTCATCATCTGACTAAGACCCGCGTCAGGAAACACTTGTCCTGTTTCCTGACGAACCTTACCTAACCTAACCTCCTCTGATGCTAGTTGCTGCTGCAGTTGAGGCTTCTGCAACTTGTGTCTTTCTTTTCATACTTGTCAGCAAGATGCAATTTTAAGCTTTTGGGGAATTATAAGAAATTACATTTCCGTGTCTCTAACCACTATATGCAGAATAAAGACGAAAACATATTCGGATTTGTAACCTGGAGGGTTAATAACAAAGGATAATCTAACTCGATATATCTAGCTGATTTCTATTGGAGTTCTTTGATCATCTTCTCGAAAATGCGACGCAATATTCGACTAACACCCGGATACCTACTTACTGCTAGGTGAATAAGGGCAACAGGTGTAAAGAAACATGTTCGCCGACTGGTGTGGGTCGCATCCCGGGGGGTATTGTACCGTAGATAGGGCTGGGCTCTGAAATAAGCTGAGGTAGGATTACAGCCTTTATCCTTTATAACACTGAAAACGTGCTGGGATCGAAACTAGGTTCTTCAGATGTAAGCTGAAGGCGCTACTACCTGAACCGTCATCATATAAATGACTTGTATATTTTGTAACGTGTTTACACGTTGCTTACCTCAATAAAAGCTTAATGTATATTCTTGAGAGTATTACACCTGCTGCTCCTGAAAATAAATCTGTCGCTTATCCCACCGTTTGGATGCCAGCATTGAGGCACGCAAGTTTCCCCGTCTTCTAATAACATGTTCATTTTTATACAATAATCTACCTTGTCCATAATTACTGTCCTCAGAGATTTGTTAAGTTATACCATGAATTACGGAAATATCCTAAACTTCACCTTACGAAACAAACCAAATGCGATAGCAATTATGGACAAGGTAGATTATAGTGGAAAAATGAACATGTTATTAGAAGACGGGGAAAACTTAGTGTCTCTTAATTAAGGCATAAAATGGAGGCATTACTGAGTACACGGGAGCCTGAGTGCTTGTAAGAACAGTTATGGTATACGCAGTATGTTAGTCTACCAACTGTCTGCATACCAGTGCCAGTGTAGAGGCATCCAAAGGGAATATTACTGACACGTGACTGAGTGTTAGTAGTGTTGTTGGTAAGAAACGCTAGACTTTGTGCAATGATTTAAGTGGCACTTGCAGATAACGAAATTAAACCAGTTAGTGTATGAACTAGTAAGTGTGATGCATAAGTTATAAGGTAGCCGTGCAAGGTGTCAAATTGTGTTGATTAACAAGTAAAAACAGTTGCATAGAAAGATAATAGTGAGGGCAGTAATAACGGGTAGATAGAAACAGTAGTGGTAATAGTAAGTTACTATTATAAACAAAAACCAGCGCCATCGGCACTGTTAGAACGTACGCGTGGGTTAACACTATTCAACCTGCTGCCAGCAGATAACAAATATTGATGGAATAAGCAAGTAAGTTGTCAAGAAACTAGACTACCATGTCTGCCACGTGTCAGATCAACCAGGCTGTGACGGCTATGGGAGCTAGCAGGTAGCTAACAGCAACAGCCTGGTGGACCAGGTAGCCAACTGAAAAGTCTGACTTAAGTCCGGTCTACGAGGGCAGAAAAACTCTAGAAACCGGTCAGAGATATATCACAGGTATAGAACTAATGATAATTTACGTGGTTGCAGCAAAGTACAAAGTTCTTGCAGACACTAGGCTGATACTAGAACAGACGCGCACAGAATGTTAATTGGTCGTCTGTACACACACTCCTCTCACCATAATCTTATCTACAATAATAATGCTGTTTCAACTTTGTGTTCTATTTAAGTTTGACTACTAATACGAGATTATTATATAAAACTGAGAGATAAGCAGAGCGAATTTGAAGATTTAATTGCTTTTGTGACTGAAAAAAATTGTCTTTAAACTATACATACTGGTTGATCAGGCGCTGATCCACCAGGAGGCCTGGTCACAGACCGGGCCGCGGGGGCGTTGACCCCCGAAACTCTCTCCAGGTAAACTCCAGGTAAACATCAAGTCTAACAGATGATTGTACTTGTTACGTTACATTATGGTATTACTTACACCCACGTGAACACACATTACATTATTATATTATTTTCATTTACACATTACATTATTATATTATTTACACTTAGTGTTGAGATTTGACCCCAGGAGCCACAAATGGGCAAGAACATGCGCACGCATGAATACTGTATTTTTAGAGAAAATCAGTAGAATATCTTACAAGGGACAGATGTAAGTAATCTGAATAATGAGTTCTTTAGTGTTGTGGAAAATTGCATTTATCTGAATATATCATTATATACATGACAGTAAATGAACAAAGATAATTATTATTTATCAGTTAGACAAGTAGGAATTTGGGACACCTAGGTCGCAAAAAATGTCCCCCTTCGATACCTACCACTCATATCCACAAGTTGCTCTGGACCTATTAATTACTAATGAAATATACTTCACCAGGAATGCTGGTAAATATATAAATTTGTGGACTGTATATTAAAAATAATAAATGATTATATTATATATATATTATATATATATATATATATATATATATATAATATGTATATTATATTTATATATATATTATATATATATATATAATATATATATATATATTATATATAATATATATATATTTATATATATATATAATATGTATATTTATATTTAATATATATTTTATATATTATATAATATATATTATATATAAATATATATATATATAATATAATATATATATAATCACATTTACATAACAGAAGAATATATCTTAATCATAACACTCACCAATTTGACTGGAGATTAATGTGTCATGTACAGGACCCCCCCCCCTTTTGTCTACATTTATGAAAAATTTACTGGCCAGAATTTAAACATAAATTAGACAGCTTATCTGAGGTTCCTGGAGTTGTCCTGTCCTGTCGCCTGATACTCAAATAATGCAGGAATGCACATCCAACAATTTTGTCTCCTATTTGAGAGGTGTCAGCCCAATTTTAACCTCTAGAGCACAAAAAATTCTTCCCATTACTAACGTCTGTTACTCTCAATTCAAAACCAAAATGGCGAGTGTCCTTCTGCACAGGCGCAGGTGCAGGCTTCCCATTTTTTATAACAATTTTTATTAAATACAGTATGGCCATCTATTTACATATAACTACTGGATTTCTGGAAAATATATACAGTATTTTCCACAAGTGTATATGAAAATAGAATTAAACAGTTTATTCGGATTAGGAATATAAGACGGTTGTTAAGAGAGATTTGGAAAAAAAGAAAGGACTTGGAATCAGTGAGCCAGTCAAGAAACTTATCAATGATTCAAGGAGATTAGATACGAATACACAAATATAAGGAGAGAGAAAGAAAGCAACTTTGTAAAGAAAGTAGAAGACAGGAGCAAGGTAGAACCAAACCTTTTATTAAAGTTTGTAAAAGATAAACTAAATGTTAAAGATAAAATACAAAGGATACATGATGGTACAAGAGGAAATGTATGAGGTATTGAATATAAAGTTTCAGTTTGTGTTCACAAGAGAAAATATTTTCATTTAGGAGGAGATTTTAATCTCAGACAGACAGCTGAATTAAGAGGATAATGAAGTGACTAAAGAACAAGTAAAGAAGTTATTACTGGATGCTAAGATAAAAAACTATAGAATTAGACGGACAGCGCCTTCGACCTTAAATAAATGTACAGACGAGTTATGTTATCCACTATGGATTTTTTTAATATTTCACTACAGGAATGTAAATTAGCAAGCATGGAAGATGCCACATTGCGACCATGTTTAAAACAAAGGTAACAGGAAAGACCCTATAAGTTATAGGCTAGTTTCCTTGAAAGCATTACCTTCGATATATCATTTAGAGTAAAGTAGATTCAACACTTAGAGAATAATAATATACTAACTGGTAAAATATTTAGTTTAAGGTCTACAGTTTCATGCATATCAATATGTTAAGTTATTATGACTGTAGAAAATACTGTATATTTTCCAAAAATACAGTGTATTTTGTATGTAAATTGATGGAATATATTGTAGGTAATAAAAATTAATTTGTGAATAAATAACCAGCGAAATGGGTGAGCATCGCTGGGGGGGGGAGGAGACGCCATTGTTTTGAACTGGCAGAAGGCATGCTTGTGAAATATGCATAAATTTCGTTGCTCTGGAGGTTAAATTGTGGTTGAAACCTCTCAAATAGGAGCCAAAATTGTTGGGTTTGCAGTCCTGCATAACATGAGCATTAGGCGAGTGGACAGGACAGTCCAGGAACCCCAGCTAAGTCATGTCTATTTATGTTGGAACTCTGGTTAGTATTTTCTTCATATTTAGGCAGGGGTTTGTGTATGATACACCAAGTAATCTCCAGACAAATTGGTGAGTCTTATTATTATAAATTCTCCTTCAATGTCTATGTATTCATTTTTTAAATTTAATATACAGTCCACATATTTATATTAATGTTTGTTAGGTAAGACACATATGCAACAGTTAGGTATCTTTATTTCGAAACGTTTCGCCTACACAGTAGGCTTCTTCATTCTTCATTCTATGGAACAATGCTCTTCTCCAGACTGAGGGACTGACCACCTCAAAACTTTAAGGGTGATGGACTGATTACATCGTCTTCAAGTATCTTCTGCTTCTATCAACTTTTCTGTACTCGACTGAAGAAGCCTACTGTGTAGGCGAAACGTTTCGAAATAAAGATACCTAACTGTTGCATATGTGTCTTACCTAACAACCTGTCGGTATTTTATACCATTTTAATGTTCATATTAATGTTTACCAGAATTCCTGGTAATGTATATTTCATTTGAAATTAATGTAGGTCCAGAGTGACTTGTGGAGATATGACAGTAGGTATCGAAGGGGGACATTTTTGCGACCTAAGTGCCCTAAAATTCCTACATGTCTCTGTAACCTTGATAAAGAATAATTATCTTTTTTACTTTTAAAAAATTACTGGTATGTATCTAATGAGATTCATCCAAGTCAATTTAATTTTCCACAATGACTTTAAGTAAGCCTTTGATAGCGTTTCCCACGAAAGACTAGTTTGGAAACTGTAATACATAAGAGAAATTAAAAGTAAATTGTTATAATGGATGAAAGACATTTTGTTTGGGAGGAAAACGCAAATATTTATAAGAGGAAAAATTTCTGCATGAAAGACTACCACAAGTTCCACAAGGTTTTGTACTTGACCCAATAATTGTTTCTAATTTATGCAAATGGTTTACAGAAGAAATAAAATAAATTTGAATATGTTTGCAGACGATGGAATATATATATATATATATATATATATATATATATATATATATATAATATATATATATATATATATATATATATATATAATATATATATATAAAATAATAAAGACTAAATCTTTACAAGAGGATCTGGATAAATTGAGCACAAAGTGAAAAATGGATACTTTAATTTAATGTAGATCATATAGTTGAAATTGTGAGAAACTCGTATGCCGCAGTGACACATTATAAGAAGTTTTCATTTATATGGATGGCAAAATGTTAAAAAAGTTATAAATAACTTTAGGCCAAAATTGATATAGCGGTTGTGTGGACACCACAACCGCTGTACATGGGAAGAAAACATAAATAAGTTAGAAAATGTTCAAAGAACTACAAAATGGTTGCCAGAGTTGAGCAGTATGAACTATGGTGGAAAGTTGAAAATATTAAAGATCTTTGTTGGCTGATAAAGGAGACTTGATAACTACATTTAAGGTCTTGAAAAGACTAGGTAAAATAGGTATTTGATGGCTGCACCAAGGATAACAAGAGGTCATAGTTGCAAATTTAAGAAAAATTGGAGTGGAAAGGATAGAAATTTTTCTTCTGAATTAAAGTTGACCAGTGGAATGCATTACAAGAGGATTTAGCAAGTGCCGTACGGACATGTTCTTTACTCAAGTCATTATAGGAATGAATGGTATCAAATAAAGTGATGTTCTTGAGAATGGTACAGCCTGAGTGTAGTTGCTGTTTGCTGCCCGTCTTGTATAAAGGCTGTCTTCCTGCTGTCCACAAAGTGGAATCAAGTATGGTACATTGACAATATTGGCTTTGTACATAACAGTAAGATGACCTACATCTCTCCGGTGTTAAAGGCTCTGCTAGAGTGACAGATATATTTAGGCCGGGTCCGGGTGAGAGATAAGTCGTCTTGCTTGGTTCTATATTCTGACCAGAAGTCGTAATTGAGATGGTGAGCAGGTAATCCAAGACAGTGTAGCATATTCAAGGTGTGAGTGCACTTTTGCAGCTTTTACTGTTGAGCATGTGCTGTTAGCTTCTTCGCTGCTGTGCTTGCAAGATTTAGTACATGGTTCTTCATACACAGTTTGGAATTAAATTTTACCAATAGGATATCCACCTCATCCCCGGGTTCTAACGCTCCCGTTCACTCTTACCTGCATCATTAGCATCATGGTACCTAGAGATCAACGTCATTTGTGCTTTCACATAAGCAGAAGTAACCTGCCATCATTTTTCCCATAGCAATGGTCCAACCACACTTCCCTGTGGAACACTGGCACCGATTGAGTGTCTTGCTAACTCTGTTCCATTGAGAACTTCCAGTGATCTGCCTTGGTGATAATCACTAAGAAGGTGTAATTCAGAGCCAGAGACTCCAAGTACTTGCAGTTTTGCCAAGAGTCCCTTGTGCAATAATCGGTTGAAAGCACCAGCAATGTCCAGTGCTACTACATAGCAAATCTTGGATTCATCCAGCGATTGGTGCTACATGGTAAAGAAATTTAACAGGAGATCGCAGCAGAGACCGTTTCTGAATCCATATTGACAATCACAAAGAAGCTTTACCAAATGTGTGTGCAAGGTGTTTGTCGTTGAGACAGGTGGGATGCTGGGGCAGCCACATGGATGTAATCATATAGTCTTGTGTAAGACACGAAACCACCTGCTGAGCTGATGTAGGAGTAACCCGTTCACTAGTTCTGAGATCCTGCTGGTTTGTTTCAAGAATAAGTCTCCAAAGAACTGATGATCCTGTCTGTCCAGTACCTTATTGTTTCAAGAGTAGTCTTCTTGGTGTACTGACTATTGTTACTGTGCCTCTTGAGTGACAACGGGACCAATGCCTAGGTGTCCTATTTCCTGTTTTGCTGCTGATGAGTTTGATTATGTTCCTGATGACTGCTATGGGTGGATGCCTCTTTCTCCCACAACCTCTTCCACGCTTTCGTCTTGACCTGCCGGATATATTCCTGCTACTTCTGCTTTGGCCTGGCACTTGTCCAGATACAGTGTCGGTCAGTTGATTGTTAGCTACCATCGAACTGTGATGTTAGGTGTGCTGTTAGGTGTAAGAGCGGAACTGACAGATCCAAGGCTTGCTTCGTTGTTGGGTAATGTATCTGTTCCCACTCTAGCGGCCGAAGAAGTTGTACTGGAGTTTTTAGTTATGGTGGGTAGCTCTCTAATGCTAATAAATTCCTACCAGTCTTTTATTGTTTCGTTCATCTCAGTCTGAGAATTCCAGTTCTTATCAAGAATGTCGACATCAGCTTATCATAATATGTCACTTGATATAGTCCTGTTCTTATTTGCATGAATTTTTAGATTATCTAGTGATCGTAAGAGCTATCTTTCTCAATTTTATTTGCAAGCTGAAAGCTGTTACCTATATCAGCTCATTTGACAGCCTTTTTATTGTTTAGAGATGTACAGATAGGGAACAGGATGAAGTTAGTCAGCTGTAGGTCATTGATTTCATATTGTCAACTGACTTTATTTCGTTGATGTCTATGGTGTACGAACATGTTCAGACACGAGTTATCCTGGGAAAAATGATCTCAGATGAAGTTATGTTCTGGAGAAAGTACAGTCACAGTGTAGTTATTGTTTACGTCCCGTTTTGTTGTGTAAAAGTACAATTCTGGCTGTCCTCAGAGCGGTGGCCTTGTACATAACAGTAAGGCCACCCACATCCCTCCTGCATTGAAGGCTCTGCTAAAATGACAGATCTGCCCAGGCGAGAGTTGAGTCGTTTTGCTCTGTTCTCTATTCTGTCAAGAAGTAGATGAGATGGAGGGGGGGGGGCAGGTAATTCAAGAAAGTTGAGCATATTCAAGGTGTGAGCTTACATGTACCTCGTACAGAATCTTGCAACCTCTGCTGTCAAGCAGATGAGAGATACGTCTAAGTGCTGTATGCTCTAGGTGGCTTTGTTTATAAGATTTACAACTGGTTCTTCATAGTCGGTTTGGAGTCAGATTTCACTCCAAAGATATCAGCTTCACCCCCGGGTACCAACACTCCCATTCAATCTTAACACTGCTCCAGCATTACCATCATGGTACCTAGAGATAATCGTCATTTGTGTTTTCTCATGAGCAAATGTAACCTGCCATCATTTCCCCCAGGCTGATATAGCTGTAAGCTGGTGATTGATGCAACTTAGAGCGGTTGGCATTTTCTTTTTTGGGTAAGTAAATGTCAGAGTACAGTCATCTGTCTGCATATGCATGGGGTTCTGTGGACCACTTGGCACCTGTAGAATATCTCGTTGACTCTGTCCCCTTGAGAACTACTATTAAAGATCTACCTTGAAGGTAATCATTGAGGAGGCATATTGCAGAGCTGGTGACCCCTAGTGCTTTCAGTTTTCCAAGAGTCCCTGGTGCCATACTTGGTTGACAGCACCAGCAATGTTCAGTGCTACTATACAGCTGATCTTGGGTTTATCCAGTGACTGGTGCCATTTAGTGGAGAAGTTTAGCATCAGAGTGACCTTTTCTGACGCCATATTGATGGTCACAAAGAAGCGAGTGGTAGTCGTAAAGCGCTGTCGTCTGCCGTGAGATTATGATCTTAAGAATCTTGCCATTGATTGACAGGAGTGACACTGGTCTGTAGTTACTGATTTCCGCTCTGCTCTCCTTTTTGTGAACAGGGAATACATTTGCCTCTTTCCACAAAGAAAGCCGTTTACACTACTAGGCAGTGCTGGTAGATGGGAGTTAGCGGTGATGGTAGCTGGTCTGCACATCTACTCAGCAATCTTGGGCTCAACTTATCTGGGCCTACAGCCTTTTCTTTTTCCAGGGATTTAAGAAGATACACTTCATCTTGCCTTATTGTCACCACTGACAGCTTTGACACAGTTCTTGAGGCTAGCCAAGGAGGTTCCCTTGCTGGATCAAAAACTTGCATCATGGCAGCAAAGTGTTCGGCTGAGGCTCCCTGCTAGTAGAGATGATCCCATCTTAACGATTTAGAGGTGGAATAATTTCATCCGGTGAATAACCTTGTTGGTCCTTGACCAAGGAGCACTAAGTTTTGGAACCCACTCTACCTGACTCCGGCTTTCTTTTTGTGTCAGCCTCCCATCTAGAGATGGCCCACTTTTGGACTTCAGTTTGCCAGCAGGTTCCTATTATAGATAGTGGGATGCCTTGTATTTAGCAGTAGCATCCTCTCGACAAGGAAAGCCTAATCAAGGCTGATCCGAAGGCTTCGTCACATTCTGCCGGTGAAGGATGTGTTTTTGTTGGAGATTAAGGATGTGTTCAGTGAAGACATTTACTTGGTTATCAGCATCACCTTGGAGAGGAGCATTATACTCGGAGGTAGCGAGCTCAGAGCAAAGGGCCAGCCAGTTTCCTTTCTCCCACAGCCAGAATGTGCGTGTAGATTCTTTACCTCGTTCTGTTGGAATCGTTATTGTCTTAAAGAGCACTCACTGTATAAGATGTTGGATGAGGTCACCTGCAATTATAATATGCTGACAATTATGTTGAAGCAGAAGAGTCTCCACATTTTTCATCAGGAAGGTGATTGGGTCTGCTTGTTGCCACTGAGGTCTGTACATTGCACACGCTAGTACAGAGGTGCTAGTGTTTATGCATAGCTTGAAGAACATTTCCAGGTGATTTGTAATAGCAACATCAATGAGCTGGGCATGTACATTCTCAGAAAAACAGACGACAACGCCTCCTCCTTGTCCTTGTCTGTCTTTCCTCACCCCTGAGGTGTAGCCAGCAATTCTGGAGTCCTGTCGTCCAAAAATGTCTCAACAATGGCGATCATGTTGGGACGTTGAGTATTCAAGAAACTGTGACTGAGCTCACCAACATTGGTAATGAAGCCTCTAATGTTGGCCGACAGGATGCTGATAGACTGGCTCCTCATGACTGTGTTCGGCTTGAGTTGATGAGTGTGTAAGGTGCTTGCCCTTGAGACAGGTATAACATTGGGGCAGCTGCTGGAACGTAGCTCTGTGGTCTTGTATGAGGCACAAAACCACCTGCAGAGCCAAGATGGGAGTAGCTGGGGTAGGGCGACATGTAAGTGTGTTCACTAGTTCTGAGATCCTGCTGGTTTGTTCCCAGAATAGATCTTTAAAGAACTGGTGATCCTGTCTATCAAGTTTTTTTTTTTACGATAGTGGTAGTAATTGCACCTCGTATCTCGCAGGCATTTGTTAGTGGTGTGCCCCCCCTACAGTGACAGCTGGAGCACTGCCTAGGTGCCTGGGAGGGTGGAGTACTATATCCTGCACCTCGTGTGTTTCGCTTCTGATTTCTGTGTAGATACTGTTGCTGGTGAGTCTGATGAGTGTGTACCTGGTGGGTATTTTCCTGGGACTATGTTGGTGGAAAGTGGGACGGCTGCAGTTGGCTTCCTATTTCTCTTCCACGTCCTTTTCCACTTCCTCTACCACGACCTCATCAAGCCCTACTAGATATATCACTGTTGTTTGTGCTTTGGCCCAGCACTTGTTCAGGTGCAGTATCGATTACATGATTATTACCTGCACCAATCTCTGGTGGAGAAGAATGACTCTAACTGCAGATGGTCTGCCAGGTGTGTCAGCAGATGGTGGAACAATGTTGACAGGTGCACTGTCAGGTGTGTCATCAGGTAGTGGAGGCAGGTGTACTGTTTCTGTATATTAGAAAGCATGTACGCAGAGTGAAGAGCACATTGTTCTGGTTGTTACTTGTGTTAGATCACGGACGTCGTCTAATGATATACTGTTGTCAGTCAAACTTCAGTGTCATAATATGCAGTGCTGTATAAAAACACTAAGTATCGCATGGTACAGTGTGTCAGCATCTGTGCACCAAGACTGTTCAACTTGCTGCCAATAGATATCAGATACATTGCAGGAGCAAGTGTTGAAGTTTTGAAGAGGAAAGTGGACCACTAACTCCGCCAAGTGCCAAATCAGTCAAGCTGTGAAGGCTATGTGGGCCAAAGGGCCTCCAATAGAAACTACCTGGTTGAACAGGAAATTAACAGAAAAGCCTGGTCCCAGGCAATTAACAGAAAAGCCTGGTCCCAGGCCGGACTGCGAGAATGGAAAAATTCCCGACACCGGTCAGAGGTATGTCATATCACCATCATTGCAAAAACTACAATTTAAATGCCATAAAATCATACACAAATAAAATACTGCCGGACTATGCATGCCTCAGCCGCTCATCATAACAATTCAACTTTCACCTTATTGCTCTGTTAGTTGTGGTTTACCTGGAGTTTACCTGGAGAGAGTTCCGGGGGTCAACGCCCCCGCGGCCCGGTCTGTGACCAGGCTTCCTGGTGGATCAGAGCCTGATCAACCAGGCTGTTACTGCTGGCTGCACGCAATCCAACGTACGAGCCACAGCCCGGCTGGTCAGGTACCGACTTTAGGTGCTTGTCCAGTGCCTGCTTGAAGACTGCCAGGGGTCTATTGGTAATCCCCCTTATGTATGCTGGGAGGCAGTTGAACAGTCTCGGGCCCCTGACACTTATTGTATTGTCTCTTTAACGTGCTAGTGACACCCCTGCTTTTCATTGGGGGGATGTTGCATCGTCTGCCAAGTCTTTTGCTTTCGTTATGAGTGATTTTCGTGTGCAAGTTCGGTACTAGTCCCTTTAGGATTTTCCAGGTGTATATAATCATGTATCTCTCCCGCCTGCGTTCCAGGGAGTACAGGTTCAGGAACTTCAAGCTCTCCCAGTAATTGAGGTGTTTTATCTCCGTTATGCGCGCCGTGAAGGTTCTCTGTACATTTTCTAGGTCAGCAGTTTCACCTGCCTTGAAAGGTGCTGTTAGTGTGCAGCAATATTCCAGCCTAGCTAGAACAAGCGACCTGAAGAGTGTCATCATGGGCTTGGCATCCCTAGTTTTGAAGGTTCTCATTATCCATCCTGTCATTTTTCTAGCAGATGCGATTGATACAATATTATGGTCCTTGAAGGTGAGATCCTCCGACATGATCACTCCCAGGTCTTTGACGTTGGGTTTTCGCTCTATTTTGCGGAAGGAATTTGTTTTGTACTCTGATGAAGATTTAATTTCCTCGTGTTTACCATATCTGAGTAGTTGAAATTTCTCATCGTTGAACTTCATATTGTTTTCTGCAGCCCACTGAAAGATTTGGTTGATGTCTGCAATGGAAGACACTGTCATGCAGATTCGGGTGTCATCTGCAAAGGAAGACACGGAGCTGTGGCTGACATCCTTGTCTATGTCAGATATGAGGATGAGAAACAAGATGGGAGCGAGTACTGTGCCTTGTGGAACAGAGCTTTTCACCGGAGCCGCCTCAGACTTTACTCTGTTGACTACTACTATTTGTGTTCTGTTTGTGAGGAAATTATAGATCCATCGACCAACTTTTCCTGTTATTCCTTTAGCACGCATTTTGTGCGCTATTACGCCATGGCCACACTTGTCGAAGGCTTTTGCAAAGTCTGTATATATTACATCTGCATTCTTTTTTTCTTCTAGTGCATCTAGGACCTTGTCGTAGTGATCCAGTAGTTGAGACAAACAGGAGCGACCTGCTCTAAACCCATGTTGCCCTGGGTTGTGTAATTGATGGGTATCTAGATGGGTGGCGATCTTGCTTCTTAGGACCCTTTCAAAGATTTTTATGATATGGGATGTTAGTGCTATCGGTCTGTAGTTTTTTGCTATTGCTTTACTGCCCCCTTTGTGGAGTGGGGCTATGTCTGTTGTTTTTAGTAACTGTGGGACGACCCCCGTGTCCATGCTCCCTCTCCATAGGATGGTAAAAGCTCGTGATAGGGGCTTCTTGCAGTTCCTGATGAACACGGAGTTCCATGAGTCTGTGGTGGTGATGGTTTACCTAGAATCTCTTTCGGAAGTCACTGCCTACGCGGCCCGATCCCAGACCAGGCCTGCTGGTTACTGGCCTGATCGTTCAAGCGCTTAGTGCCCGTCCCCCTCCTCCCCCCCGTCCTCGTAGTGAAGCATATGCACCGCAACCCGTCTGATTAGGAACTACTTTGAGGAAACTCGCATTCCTTATTGAAGACAGCTAGTGGTTTATTGGTGATCTCCCTTGTGCATGAAGGAGATGATGAGGCGTCGTGATCTCTCAACACTTGTTAAGTTCGTTCTCTCTCTCTCTCTCTCTCTCTCTCTCTCTCTCTCTCTCTCTCTCTCTCTCTCTCTCTCTCTCTCTCTCTCTCTCTCTCTCTCTCTCTCTCTCTCTCTCTCTCTCTTTCACTGTGTACTCATCGGTGCCCTGCTTTTCATTGTAGGCATCACGCACCATCTGCTAAGCCTCTTGTGTTCATAATATTTTGTTTGCAGGTTGAGGTCGGACCAGTTCCTCAGTATTTCAGATATTGGTTATGATTTTAACAGTTCTGGCGAGGCTGTCATGGACCGGACCGCGGGACGTTGGATCAAACACCTCTCCCAGTTTATGATCAGTGAAGTCATTCAACTAATTTTAGTTTTAGGACTGAGCTCTTTGAACTTTGCTTTGCATAAACTTTGTGACCAGTTTAAAAGTGAACGCATTGTTGTCCTGCGTTTATCGTCTACTCATCATAGTTACGTTGGGTAAATTATCTGTACTTATCGCTCTTAAAATTGCCCCAGTATTTTTATGATTTGTAATTAGTGCTTTTTGTTAATTTGTATTCTTGAAAATCAACGAGACTGACATGTTACTTCATTTTCAAAAGTTTTGGTCCACCTTCGTGTTAACGCAATTAGTTAGCATTATTAATATTGTGTTGTAAAGCAGTGTGACCGATTTGGAGGGTTTATCAAAACCCATTCCCAGTTTAACAGTGCAAGGGTAATGGCACCATAGTATGGTAGCTTAATTGAACATGTTTCAATCTAATAATACCGTTGAAACCTGACAACAATGAAAGTGACGATGAAGTACTTTTTGGTCTTTGTAGACTACCTTGCGCCTTTCATAATGATCCGATGGACCGAACTTCTTATATCATATTTGCACAATATGATCATTTTATCAACTCGTGATCCCTGCTACCAAATATATCTGAACATTTCTTTACAAAAAATGATGCGCACAACATAATGTTCATTTACAACTATTACTTTACAAAATATACTCTATCAACATATGATTCTACGACATATATTTACAGCATAAATCATTTAATGACCTTAAAAATATGTAAACAACATTGGATCTTATAAACTTGTCCTCACAACATGATGATGCTTCGACATAAAGTACTGTACAATTCCTTTGCAACAACCTTTACAACATTTTAAATATACTGTTACAATAATTCCCATAAAATATGAAAACAATGAATTCACTTTTGATCCTTTCTACAACTGATCCTTACACATGATCCAGACTGGACCTTAAACATTTCCCTTTAAACATATGATCCTCACCAACATATGATCCTCACAACATATGATCCTCTACAACATATGATCCTCACAACATATGATCCTGACAACATATGATCCTGTCACAACATATGATCCTCTACAACATATGATCCTGCACCAACATATGATCCTGCACCAACATATGATCCTGCACCAACATATGATCCTGCACCAACATATGATCCTGCACCAACATATGATCCTGCACCAACATATGATCCTTACCAACATATGATCCTGCACCAACATATGATCCTTTACAACATATGATCCTTTACAACATATGATCCTTTACAACATATGATCCTTTACAACATATGATCCTCTACAACATATGATCCTTTACAACATATGATCCTGCACCAACATATGATCCTTCCAGTCCTTTAAACATATGATCCTCTACAACATATGATCCTCTCCCAACATATGATCCTTTACAACATATGATCCTCTACAACATATGATCCTTTACAACATATGATCCTCTACAACATATGATCCTCTACAACATATGATCCTTTACAACATATGATCCTCTACAACATATGATCCTGCACCAACTATGAACATGTACAACATATAAGACGATTTAACAAAATCAAACACAACCAAAAGAGGCAACTCGATAAATTCCTTAAATCAGTTCCTGATGAACCGAGCTGTGGTGCATACGTTGGACTGCGGGCGGTGGACGCTAACAGCCTGATCAATCAGGTCAGCAATCAGGAGGCCTAGTGTTGGAGCGGAGCCAGGGGTTACCTGGAGGTTATTCCGGGGATCAACGCCCCCGCGGCCCGGTCCATGACCAGGTCTCCCCATTGAACAGGGCCTGATCAACTAGGCTTTTACTGTTAGGTAACAGTACTTCCTCGTGTCAGTCTTTATACTCTTGAAGATTTCTTAAGTTAGTCACGCCTGATTACCTTCCTTTCTCTAGGAGCTCTATCATCATAACTAGTTTACCCATTCCCTCTCCACTATAATTAGTCCTCCTCCTCCTCCTCCTCCTCCTGGCACAGAGTTAAATAATAGCTGGCCAGCTAAAATACAATACAATTTTTATTTCTGTATTCTGTACAAATAATGTAGTTTACATTATAACGTTGGTGGGTAGAAAACAGTCAGTGATTATGTAGTGCATTTTGTACAAAGTTATGTTAATGTTTGAATGTTGCTTATGATCTAGTTATAAGACTGAAGTAGGACTTGTTGTGGACTTAACTACAATCATAAGTACCCTAAGAAAAGTAACTAATTGACAAGTGGTCAGTTATAAATGGTCCTGGAGTATATCTCGAGAAAGTTTCGGGGGTTAACGCCCCCGCAGCCCGGTCTGTGACCAGGCCTCATGGTGGATCGGGGCCTGATCAACCAGGCTGTTAATGTTGGCTGCATGCAACCCGACGTACGAACCACAACCCGGCTGGTCAGGTACTGACTTAAGTGCCTGTCCAGCGCCTGCTTGAAGACAGCCAGGAGTCTATTGGTAATCCCCCTTATGTATGCTGGGAGGCAGTTGAACAGTCTTGGGCCCCTGACACTTACTGTGTTGTCTCTTATCGTGCTAGTGACACCCCTGCTTTTCATTGGGGGATGTTGCATCATCTGCTGAGTCTTTTGCTTTCATAGGGAGTGATTTTGGTGTGCAAGTTTGGTACTAATCCCTCTAGGATTTTCAAGTGTGTATAATCGTGTATATCTTCCGCATGCGTTTTAGGGAGTACAATTGAGGAACTTCAAGAATTCCAGTAATTGAGGTGTTTTATCGCAGTTATGCGCGCAGTGAAGGTTCTCTGTACACTTTCTAGGTCAGTAATTTCACCTGCCTTGAAAGATGCTGCTAGTGTGCAGCAATATTCCAGCCTAGCTAGAACAAGCGACCTGAAGTGTGTCATCATGTCCTGAGGTGAAATTGCTATAATCACCACTACTGTCACTACTATTATCACCACTGTTGTTACTACTCTTATCACCACTACTGTTGATACCACTACTGTAGCTGCTGTTATCACCACTACTGTCACTACTATTAACACCACTGCTATTATAGCAACTATTGATACCACTACTGTAGTTATTATCACCACTACTGTTAATACTATTAACGCCACTACTTTTATCACCACTACTGTTACTACTTTTAACACCACTACTATTATAATTACTATTATTGATATCACTACTGTTAACACTACTACTGTTAACACTACTACTGTTAACACCACTACTGTTAACACCACTACTATCACTAATACTGTTAACACCACTACTGCTGTTAACACCACTACTATCACTACTACTGTTAACACCACTATCACTACTACTGTTAACACCACACTATCACTACTACTGTTAACACCACTACTATTACACTGTACATCATACTACTGTTAAACACCACTACTATATGTTAACACCACTACTAGTTAACACCACCTACTAACTGTTAACACACTACTATTGTTAACACTGCTACTATCACTACTACTGTTAACACCACTATCACTACTACTGTTAACACCACTATCACTACTAGTGTTAACACCACTACTATCACTACTACTGTTAACACCACTACTACTGTTAACACTGCTACTATCACTACTACTGTTAACACCACTATCACTACTACTGTTAACACCACTACTAGTGTTAACACCACTACTATCACTACTAGTGTTAACACCACTATCACTACTAGTGTTAACACCACTATCACTACTAGTGTTAACACCACTATCACTACTAGTGTTAACACCACTATCACTACTAGTGTTAACACCACTATCACTACTAGTGTTAACACCACTATCACTACTAGTGTTAACACCACTATCACTACTAGTGTTAACACCACTATCACTACTAGTGTTAACACCACTATCACTACTTGTGTTAACACCATTGTCACTACTAGTGTTAACACCACTATCACTACTACTGTTAACACCACTACTAACACTACTATTGTTATCACCACTATCACTACTGACTAACGCCTCTACTCTCTACTACTATTAACACCACTACTATCACTACTACTGTTAACACCACTACTATCACTACTACTGTTAAAACCACTACTACTGTTAACACCACTATCACTACTACTGTTAACACCACTGCTATTGTTATCACCACTATCACTACTGCTAACACCTCTACTATCGCTACTACTGACATCACTATCACTACTACTGTTAACATTACTATCACTACTACTGTTAACATTACTATCACTACTACTGTTAACATCACTATCACTACTACTGTTAACATCACTATCACTACTACTATTAACACCACTACTATCACTACTGCTGTTAGCACCTCTATTGTCACCACTGCTTATAAGATAAGATAAGATTTCGTTCGGATTTTTAACCCCGGAGGGTTAGCCACCCAGGATAACCCAAGAAAGTTAGTGCGTCATCGAGGACTGTCTAACTTATTTCCATTGGGGTCCTTAATCTTGTCCCCCAGGATGCGACCCACACCAGTCGACTAACAACAGGACAACAGGTGTAAGGAAACGTGTCAAATTTTTCCACCCGCCGGGAATCGAACCCGGGCCCTCCGTGTGTGAAGCGGGAGCTTTAGCCACCAGACCACCGGGCCAACCACTGCTGTAATTCACCACTAATATAATAACAGTATTACAGATAAATTTCTAGGTGTTTACTCGTGACTAGATTCTAGACTCTAGAAAGAGATATAACGGATAATAATGTACGCCTATTACCTCTGGCCAGAATCTCTCGACGAAGAGTCCATAATGTCCGAGATGGAGATGGCCGAGCTGGCCTTCCTGACAGGAGAATGCACCTTCCACTTTAAATATGACCCAGAGTTTGACGGTAGTGGAAGTCAATCACGGGATAACAAGATGAAAGACGGAGAGGAGAATGATAAACCTAGATGGAACGTCCGGAACCAGATGTCAGCAGGCTGGCCCGGAAGCGCCTTCTAGTGGATTCTTTGGACTTCGTAAAGGACCGGAAGAAGCGGCGTCTCTGTAATGAACAAGACCTTATTTTCCAGTTTTCTTGTCTTCAGAACCTTGACGAAAGTTATGCAGAATGAAACCGAAAACGTCGATGCAAGAAAGAACGACGCGAGACTGTCAGAGTTAGCAGAAAGGAAATGCCATCTCTGAAGGAAACTGTGGAGAGTTGGAGTTCCAGGGAGCTGGAGGGCAGTGTCTAAGTGACGCCCTGAATCACACCATGAACTACGTCCTGAACCACGCCATGAACCACGTCCTGAACCACGCCATGAACTATATCAAACCACGTCATGAACCACGTCCTGAACCACGCCATGTACCACGCCGTGTACCACGCCATGTACCACGCCATGTACCACGTCATGATCCACGCCATCAACCACGTCCTGAACCATGGACTGTTAGCCCCCGTCATAGAGACTATGACTCCTCTTACAACAGTCACACCCACGACTGAAACAACGATCACCGTTGCATTAACAGCCACAAAAAGCGTGACAAAAAACATCATAGACAAGGCTGCCCTTATTGTACTGTTTGAGAGAGAGAACGAACGAACGAACCTCTTTGCCGAACACTTTGCTACCAAAAAATCAAGTTCCTGATTCAGCAAGGGACCCTCCTGGGTTAGCTGCAAGAACTGTGTCAAAACTGTCATTGGTGACAATAAGGCAGGATGAGGTGTAATTCCTTCTTAAATCACTTGAGCAAGAAAAGGCTGTGGGCCCAGACAAGTTGAGCCCAAGATTGCTGAGATGTGCAGACCAGCTAGCAGCACCTCTAACTTGCATCTTTCAGCACTGCCTAGTACAGTGTAAATGACCTCTGTGGAAAGAGGCAAATGTAGTTCCTGTTCACAAAAAGAAGAGCAGAGCAGAAATCAGCAACTACAGACCAGTGTCACTCCTGTCAATCACTGGCAAGATCCTTGAGACAATAATCTCAAGACAAATGACAGTTTTTTTTTTTTTGACTACCACTCACTACTTTGTGACCGTCAATATGGCTTCAGGAAAGGTTACTACTCTGCTGTTGATCTGTTGTTAAACCTCTCCACTAATTGGCACCAGTCACTGGATGAATCCGAAGTCATCTGTGTGGTAGCACTGGACATTGCTGGTGCTTTCGACCGGGTGTGGCACCAGGACCTCTTAGCAAAACTGCAAGGTCTGGGAATTGCAGGCTTTACGCTATGTCTCCTCGATGATTACCTTCATGGTAGATCTAAGGGTAGTTCTCATTGGAACGGAATCAACAAGACATTCTATTGGGGCTAGTGTTCCACAAGGAAGCATGCTGGGACCATTGTTATGGAATGTCTACTTCAATGACCTTCATCTCATCCCAGAATCCCATGCATATGCAGACGACTGTACACTGACATTCCCTTATCCAAGAGAAGAAATGCCAGCTGCTCTAAGCTACATCACTCACCAGCTAAGAGTTATATCAGCTTGGTGAAATAGATGGCAAGTAACATTTGCTCCTGAGAAAACACAAATGATGATAGTCTCTAGGCACCATGATGGTAATGCTGGTGCAGTAGTAAGGATGAATGGGAGGGTGTTGGTACCTGGGGAAGAAGTTGATATCCTTGGGGTGAAATTTGACTCCAAACTAACGATGAAGAATCACGTTGTAAATCTTGCAACAAGGCAGCCAGGAAGCTTACAGCACTTCACCGTATCTCGCATCTGCTTGACGGTAGGGGTTGCAAGGTTCTGTATGAGGCACAAGTATGCTCACACCTTGAGTATGCTCCTTTTTCTTGGTTTGCCTGCCCCCCCCCCCTATCATTGCCTGCCCCCCCCCTATCATTTGCGACTGCTTGGCAGAGTAGAAAACAGAGAAAGAAGTCCCATCTCTCGCCTGGATCCATCCTGGATAGATCTGAACAATAAAATGGTATAAAATACCGACAGGTTGTTAGGTAAGACACATATGCAACAGTTAGGTATCTTTATTTCGAAACGTTTCGCCTACACAGTAGGCTTCTTCAGTCGAGTACAGAAAAGTTGATAGAAGCAGAAGAGACTTGAAGACGATGTAATCAGTCCATCACCCTTAAAGTTTTGAGGTGGTCAGTCCCTCAGTCTGGAGAAGAGTATTGTTCCATTGTCTGGAATAATATGGAGTTGAAGTGATAGGATGGAGCCTTATATAGCGCCAGGAGGCGAGACATAGGTCACTAGTAGAGTAAGAATGTAGACATTGAGAGGTCAGGTCCCTCTCAAATCCAGCCATTCTCACTAGTAGAGGTTGTTGAAGTGGTTCCAAGTCTGTACCAAGATACCCTTGTGTTGCAGTGTCTGACAGAGTGAACAATAAAATTGTATAAAATACCGACAGGTTGTTTAGGTAAGACACATATGCAAGAGTTAGGTATCTTTATTTCGAAACGTTTCGCCTACACAGTAGGCTTCTTCAGTCGAGTACAGCAAAGTTGATAGAAGCAGAAGAGACTTGAAGACGATGTAATCAGTCCATCACCCTTAAAGTTTTGAGGTGGTCAGTCCCTCAGTCTGGAGAAGAGCATTGTTCCATTGTCTGGCGCTATATAAGGCTCCATCCTATCACTTCAGCTCCATATTATTCCAGACAATGGAACAATACTCTTCTCCAGACTGAGGGACTGGCCACCTCAAAACTTTAAGGGTGATGGACTGATTACATCGTCTTCAAGTCTCTTCTGCTTCTATCAACTTTGCTGTACTCGACTGAAGAAGCCTACTGTGTAGGCGAAACGTTTCGAAATAAAGATACCTAACTGTTGCATATGTGTCTTACCTAAACAACCTGGATAGATCTGTCATTTCAGCAGAGCCTTCAATATAGGAGGGATGTGGGTGGCCTTACTGTCTTGTACAAGGCCAATACTGTCAAAGTACCACACTTGGATCCACTTCGAGGACAGCGTGAAGTAAGCTTCTATACCGGAAATATAAACACATGCAGTATAGTGTGATCCTGTATTGACAACGTTTCGCCCACACAGTGGGATTTTTTCAAGTCGCAAACAGATCTACCTGGGTGGAAGGTACGCGAGTATTTATAGTCAGGTTCAGAATGCTGGGTCAGGTGGAGAATGCTGCATCTGATGATATACCGAGTGGGGTTATAGAGTCTAAAATCTCGGGTAGCTTGGAAGGGAGATTGGATAAGTTTGTGAGCAGACCTTCTGCAGTGTTCCTCCATCCACAAACTTATCCAATCTCCCTTCCAAGCTACCTAAGATTTTAGACTCTATAACTCCACTCACCGCAGTATATAAGCCACCTCTCTGGCCCTATGCTGCACTTCCTACAAGAGTGATGGGCTGAACACATCGATTCCAGGTTGAGGGACTGATTACCTCAAACTTCTACTCTCCTTACCCACTTCTACTTTGTATTGGACTGATGAAGCCACTGTGTGGCGAAACGTTTCTTCAATAAAGATTCCCATGTGTTGCATAAGTGTCTCAATTCTTCAACATTCGTACAGCATTGTGATGTCAACGAGATAGTTGATCAAATGAAAATGCTGGCCCACAGATGGCTCCAACTTCATCCTGTTCCCTACTTGTATGTTTCATAACAATAAAAATGCTTTCAAATGAGCTGATGTAGGTAACAGATCTTAGCTTGTCAATAAAGTTAGGAATCCATAACCTAACCTTGTCAAACCCTGTGTAAAAAAAAAAAAAAGAGCATCTTTCATCTCTTTCAGTTTATATGTAGACTCATTATATGAGTTATTTTTATTTGTATGTTTTTAATTTATCATTTTACTATTATTATTAAAGAGGAAACATGAGAATTAAAGAGGATTTTTAATTTATAGAGGAATTTATAAGAGCATTGTTCAGATTATCTTTATTAAGCCACCATAGTCATCCTGTGGGTGGTAGCCGGAATATTACAGAAGTATATAATGGGTCCAGGGACTGTACCTTAACATGACAGAGGTGAAGGTAAATAGTATAAAATACAAACACGATGGAAAAAATGAACACAAATGCAGAATAATGAGATCCTTTATTGGCAAAGTTTCGCTCACACAGTGGGCTTTATCAAATCACAAACAGATCTACCTGGGTATGTATGTATGTATAATGTTCGTCAAGACCGGGGTCCTGGCATGGGTCTTAATCTTGCGATGACCTGTCTCTGGCTCCCGAAGGAAAAAGGGTTCTGCAGTGTTGCAATGTATGCTGCTCAAGCACTGTCCTGGTTGTTCATCTGGTGTGTCTCATAAGCGACAACACCGTATGTACTCCTAACTGTGGACACTAGCGAGGAGGAGATGTCATTATCACGGGCAACAGCTTGTCTATTTCGTTGACTCCATGGTACACTAGTGTAGCCGCAGTCCTCTCTGGGTCTTCTTTGGGAGGGGACATCAGTGCTAGTTGCCTGCGGAGTGTCTCGGTAGCTTGTCACTCCAGGAGATAGTGTGTTAGGGGGCGCTGGACAACGTGCTGGCAGTATTGGCACATCTCCTCCTCTGCCTTGTCTACCATCATCTTGGCTATGAGAAAGCCCAAACGAAGCCGATGGATGGCGGTACACTGCGCACTGGACCAGCTTCTATATGGTGGGAGTTCTCCCTGAGTCGCTGCTCGGTACCACTGGAGATGGGGTATCACCTAGGACCTCCCCCATAAGTTTCATTGCAAGAGATTTCTCTGCGGAGATCTTGAGGCCTAGTTTCTTGCAAGACTGCATTATTAGGTCCAAAGCTCTCTGGGTCTGTTGCTCCAAATTGCCTTTCCCATTCACTACGAGTGCAAGATCATCAGCATAGCTGAGTAGCTGCATACCACTATGAAAGGGAAGGCCCACAAGTTCCTGCATAAGAACGTTAAACAGGGTAGAACTGAGCACACCTCCTTGTGGTGTGCCATTTTCCAGGGTTTTGAAGGGAGAGTAGTGTCCCTGAAAGCTGACACAGGCCTGCCTGTCCGTAAGGTAGGACTCTATCCAGGCCAGGAGGTGTCCTTTGATCACCTTCCGAGCTAGTATTGCTAGAATTGCTGTGGGACTGGCTAGCTCAAATACCTTCTCAAGGTCGAGGTAGACGACGATACTAGGTCTCTTGTTACTATCAGCAATCTGGCTCAGTAGGGTGGTTATGCACTCTGCTGTACCCACTCCTTTGGTGAAGCCAAATATGTGATGATGAGGGGGTCCAAGTTTCCATAGGAGGAGGTTTAACACCATCCTCTCAACAGTCTTAGCTAATCAGCTGGTCAGCGATATGGGTCTCATACTTCCTAGGTCCTTGGGCTTTGGAATTGATACAATGGTAGCCTTCTTCCAAGCTACTGGGAGTGTCCCGGCCCTTCACGACTTGTTTATGACATCTAGTGTGGCCTCCCATCCACTCTGACCAGGCCGTACAATCATGGAGTACATTTCACCATTGATGCCCGGGGCAGTGTCACCTGTGTTCTTAATGGCACGTCGGAGTTCCAAGTCTGTGAGGTCTTCATCAGTCACATGTTCCGACTCGCATGCAGCTTTTATCATTAACTGGCGTTGTGGCAGAAGATCCGTCTGTATATTCTGGATGTCCTGTGTGAGTTCAGTGGAGGCACCCCTGGAAGTGAAGAGCTCCACCAGTTTCTCAGCTTCCTGGGATGGGTTCGGGTGTGCTGGTGGCCTTGGCTTGCTTTTGCCAGTTGCGATGTTAAGCTTGCCCCATATCTCAGATAAGGTGGTGTGATGCCTGAATGTTGAGCGCCACTCCAGCCATTTCTGTTTTTACTCTGAGAGAGACTGCAGGCATGCTGCACAATGGCTCTCAGAGTATTCCTGTTCTCTGCCATAGGGTTACGCCTGTATAGCTTCCTAAAAGAGTTGATGCCGTGGTTCTGCTCCCGCACCTCGTCGTTGTAGAACCACCAGTCTCTTTTGTGAGTGCATCCTGTGGACTTCTTTGGAATTGCACACTCTGCTGCCTGGATAAGAACAGTGATCAGCTCCTGTTCAGCTGTATCAGTCTTTGGATAGTGTATGTGGACCACCAGTCATGAAGATAATCCTGGAACACTTCCAGTTGGCCCCTCTTTATGTCCCATCTAGGAGGCAGCACAGCTATGGGAGGCCTGTTGATGTTGAAGGCGGTGATCACTGCAAAGCAGTCACTGACAAGGTTAGAATGAGTTTTCCATGTGGCTCCCGCTGCGAGTTGTCTTGTCCCGAAGGTAAGGTCGAGGCAGCCACCCAACAGGTGTGTGGGGTCTCCATTGTTTAGCAACTTTACCTCTGGAATATCGTGTAGAAGCATTATGTGTCTCCTAGCAGCATTGGTTGCTGAGTGAGAGTGCAGCATTGGGTGATGTGCGTTGAAGTCTCCACCCACAATAATACACTCAGTGCGTGCTAGTGCGAGGAGCTCTGCAATGTTGAGGGTGTGTCTTGGGTTCGTGTAGATGTTATAGATGGTAATGGGCACCCCAGATATGTGTGCTAGGATGGCCTGTACCTCGACATCCTCCCCAGTCCACAGGGTTGGCTATAACCTTGTGAGGTATTGTATTGGATTGAATACAGCTGTGCCTCTGCAGTGAATGCCCACATCCATGTGTCATGTGTCGGGATAGTCAGAGTTTCTTGTAGCAAGACGATGTCAACCTGATCCCGAATTACTGCCTCCAGCAAGAGGTGTTTGCCCCTCAGGCCCTGAATGTTCTATTGTAGGACCTTGAGGGTGTGATTTGGTACAGAAGTTATTCCATCGCTGTTGTTTCCTGAGCAGGGGACTGAGTCCTGCCTGCTCTGAGAACCTGCAAATTCATGGCATCCACCGTCTCCTCCTCGGTCAGTAAACACACTCTCAGGAGCATACTGATCATCAGCCGGAATACGCTCTGTTGTTCCGTGGAGTTGATTGTATTGCAAATACTGTCCTTGAACGCCTTGATGAGTGCTACGAGATCCTCCTTGGTGAGGGCCTGCATTGGCATTGGGTTCAAAGCAATGGACATTACCTGGGCTGTTGTGGTCTGTAGGGGCTGCTGAGGGTTGGATTTCTTTGTGTGCACTGTGGTCTTTTGCTGTATACCAGGTTGGGTAGCTGGCATCTGCTGGTGATGTGCCAGAGGAGCTTGCAAAGCTGCTGTGCTGGGTAAGGAGTGCCTGCCTTGTCGTGTTATGGCTGGTGGGGGCTCGTGTAGTGCCGTCTGCTGATCGTGTTGACCGCGTGTTCCCTGTTGATGCCTCTTGTTCCTTTTGTTTTTGTTTCTTTGTTGAAGAAACAAAAACTTATAGCTTGTGTATAGTACAAGCGAAGTACATCTTTGCTCTACCTGGGTATGTATGTATGATGTTCGCCAAGACCGGGGTCCTGGCACGGGTCTTAATCTTGCGATGACCTGTCTCTGGCTCCCAAAGTTAGTTTAATATGTTTATTATGCACCCCATACTCATCCTGTGGGCGGTAGTCAAAAGGTTACAGAGGTACATAATTGGTCCAGGGACTGGACTCCAAAGTTTTGATAGCTGAGCAAGTTACAGAGGTAATGAATTAAAGGTAATGAACTCACAATTTACAAAGGTAATGAACTCCAGGTAGGTCTAGTCACAATCATGACAAGTTACAAAGGTATTTACAGATTACAGAGGTACGTAATGGGTCCAGGGACTGGGCTCCCAAAGTTGTGATGGCTGAACTAGGTACAAGGTAATGAACTCACAAGTTACAAAGGTAATGAATCCTTTAAGAATGGTTACTTACGTTTATACATGGCTACAATCATGAACAAATTATAGTGTAATGAGCAATTCACACTTCCACACCCGGTTACAACTGTAATGAGTTATTGGTGCAAATATTGATTGTTGAGACACACACACACACATACAAATTCATACACACACACACACACACACACACACACACACACACACACACACACACACACACACACACACACACACACACACACACACTCATACACACGCACACACACTCATACACACGCACACACACACTCTACACACACACACACTCATATCACACACAACTCATATACACTCATACACATACACACGCACACACAACAACACACACAACACACACACACATACACACACACACACACACACGGGAACAGTCTATAGTTTTAAGGCGAGGTATGATAGAGCTCATGGAGCAGGGAAAGAGAGGACCTAGTAGCAATCAGCGAAGAGGCGGGGCCAGGAGCTGCGACTCGACCCCTGCAACCACAAATAGGTGAGTACAAATAGGTGAGTACACAGGAGCTTGGAATCGACCCCTGCAATCTCAACTAGGTGAGTGCACACACACACACACACACACACACACACACACACACACACACACACACACACACACGCACACATGTGGTAATGCTTTATTTACAGCTAGCAAAGTCAGGGTATTTCTCCAGAATGGTCTGCAATATACCACTGTGGATAAAGTACTTTGCCATTTCTTGAACATTTATGAGCGAGTTGTTTCTAAATTCATTAATTTTATCACACTCCCGAAGGAGAAAGGGTTCTGCAATGTTGCAACATATGCTGTTCAGTTACTGTTCTGGTCGTTTATCTGGTGCGTCTCATAAGCAACAACACCGTATGTACTCCTAACTGTGGACACTAGTGAGGAGATGTTAGCATGGGTAACAGCTTGTCTGGTTCGTTGACTCCATGGTACACTAGTGCGGCCTCAGTCATCTCTGGGTCTTCTTTGGGAGGGGACATCAGTGCTAGTTGCCTGCGGAGTGTCTCAGTAACTTCGCATTCCAGAAGATGGTGTCTTAGGGGGTGCTGGACAACATGCTGGCAGTACTGGCACATCTTAGCCTTGTCTACCATCATCTTGGCTGTGGGAAAGCCCAAACGAAGCCGGTGGATGGCGGTACACTGCGCTCTGGACCAGCTTCTATCATATGGAGGGGGTTCTCCCTGAGTCGCTGCTCGGTACCACTGTTGAGATGGGGTAACACCTAAGACCTCCCCCATAAATTTTATTGCTCTGGCAGCCACCAGTTTGGTTTGTCATAGGCTGATGGGGACAGTAATCCCAACATGTGGATACTATGTGGCTGCCTTGGCTGCATCATCTGCCGCCTCATTTCCCCGGATGCCAGCATGGCTGGGGATCCAGTTAAATGTTGATCTGTTACCCTGAACTTCTAAGGCTGTTATGCTCAGGATCGATGTGATGAGGTGAACATTATCCTGTAGTATATATATTATATATATATATATATATATATATATATATATATATATATATATATATATATATATATATGTCGTGCTGAATAGGCAGAACTTGCGATCTTGGCTTAAATAGCAACGTTCATCTTGCCATATAGGACAAGCGAAAATTTGTGTATGCAATAATTTCGCCAAAATTATTCTGAACCTAACGAAAAAAATATATTTCACTGTGTTTGTTTAATATTAAATTATTGTAAACAAATCTAAAATATATATAGTTGGGTTAGGCTAAAATAAATTGTTCTTGTTATAATAAGGTTAGGTAAGTTTTCTAAGATTCTTTTGGTGCAAAATTATCAATTTTTACATTAACATTAATGAAAAAAATATATCTTTAAACGTATAAGAGAAAATTTTAGAAAGGACTTAATTTTAAATGAGTTCTTGCTAATTGACCAGTTTTACATATTCGGCACGACATATATATATATATATTATATATATATATATATATATATATATTATATATATATTATATATATATATATATATATATATATATATTATATATATATATATATCAAGTCGGCCATCTCCCACCGAGGCAGGGTGACCCAAAAAAGAAAGAAAATCCCCAAAAAGAAAATACTTTAATCATCATTCAACACTTTCACCTCACTCACACATAATCACTGTTTTTGCAGAGGTGCTCAGAACACAACAGTTTAGAAGCATATACATATAAAGATACACAACATATCCCTCCAAACTCCTAATATCCCGAACCCCTCCTTTAGAGTGCAGGCATTGTACTTCCCATTTCCAGGACTTGAGTCCGGCTATATAAAAATAACGGGTTTCCCTGAATCCCTTCACTAAATATTACCCTGCTCACACTCCAGCAGATCGTCAGGTCCCAAATACCATTCGTCTCCATTCACTCCTATCGAACACGCTCATGCACGCCTGCTGGAAGCCCAAGCCCCTCGCCCACAAAACCTCCCTTACCCCTTCCTTCCAACCTTTTCGAGGACGACCCCTACCCCGCCTTCCTTCTCCTACAGATTTAAATGCTCTCCATGTCATTCTACTTTGATTCATTCTCTCTAAATGACCAAACCACCTCAACAACCCCTCTTCAGCCCTCTGACTAATACTTTTATTAACTCCACACCTTCTCCTAATTTCCACACTCCTAATTTTCTGCATAATATTTACACCACACATTGCCCTTAGACAGGACGTCTCCACTGCCTCCAACCGCCTCCTCGCTGCTGCATTCACAACCCAAGCTTGACACCCAAATAAGAGTGTTGGTACTACTATACTTTCATACATTCCCTTCTTTGCCTCCATAGATAACGTTTTTTGATTCCACATATACCTCAACGCACCACTCACCTTTTTTCCCTCATCAATTCTATGATTAACCTCATCCTTCATAAATTCATCCGCCGACACGTCGACTTCCAAGTATCTGAAAGCATTCACTTCTTCCATACTCCTCCTCCCTAATTTGATATCCATTTTTTTCTTTATCTAAATCATTTGATACCCTCATCACCTTACTCTTTTCCATGTTCACTTTGAACTTTCTACCTTTACACACACTCCCAAACTCATCCACTAACCTTTGCAATTTTTCTTTAGAATCTCCCACAAGCACAGTATCATCAGCAAAAAGTAACTGTGTCAATTCCCATTTTGTATTTGATTCCCCGTAATTTAATCCCACCCCTCTCCCGAACACCCTAGCATTTACTTCTTTTACAACCCCATCTATAAATATATTAAACAACCATGGTGACATTACACATCCCTGTCTAAGACCTACTTTTACCGGGAAGTATTCTCCCTCTCTTCTACACACCCTAACCTGAGCCTCAATATCCTCATAAAAACTCTTTACAGCATTTAGTAACTTACCACCTATTCCACATACTTGCAACATCTGCCACCTTGCTCCCCTATCCACTCTATCATATGCCTTTTCTAAATCCATAAATGCAATAAAAACTTCCCTACCTTTATCTAAATAATGTTCACATATATGTTTCAATGTAAACACTTGATCTACACATCCCCTACCCACTCTGAAACCTCCTTGCTCGTCTGCAATCCTACATTCTGTCTTACCTCTAATTCTTTCAATTATAACCCTACCATACACTTTTCCTGGTATACTCAGTAAACTTATTCCTCTATAATTTTTACAATCTCTTTTGTCCCCCTTCCCTTTATATAAAGGGACTATACATGCTCTCTGCCAATCTCTAGGTACCTTCCCCTCTTTCAAACATTTATTAAACAAAAGTACCAACCACTCCAACACTATATCCCCCCCTGCTTTTAACATTTCTGTCATGATCCCATCAGTTCCAGCTGCTTTACCCCCTTTCATTCTACGTAATGCCTCATGTACCTCCCCCACACTTACATTCTGCTCTTCACTCCTAAAAGATGGTATACCTCCCTGACCAGTGCATGAAATTACCACCTCCCTTTCTTCCTTAACATTTAAAAGTTCCTCAAAATATTCTCGCCATCTACCTAATACCTCCCATCTCCCCATCTACTAACTCCCCTACTCTGTTTTTAACTGACAAATCCATTCGTTCCCTAGGCTTTCTTAACTTGTTTAACTCCAAATTTTTTCTTATTTTCATTAAAATTTCTTGACAGTGCCTCTCCCATTCTATCATCTGCTCTCCTTTTGCACTCTCACCACTCTCTTTACCTTTCTTTTAATCTCCATATACTCTGCTCTTCTTATAACACTTCTGCTTTGTAAAAAACCTCTCATAAGCTAACTTTTTCTCTTTTATCACACCCTTTACTTCATCATTCCACCAATCACTCCTCTTTCCTCCTGCCCCCACCCTCCTATAACCACAAACTTCTGCCCCACATTTTAATACTGCATTTTTAAAACTCATCCAACCCTCTTCAACCCCCCCCTCCCCACCACTACTCATCTTTGTACTTACCCACCTTTCTGCCAATAGTCGCTTGTATCTCACGCAAACTTACTCCTCCCTTAGTTTATACACTTTCACTTCCCTCCTACTTGTTGCCACCTTCCTCTTGTCCCATCTACCTCTTACTCTGTGTGTGTATGTATGTATGTATGTATGTATGTATGTATGTATGTATATGTATGTATGTATTATATATAGTATATAGTAGTATGTAATATATGTATATATATATATATATATATATATATATATATATATATATATATATATATATATATATATATATATATATGCATATGCAATAAGATCACAGTAAACAGGTGATTTCAGAATATGCAAAACAACCACTCTGAAAGAATAGAGAAATTCCAAGCGCTTTCGTGACTACTCACATTATCAAGGAACTATGGATATATATAATATATTATATATATATATATATATATATATATATATAATATATATATATATATATATATATATATATATATATATATATATATATATATAATTAGTCGCAGTAAAATGAGTGCATATTTTGTATATTAATTAAGTTCAAGCTTTTGAAGAGTGCGAGTGTGTTGTCTTGCATTGGAATGTAAATAGTTTTGTTTGAGGTACACAGTAACTATCTTGGAGAGGATGCCTACTGTTTTGGAAATCCTCTTGGTTGTGTGTTGAATGTGGGGTAATAAAGTTCAAGGTGCAGTGAAGGTGTTAACTTAAGAATTTACTCTTGGTGTGTCTTACAATGAAATAGCCGTTAATTATTATGTTTAGCTGGATATTTGAAGCTTTGTTTCCAAATATGTAGTAGGTTTTGTCGATATTAAGGGTGAGTTTGTTTGTAGTCATCCACGTAAATATTTTAGTTCATCATTAACAGTGTCGCTGAGAGAAGTCGGATTTAAGTGGGAGATAACAAAATTTATCTGTGAACAGAAGAGGTTCAAAGACATGAGATGCGTTGGGAGATCATTGATGTATACGAGGAAGAGCCCAGGGCCAAGAATACTGTCTGGAGGCACTCCGTCGATAGGCCGAGTTGACGAGATTACGCCGTTGGTGGAGACATACTGGTGTCTAGTTTTAAGGTGCAGGATGAAAGTTAAGACACTTGTGCAACATCTGGTTATCTTTATTGTAGACGTTTCGCCATCCAGTGGCTTTATCAATACAGATTCTTGGACATAATTAGAAAACAGAAGAACTATATACAAAAGATGAGGTAATCAGTCCCTCAGCCTTGGAGGTGGTGTTTAGAGTGGAAGTAAATTAGTACTGTGATCACCCGGCAAAGGTCAGTAGTCTGGTGGCCTGGTGGCTAAAGCTCCGCTTCACACACGGAAGGCCCGGGTTCGATTCCCGGCGGGTGGAAACATTTCGACACGTTTCCTTACACCTGTTGTCCTGTTCACCTAGCAGCAAATAGGTACCTGGGTGTTAGTCGACTGGTGTGGGTCGCATCCTGGGGGACAAGATTAAGGACCCCAATGGAAATAAGTTACAGTCCTCGATGACGCACTGACTTTCTTGGGTTATCCTGGGTGGCTAACCCTCCAGGGTTAAAAATCCGAACGAAATTTATCTTATCTTACACGAAGGTGACACTTCATATGTAATCTTATCTTACACGAAGGTACACTTCAATGTTAATCTTAATCTTGACCGAAGAACACTTCATTGATCTTATCTTCACAAGGTGACATTCATATGATAAATCTTATCTTACACGAGTGACACTTCTATGTAATCTTAGTGGATTACACAACACTGGTATTGTCTACGCTCTACTTCTGAAAAAGTTGTTTATTGACTACCACTGTTGCTGTATACTGGATAATCGACAAATACATAACATCGTGAAGCTTCAGTGTTTTGTTCTTGCGAAATACTATTAATGTTTCATGGCACATATGGGTTATTGTATTTCTTCTCAATAAAGTTAGATGTTTCAGTTAATCGATTCATAGCTGTATAATCACAACTATATTTCAAAACTATCAGTTCTTAAAGTTTTCTTTGTATAAGAGAATTCATGCTGTACATGGTCTACGAGGTATATTTTGCATTTCTTTAAGTTTACACGTCTATGAACTGTGCAACACGCATACTGACTGTAAATGTAATATATAAATATTACCAGACTGTATGAGGAACCGAAAGCTGAACATTCTTACTCTAATGAACAAACTATTTAACTCAGCTCATTATCTTAAAGTTTACATTTTCTTTTCAACATGCACAAGTTTTAAATTATGTTGCTGAAACAACATACACAAACACCACTGCTAAATATCACTACCAACATTCTGTATTCTCTAAGTTTGGCACAATACTAATCCACACGACATTACTCAAAACATGCTGTTACACTATCTGCTTGTATAGACAATGTGCGAAGTTAATTAAAATATACCCATATGCAGTATTATACTCGCACCTATGATGTATTCTTTTCAAGATTGATGGACATACATCACTCACGACTTACATACCAAACCACTCCACTACACTTTCTCCTTGTATGACTAAGCCACAAAACGTCCTCATAAACAACCACAAAGGTATACACTCGCTACTGCTTGTATCGACGATCACACAGATTGGATCCCCCCTCACACACCACATCCCACAACAAAACACCACACCACACACACACACCACACAACCCAACAACCTCCACACCACACACACACACAACACCCACACACCACCACACCACACACACACACACCACCCACACATCACACACACACACAACACCACCACACCACACACACACACCACAACCACACACACACAACACACAACACACACACAAACACACACACCCCACACCACCCACACCACACACCCCACACCAACACACACACCACACCACACACCACCACCCCACCCACACACACACACACACCACACCACACACACACCCACACACACACACACCACCACACACACCAAACACAACACACACCCACACACCACACACACACACACACCACACACACCACACACACACACACAACACAACCCCCCCCCCCACACACACCCCACAACACACACCACACCACACAACACACACCACCACACAACACACACACACCACACCACCCCACACCAACCCCACACAACAACACAAAAACACACACACCAAAACACACACAACACCACACCAACCACAACAAAACCCACACACACCCCCACACCACACCCCAACACACACAACACACCCCACACACACACCCCACACCACACCCACACACACACCCACACAACACACCACACACACACACCACACACACACCACCACACACACACACACACCACACCACCACCACACACACCACCACACACCACACACACCCCACACCACACACCACACCACACACACACAACACACACCCCACACACCACCACACACACACCACACCCCCACACACACACACACACACACCACACACACACACACACCCCAACACACACCACACACACACCAACCACACACACACACACCACACACACACACCACACACACACCCCCCCCACACACCACAACAACACCCCACCAACAACCACACACACACACCACACCACAACACACACACACACCACACCCACCCCACCCACACCACACACACCCACCACACAACCAACACACACACCACCACACACCACACACACACCACACACACACACACACACCCACACCCCCAAACACCACACACCACACACCACACACACACACCCCACACACACCACACACACCACACACCACACACACACACACACACAACCACCACACAACACACCACACACACACCACACACACACACCCACACACACACACACACACACCCACACAACACACACACCACACACCACACACCACACACACACTCCACCACACACACACCCAACACACACACACCACACACACACCACACACACACACTCCACACACACCACACACACACACACCACACACACACACACCACACACACACACCACACCACACACACACCACACCACACAAAACACCACACACACACACCACACACACACACACCACACCACACCCAAACACCACACAACACACACACACACACAACCACACACACACACCCCACACACACACCACACACACCCCACAAAAACACCACACCACACACACACACAACCCCACAACACCACACACACACACACACACACCACCACACACCACACACACCACACACACACACAACACCACACACACACACCACACACACACACCACACACACACACCACACACACACACCACAAAACACACACCACACACACCACACACCACACCACACACACACACCACACACACACCACCACACACCACACACACACCACACACACACACCACACACACACCACATTTGACAAATGCGATCATGGCGTAATAGCCCATAAAATACGTGCTTAAGGAATAACTGGGAAAGTGGGGAGATGGATCTTCAACTTCCTAACAAATCGAACACAAAGAGTAGTGGTCAACAGAGTTAAATCGGAGGCTGCCATAGTGAAGAGCTCTGTTCCACAAGGCACAGTACTCGCCCCCATCTTATTCCTTATCCTTATATCAGACATAAACAGAGATATACACCACAGCACCGTATCCTTTGCGGATGATACTAGGATCTGCATGAGGCTGTCATCTGCTGAGGACGCGGCTAACCTCCAAGAATATATAAAACAAATTTTTCCCAGTGGGCAACGGTAAACAATTGATGTTCAATGAGGACAAATTCAACTACTCCGTTATGGAAAACTGGAGGAGATTAATAACTAGAACAGAGTATATACTGACTCCGGCCATACAATAGAGCGGAAAAATAATGTAAGGGACCTGGGAGTAGTAATGTCTGAGGATCTCACTTTCAAGGATCACAAACAGTGCCACGATCGCACGTGCAAAGAAAATGATAGGATGGATAATGAGAACTTTCAAAACGAGAGATGCCAAGCCCATGATGATCCTTTTCAAATCACTTGTTCTCTCTAGGCTGGAATACTGCTGTACATTAACATCTCCATTCAAAGCAGGGGGAAATCGCAGATCTGGAGAGTGTACAGAGAATTCTTTACTGCACGTATAAGTTCTGTCAAGCACCTTAACTACTGGGAACGCTTGGAAGCACTTGACTTGTACTCGTTGGAACGCAGGAGGGAGAGATATATCATAATCTACACTTGGAAAATCTTGGAAGGAATGGTCCCAAATCTGCACACAGAAATCACCCCCTACGAAAGTAAAAGACTGGGCAGGCGATGCAAAAATGCCCCCAATAAAAAGTAGGGGCGGCATTGGTACACTAAGGGAAAAACCATAAGTGTCCGGGGCCCAAAATGTTCAACAACCTCCCATCAAGCATTTGGGGAATTGCCAATAAACCCTGGCTGCCTTCAAGAGAGAGCTGGACAGATACCTAAAGTCAGTGCCGGATCAGCCGGGCTGTGGCTCGTACGTTGGACTGCGTGCGGCCAGCAGTAACAGCCTAGTTGATCAGGCCCTGATCCATCGGGAGGCCTGGTCATGGACCGGGCCGCGGGGGCGTTGATCCCGGAATAACCTCCAGGTAACCACACACCAACCACACACACACACCACACACACAACACACACACCACCACTACACCAAAAACCACACACCACCACACACACACACACACCCCCACACACACACACACACACACACCACACACACCACCACCACCACACACACCACACACGCACACCACACACGCAAAACCCCAACCACCACCACACACCCCACACCACACCACACACACCACACACACAACACCCACCACACCCACACCAAACCACACATACACACACACACACACACACCACACCACACAACACCCCAACCACACAAAACACACACGCACACCCACACCACACACACACCACACACACACCCAACACACACCAACACACACACCACACACCACAAAACACACCCACAACACCAACAACCACAACCACACACACACCACCACACACCACACACACACACAACCCCACCACACAACCACACACACACACACACCCAACACACCACCACACCCCACACACAAACACACACACCACAACACACACACACACACACCACACACACCACACACACACACACAACACACACACACACACACACAACCACACACACCACACCCCAACACACAACCACTACACACCACACACACACCACACCCCACACACACACACACACACACCAACACCCCACACACCACACACCACACCACACACCACACACACCCACACCCACACACCACACACCACACACCACACACACACACACCACACCCCCACAACACCCACCACCCCACACAACACACACCAACACACACACACACACCACACACACCACACACCCACACAAACACCAACACCACCACCCACCTACCACCAACAACACCCACACACACACCACACACCACAACACCACCACACACCCCACAACCACACACCACAAACCCCACACACAACCACCACACCACCCACACAACCAAAACACACACCCCACACAAAACACACCCACACACCACACCACACCACCCACACACCACACTCACACACCAACACCCACACAACCCACCAAAACACCACACACACACACACCCCACACACAACAAACACACCACAACACACACCACACACCACACACACACCACCCACACAACACACACAACACACACCACACACCACACACACACACACACCACACACACACACACAACACACACACACACCACACACACAACCCACACACCACACACAACCAACCACCACACCACACCACCAATCAACACACCACACCCACCCCCACACACCACACACCCACACCCACAACCCACACCCACACACACACCACACACCACACACCCACACACCCAACACACCACAACACCCCCACACAACCCCACACCACAAAAACACAACCCCCACCCACACACACACACACCAAACAACACACCACACACACACACCACCACACACACACACACACACACCCCACCCACACCCCACACACCACACACCCCCACCACACACCACACACCACACACAACCACCACAACACCACACACACACACACACACAACACTACACACCACACAACCACCCACACACACACCACACACACCCACACAACCACACCACCACACACCCACACACACCACCACACAACACCACACACCAACACCCACACACCCCACCACCACCCACACACACCACCCACACACACACACAACACACACCACCACACACCCCACACACACCACACCACACACCCCACACACACAAACACCACACACAAACCACACACCCCACACCACACAACACACCCCACCCACACACACACACACCCACACACACACCCCACCACACACCCCAACCCCACACCACACACACCACCACACACACCCACAAAACCACACAACCACCACCACACACACACCCCACACACAACACACACACACACCACACACACACCACACACACACACACAACACACCCCACACACACCACACAACACACCCCACACACACACCACCACACACACACCACCACACACCCACCCCCACACCACACACACACCACCCCACCACACCACAAAACACCCCCACCCACACACCACACACACACACACACACACACACACACACACCACACACACACACACACCATCACACACCACACACACACCACACACCACCCACACACACACACACACACACACACACACACACACACACACACAGCACACCACACACACACATACCACACACACACACCATACACACACACACCACACACACAACACACACACACACACACACACACACCCCACACTCACACCACACACACACACACACAAAACACACCACACACACACACAAAACACACACACACACACACCCCAACCACACACACAAACACACACACAAAACACAACAACAACACAACACACACCACACCACCACACACACACACAACACGCACACCACACACACAAACACTACACACAACACCCACACACACCCCACACACTACACACCAACCACCACCACACACACTACACACTCACCCACAACACGCCACACCAACACACTCACACACACACACACACACTACCACACACACACCCCACACAACACACACACACACAACACACACACACACACACACACACTCACACAAAACCACACAACGTATCATATACAAACACTAGTCAAATCACATGTCCATGAAGAATGGTACACACCACACACCACACACAACACCACACACCACACACACACACACCACCACACACACACCCTAACACTACACCCACAACACACACACACACATCCACACACACACACAACACTACACACACACACCACACACCACACACACACACTACACACACACAACACACCCCACACAGAGTTAAGAGAGTGTACACAACTGAAACACAATACACGAATGTTTCACACAACTGAACACTACCTCTCACTCGTCCTGGAAACACTGGAATAATCATGAATATTCACACACATCCAAAGGACAGCCTAAACCATAGCAATTGTGAAAAAAGGGATAACCTTTTTACTCCTATCTCCACTCCTCTCCACGCCTCCACCCTAACATCTCCCCTATACGGAGGACGTAGGGGTTGGTTAAAGGTATACATATTATACTATAAAACATATATATATATATTATATACACTAAATATAAACACCCTACCACCACCATTTTCACTTGGATAATTAATACTTTTTATACTGCATTTGTCCAGCCAAACGATTCGCTAATATTACGAGTTAGATGTCCCAGCACGTCTCATATTTACAGGCATAACATGAGATGATTAACACACCTTCATACACAGTATACATGTTTAATACCCGTCACACACGTATACGCTTTACACACCTCATCACACTATACATGCTTCACACATCAGTGAAACATATACAGGATTTAATCACAACCTTACACACAATACATGCTTCATACCCTCATCCCATCCTGTACCATTAACACCCTTACCACACCCCTTGTATACCTTTACTAGCCATTTACAACCCGTTACCCAACACCCTTGGCAACACACCCTTACCCACCCCTTGACCAAACACCATTACCACACCCTGTAACATCCTTTACTACCCATAAAACCCTTACAACACCCTTACACACACCCTTACCACTCCCCTTAACACACTTACACACACCCTTTACACACCTCACCACACCTGTATACCACTTGCATACGCGCTTAACACACCCTATAACGTAAAACACCCTGGCACACTTTTTAACACCGTACACACTCAGTAACACACTGAATATACTTCTTACACAACATGGTTTTGCACCCTCAACCCACAGTAACAAGCTTTACACCCATCAACATGTTGCAAGTTTCACACTTTCATCACACAGTAACAAGTTTAACTCACACAGTATACAGATTTACACTCCCTCAATCAACGGTATACAGCTTTACACCCTCATCAACGGTTATACAAGTTTCACACCCTCCCTCTCACACTATACAGGCTTTACACCCTCATCACACGGTATACAAGCTTCACCCCCTTCACACAGTATACGGCTTTACACACCTTCACCACCCATGTATACATTAACACACTTCACCATTTGATTTACACTTTGATAGAGTTTCAGTTTTACAACTCGGCCAAGTGTTGGTGCTTGCTGGTCAACAGCTGTTGCATGCTGGGCCACTGATTCTTTACTCAAATGTTTATACAGGTGCAGATTTGGGCCGATCTTCACCCACCAGTATACGTTAACACTCACACAGCATAAATTTTAACACCCATACACCACAGCTATTAAATTTTAACACACTCTAATCACAGTATTCACGTCCATTCCAGTATCACGCTTCAATCACACTTGTCCCACAACCCAGTATACACGGTTGTCACCTGTGACACGATCATGTTCTAAGTATTACTTTGGTTTGTAAATCAGTAAAGTTTGAGGATTAAAACATGTATAATATGTATGAGGGTGTGTTGAATCATGTATATTGTAGTCACCTATTTGTGGTTGCAGGGATCAAGTGTGTGTGTTAAAGCATGTATTCTGTGTGTGTGAGGGTGTTAAAACATGTACACAGTATGAGAGTATGTAAAAGCATGTATACTGTATGTGTGAGGTTCTTAAAGTATGTATACTGGGTGTGAGGGTGTGTTAAAGCATGTATACTGGGTGTGAGGGTGTATTCAAGTATGTACAGTGGAACCTCTGGTCACGAACACTTCCGAACACGAACAAATCGGTTCACGACCAAAAAATTCGCCAGATTTTTGCATCTGGTCACGAACACGTAATGGGGTGTGGAACAAATACAGCTGCGCCAATTTTCACATTTTGCGCCATTTTTTCGCACTCGCCAATTTTCCCCACTCCTGCTTGTGTACACCTAACAAAGACCCTTGTGATAAATTCGGATTAGCAATGTTTTATCAGCAGGTAGTGCACAAACAGCTTCTCGGGCTAGGGCTTGCCATATATGATTTTTGATAAATATTTCTTCTCGGTTGATTGTTGGGCTATCTTATTGAAACTTGGGCAATGTGTGATGGAAAGATGCTTCCTAACGTACACTAAAAATGAAAGATAATGAAAAGATATCGGACGATAAATAACGGAGTTCACTTCTCAGCCATTAGACGTCCCTTAAAAAATGCAGCGAACGGTTCATAGGGGTCTAGAACGGGTTTGTGCAATGTTAGTTTTCCCTGTTGTTCAAAATTTTTACCTTTAGTTTGCTATTACATTGCGCATTCTGTGGTATAATTAACTATTTTTGTCCTTAAAAATATTATAAAAGCATTATTTACATTTAGTTCATAGGAGTCTGGAATGGTTTAATCTTATTTACATATAATCCAATGGGGAAATAAGGTTCGGGTCATGACCCGATTTGGTCGTGACCAGAGTTTGGAACGAATCATGAGCGTGACCAGAGGTTCCACTGTATACTGTGTGTGAGGGTGTGTTAAAGCATATATACTGTGTATGAGGATGTGTTGATGTATACTGGGTGTGATGGTGTGTTAAAACATGTATACTGTGTGTGAGGGTGTTATGTATGAGTGTGATGGTGTGTTAAAGTATGTATACTGGGTGTGTGCGAGTGTAGTAAAGCACTTAAACAGGGTATGTTTGTGGGTGTGTTAAGGTATGTTTACTCAGTGATGAGGGTGTGTTAAAACTTGCATAATGAGTGTGATGAGTTGTGAGTTGAAGTGTGTTAAGGTAAATACTGAGTGTTTGTGTTTGTTAAGGCATATATACTGAGTGTTGAAGGTGTATTAGGACATGTATACTGAGTGTGTTAAGGAATGTGTTACAAGGGTATTGAGGGTGTGTATGTATATTGGGTTTGTTAAGGCATGTATCCACTGTGAGTTAAGGCGAGTATACTGGGTGTAAAAATCGCTAACGAGCGGCACAAGATGCAAAGCAACTACCGGTGGGGGGGGGGGAGTTGAAAGATAGCTCTAGATCTTTCGTGTTGCAATCAACACATCAGGAGCTTGCAATGTTGCAGAAATGAGTAGAAAGTTCAGGTAGAAGCACTGAAGGGAACGACTCTAGCTAGCTAGCTCCTGATGTGTTGATTGCAAGATCAAGCGCCTAGAGCTATATTTTAACTACCCCTGTGGTTGTTTTGCATGCTGAAGATTGAGACACTTATGCAGCATATGGGAATCTTTATTCAGGAAACGTTTCGCCACACAGTGGCTTCATCAGTCCAATACAAAGAGGAAGGCATAAGGAGAGGAGGAGTATGAGGTAATCAGTCCCTCAGCCTGGAGTCGATGTGTTCAGTCCATCAATCTTGTAGAATGTACAGCATAGGGCCGTAGACGTGGCTTATATACTGTAGTGAGGTGAGGTGAAGCAGGCAGAGGCGGGGTTATAGTGGTACCATCCACTAGTCGAAGTAGGTCTTCGTCCAAAGGTTGAACAAGTGTTGAAGGGAATCTTTGTAACAAGATCCCATGATGCTGCAGTGTCTGACGTTGTGATGAATGGTTTGAAAAACCGACAAGTTGAAGATTGAACACTTATGCGCATTATGGGAATCTTTATTCAGGAAACGTTTCGCCACACATGGCTTCATCAGCCCAAATAAAAGAGGAAGGCGTAAGGAGAGGAGTAGAGGTAATCAGTCCTCAGCCTGAGTCGATGTGTTCAGTCCATCAGTCTTGTAGAAGGGTACAGCATAGGGCCGTAGACGTGGCTTATATACTGTAGTGAGGTGGGGGTGAAGCAGGCGCGGGCCTCCGCCTCCCTTCACCCACCTCACTACAGTATATAAGCCACGTCAAACGGCCCTATGCTGTACGACTGCGAAAATTAGGTCCAAGCTCTCTGAGCCTGTCTTTCTAAATTGCCTTTCCCATTCACTACTAGTGCAAGATCATCAGCATAGCTGAGGAGCTGTGTACCACATGAAAGGGAAGGCTCACAAGTTCCTGCATAAGGATGTTAAACAGGGTAGGACTGAGCACAACTCCTTGTGGCGTATCGTTTTCCAGGGTTTTAAAGGAAGAGTAGTGTCCCTGAAAGCTGACACAGGGCCTGCCTGCCCCCAAGGTAGGACTCTATCCAGGCCAGGAGGCGTCCCTTTGTTCCCTTCCGACTAGTATTTCCAGAATTGCTGTGGGGCTGGCTAGCTCAAATGCCTTCTCAAGGTAGAGGTAAACGACGATACTAGGTTTTTTTTTGCTATCAGCAATCTGGCTTAGTAGAGTGGTTATGCACTCTGCTGTTCCCACTCCTTTGGTGAAGCCCAAAAATGTTTATGATGAGAGGGTCCAAGTTTCCATAGGAGGCGGTTTTTAAAACCATCCTCTCAGCATCTTGCTAGCAGCTGGTCAGCGATATGGGTCTCATACTGCTGGGGGCCTTGGGCTTTGGAATTGGTACGATTGTAGCTTTCTTCCAAGCTGCTGGGAGTGTCCTGGCCTCCACGACTTTTTAATGACGTTAGTATGGCCTTCCATCCACTCTGCCCAGCCCGTGCAATCATGGAGTACATCACACCATCGATGCCCGGGGCAGTGTCACCTGTGTTCTTAATGGCACGTCGGAGTTCCAAGTCCGTGGGTCTACAATCAGTCACACTTCCGATCCTATGCAGCCTGTATCTTAGCAAGGAACTAGGCCTCAAGGAAACTCGGCCGAGAAATCTCTTGCAATGATGTTTTAAGGGACCCATCCTTTTAATAGATTACGTTATTCAGGATATAGAACTTGAGTGGACAGGCTCCTACCTGTACTTGGGAATCTACATTGATAAAAAGCTGACCTTTCAGAAACAGGCCGAGTATGTCAGTCATGTGCTCTACTCAGACTCAACGCCATGAGAGCCATGACGAGGCACCGTGCAGGGCAAGCAAAAAATGTACTTCGCTTGTACTCTATACAAGCTATACGCTCGCTCATTGACTACGGTGCACCGGCTTTAGCTAATCTCTTCCCGCAGAGCAGGCAAAGGGTGGAGGTCGTACAAAACCAGGCGATAAGAACTATGCTTGGTGCCCCCATCTGGACCAACACAGTATGTCTCAGATCTGAGGCCCGGCTTCCTTCCTTGGCTGACAGAGTAAGATACATAAACGCCTGCAAAGTGGCCACGATTCTGCACCGGCAGCAAGGTACCCCACTAAGGAGACGGATATTAACAACCATGTCACAAGATCCCATACTATTCACGGACTACTCCTGGATTCGTTCGTTTTGTGCTGCTGGGCGGAAGCTGCTGCCTGTACAGCTGCTCTGTGAGAAGAGTTGTGACCTTCCTGTTGCTGGGTACCATCCACCACCTCCCTTGCGCCCAGATCCAGCTACCCATCTCTAAGTGTCTCTGCAGTCAAGACACCCTCAGCAATCATGCTGAGACAAGCATGGCACTGGCAGAGGGAGGCACATGTGCAGTGTATTTCACAGATGGTTCTGTCGACCCTGACAGGAAGAGAGCAGCAGCTGGACTGTACCACAATGGTCACACACAAGGCTGGCGACTCCCTGACCACTGCACGATCCTTCAAGCTGAGCTGGTGGCGATTCAGCAGGCATTGTCACATGCCCTACGACATCGACTCCGACCTGTCGTACATGTTGATTCCACCTCTGCAATCAATGCCCTCTCCCATCCTCAACCACAGGATAATGTTCACCTCATCCCCATCGATCCTGAACATAATGACAGCCTTAGAATTCAGGAATAGATCGACATTGAACTGGATCCCCAGCCATGCTGGCATCCGGGGAAATGAGGCGGCAGATGATTCAGCCAAGGCAGCAACAGACTATCCACATGTTGGGATTACTGTCCCAATCAGCTACGACAGACCAAACTGGTGGCTGCCAGAGCCACGAAACTTATGGGGGAGGTCTTAGGTGATACCCATCTCAACAGTGGTACCGAGCAGCGACTCAGGGAGAACCCCCCTCCATATGATAGAAGCTGGTCCAGAGCGCAGTGTACCGCCATCCATGGGCTTCGTTTTGGGCTTTCCCACAGCCAAGATGATGGTAGACAAGGCTGAGGAGGAGATGTGCCAGTACTGTCAGCACGTTGTCCAGCGGCCCCTAACACACTATCTTCTAGAGTGCGAAGCTACTGAGACACTCCTAGGCAACTAGGGATGATATTCCCTCCCGAAGAGGACCCAGAGATGACTGCGGCCACACTAGTGTACCATGGGGTCAACGAACCAGACAAGCTGTTACCTGTGATAATGACATATCCTCCTCCTCGCTAGTGTCCATAGTTACATATGGTGTCGCTTATGAGATGCACCAGTTGAACTGACCAGAGGGGCGCTTGAGCGGCATGCGTCGCATCATTGTGGAAACCTTTCTCCATCGGGAGCCAGAGACGGGTCATCGCAAGATTGGGACCCGTGCCAGGACTATGGTCTTGGCGAACATTATACATACATACCTATGCTGTACATTCTACAAGATTGATGGACTGAACACATCGACTCCAGGCTGAGGGACTGATTACCTCATACTCCTCCTCTCCTTACGCCTTCCTCTTTGTATTGGACTGATGAAGCCACTGTGTGGCGAAACGTTTCCTGAATAAAGATTCCCATATGCTGCATAAGTGTCTCAATCTTCAACTTGTCGGTTTTTCAAACCATTCATCACAGTTGTTTTGCATACTGGGTGTATTAAAACATTTATATTCGGTGTGGTAGGTGTGTTAAAAGATATGTGTCGCGGTTATATACTGGGTGTGGCACTTGAGCACTAATGCTTATGTACAAGATGTGTTGAGAGGGTTTCTACTGAATTGCTGTGAATGTTCATTGTAATCGATTATTGATACCCATTCGACGATTGTGTGAGAGTCTATATGGGTGGGAAGGTGCCATGTGTGTTTTCAGCCCATCCTCTCAGCCATACGGGCATTTGGGCAATGCTTGGTGGGCCGCTGGGCTGGGTAAAAAAAAAAAAAAAAATGCTAAAAAAATGTCATGAAAAGCTGAAGTCATAGCCGCTGCACAAAGCTTGAAAGGAAAATGGAAGGTTCTTTAGCTGAGCAGTGAAAACACTCCTCTGGCCAACCTTGATACTAAGGATATCATTAATGGTGTGAACTGCACAGACAGCTACCTTGTTAGACGTGAGATGTGCTTGTGTTACTGTACTGTAAGTAAATTAACTTTTTAAAGTGATTTTATTTAGCTTTTTTCAAGCATTTTCTCTATTTTCTCAGATAAGCAACATATTAATAAACAGTGAGCCGACCAGATAGGTGACAGATGGCCGGGCCGGTGACCCAGTCCGCTTCTGGGTCACACCCGATGTGAAAGTGTAACATTTATTAAGTGGACGGATTGGTGTATTAGGTAGGTTAGTGGGCTGGAGGCAGATGGGCCGGGGGCTAGTGACCCCGGGAATAGTGACCCAGGGAAGGAGGGGAGGGGGGAGTGGTGGGAGGGTAGCAATTTGTGAGATGACTCTGTGGAATGGTATGCAGCTCATGTGTGTGGTTTTAATATTCTTTCAACGAGCTTTTCCACGAACACCCCCTGACTTTGTAGCAGTACATGCAGGTCACTGACCTGACTTTGTAGCAGTACATGCAGGTCACTGACCTGACTTTGTAGCAGTACATGCAGGTCACAGACCTGACTTTGTAGCAGTACATGCAGGTCACTGACCTGACTTTGTAGCAGTCATGCAGGTCACTGACCTGACTTTGTAGCATTTACATGCAGGTCATAACCTGACTTTGTAGCAGTACATGCAGGTCACAGACCTGACTTTGTAGCAGTACATGCAGGTCACTGACCTGACTTTGTAGCAGTACATGCAGGTCACTAACCTGACTTTGTAGCAGTACATGCAGGTCACTGACCTGACTTTGTAGCAGTACATGCAGGTCACGACCTGACTGTAGCAGTACATGCAGTCACTGACCTGACTGTAGCAGTACATGCAGGTCACTGACCTGACTGTAGCAGTAAAAGCGGTCACTGACCTGACTGTAGCAGTATTTTGGCATGTCACTGACCTGACTAGCATTTACTTGCATGTCACTGACCTGACTGTAGCAGTACATGCAGGTCACTGACCTGACTTTGTAGCAGTACATGCAGGTCACTGACCTGACTTTTTAGCAGTACATGCAGGTCACTGACCTGACTTTGTAGCAGTACATGCAGGTCACTGACCTGACTTTGTAGCAGTACATGCAGGTCACTGACCTGACTTTGTACAGTACATGCAGTCACTGACCTGACTTTGTAGCAGTACATGCAGGTCACTGACCTGACTGTAGCAGTACATGCAGGTCACTGACCTGACTTTGTAGCAGTACATGCAGGTCACTGACCTGACTTTGTAGCAGTACATGCAGGTCACTGACCTGACTGTAGCAGTACATGCAGGTCACCGACCTGACTAGCAGTACTTGCAGGTCACTGACCTGACTAGCAGTACTTGCATGTCACTGACCTGACTAGCAGTACTTGCATGTCACTGACCTGAAAGTACTTGCATGTCACTGACCTGACAGCAGGTATTGATGTCACTGACAGACTGTAGCAGTGACATCAGGTCACTGACCTGACTGTAGCAGACTTGCATGTCACTGACCTGATGCAGTGACTGCATGCACTGACCTGACTGTAGCAGTATGCATGGTCCTGACCTGACTGTAGCAGTAATGCAGGTCACGACTTGATTTAGCAGTACTTGCATTCACTGACCGACTAGCGTACTTGCATGTCACTGACCTGACTGTAGCAGTACATGCAGGTCACTGACCTGACTGTAGCAGTACTTGCAGGTCACTGACCTGACAGCAGTACTTCATGTCACTGACCTGACTAGCATTACTTGCATGTCACTGACCATACTAAGTAGCAGTACATGCAGGTCACTGACCTGACTGTAGCAGTACATGCAGGGTCACGACCTGACTAGTCAGTACATGCAGGTAACTGACCTGACTGTAGCAGTACTTTCAGGTCACTGACCTGACTAGCAGTACTTGCACGTCACTGACCTGACTAGCAGTACTTGCATGTCACGTCACTGACCTGACTGTTAGCAGTACTGCAGGTCACTGACCTGATTTTAGCAGTACATGCATGTCACTGACCTGACTAGCAGTACTTGCATGTCACTGACTGACTTGTACCAGTACATGCAGGTCACTGACCTGACTGTAGCAGTACATGCAGATCACTGACCTGACTGTAGCAGTACATGCAGATCACTGACCTGACTGTAGCAGTACTTGCATGTCACTGACCTGACTGTAGCAGTACTTGCATGTCACTGACCTGACTAGCAGTACTTGCATGTCACTGACCTGACTGTAGCAGTACATGCAGGTCACTGACCTGACTGTAGCAGTACATGCAGGTTACTGATCTGACTTGTAGCAGTACATGCAGGTCACTGACCTGACTGTAGCAGTACATGCAGGTCACTGACCTGACTTGTAGCAGTACATGCAGGTCACTGACCTGACTTGTAGCAGTACATGCAGGTCACTGACCTGACTGTAGCAGTACATGCAGGTCACTGACCTGACTGTAGCAGTACATGCAGGTCACTGACCTGACTGTAGCAGTACTTGCAGGTCACTGACCTGACTAGCAGTACTTGCAGGTCACTGACTGACTACAGACTTCTGTCATGACTGACTAGCATACTTGCATGTCACTGACCTGACTTGTAGCAGTACATGCAGGTCACTGACCTGACTAGCTAGTACATGCAGGTCACTGACCTGACTGTAGCAGACTTATGTCATTGACTGACTAGCAGTCACTGACCTGACCTGAAGTAGCAGTACATGCAGGTCACTGACCTGAATGTAGCAGTACATGCATGTCACTGACCTGACTTTAGCAGTACTTGCAGTCACTGACCTGACTAGCAGTACTTGCATGTCACTGACCTGACTGTAGCAGTAATGCAGGTCACTGACCTGACTGTAGCAGTACTTGCATGTCACTGACCTGACTAGCAGTACTTGCATGTCACTGACCTGACTGTAGCAGTACATGCAGGTCACTGACCTGACTGTAGCAGTACATGCAGGTCACTGACCTGACTGTAGCAGTACATGCAGGTCACTGACCTGACTGTAGCAGTACATGCAGGTCACTGACCTGACTGTGCAGATTGCATGTCACTGACCTGATGCAGATTGCATGTCACTGACCTGACTGTAGCAGTACATGCAGGTCACTGACCTGACTTTGTAGCAGTACATGCAGGTCACTGACCTGACTTTGTAGCAGTACATGCAGGTCACTGACCTGACTTTGTAGCAGTACATGCAGGTCACTGACCTGACTTTGTAGCAGTACATGCAGGTCACTGACCTGACTTTGTAGCAGTACATGCAGGTCACTGACCTGACTGTAGCAGTACATGCAGGTCACTGACCTGACTTTAGCAGTACATGCAGGTCACTGACCTGACTGTAGCAGTACATGCAGGTCACCGACCTGACTAGCAGTACTTGCAGGTCACTGACCTGACTAGCAGTACTTGCATGTCACTGACCTGACTAGCAGTACTTGCATGTCACTGACCTGACTGTAGCAGTACATGCAGGTCACTGACCTGACTGTAGCAGTACATGCAGGTCACTGACCTGACTGTAGCAGTAATGCAGGTCACTGACCTGACTGTAGCAGTACTTGCATGTCACTGACCTGACTAGCAGTACTTGCATGTCACTGACCTGACTGTAGCAGTACATGCAGGTCACTGACCTGACTGTAGCAGTACTTGCAGGTCACTGACCTGACTAGCAGTACTTGCATGTCACTGACCTGACTAGCAGTACTTGCATGTCACTGACCTGACTGTAGCAGTACATGCAGGTCACTGACCTGACTGTAGCAGTACATGCAGGTCACTGACCTGACTAGCAGTACATTGCAGTCACTGACCTGACGTAGCAGTACTTCGTCACTGACTGACTAGCAGTACTTGCACGTCACTGACCTGACTAGCAGTACTTGCATGTCACGTCACTGACCTGACTGTAGCAGTACTTGCAGGTCACTGACCTGACTAGCAGTACTTGCATGTCACTGACCTGACTAGCAGTACTTGCATGTCACTGACCTGACTGTAGCAGTACATGCGGTCACTGACCTGACTGTAGCAGTACATGCAGGTCACTGACCTGACTAACAGTACTTGCATGTCACTGACCTGACTAGCAGTACTTGCATGTCACTGACCTGACTGTAGCAGTACATGCAGGTCACTGACCTGACTGTAGCAGTACATGCAGGTCACTGACCTGACTGTAGCAGTACATGCAGGTCACTGACCTGACTGTAGCAGTACATGCAGGTCACTGACCTGACTGTAGCAGTACATGCAGGTCACTGACCTGACTGTAGCAGTACTTGCATGTCACTGACCGACTGTAGCAGTACTGCATGTCACTGACCTGCTAGCATACATGCAGGTCACTGACCTGACTGTAGCAGTACATGCAGGTCACTGACCTGACTGTAGCAGTACATGCAGGTCACTGACCTGACTGTAGCAGTACATGCAGGTCACTGACCTGACTGTAGCAGTACATGCAGTCACTGACCTGACTGTAGCAGTACATTGCAGGTCACTGACCTGACTAGCAGTACATGCAGGTCACTGACCTGACTGTAGCAGTACTTGCAGGTCACTGACCTGACTAGCAGTACTTGCATGTCACTGACCTGACTAGCAGTACTTGCATGTCACTGACCTGACTTTGTAGCAGTACATGCAGGTCATGACTGACTGACAGTACATGAGGTCACTGACTGGAGCAGTACTTGCATGTACGACCTGACTAGCAGTACTTGCTGTCAGACCTGACAGAGCAGTACATGCAGGTCACTGACCTGACTGTAGCAGTACATGCAGGTCACTGACCTGACTGTAGCAGTACATGCAGGTCACTGACCTGACTGTAGCAGTACTTGCATGTCACTGACCTGACTGTAGCAGTATATGCAGGTCACTGACCTGACTGTAGCAGTACTTGCATGTCACTGACCTGACTAGCAGTACTTGCATGTCACTGACCTGACTGTAGCAGTACATGCAGGTCACTGACCTGACTGTAGCAGTACATGCAGGTCACTGACCTGACTGTAGCAGTACATGCAGGTCACTGACCTGACTGTGCAGTACATGCGGTCACTGACCTGACTGAGCAGTACTTGCATGTCACTGACCTGACTGTAGCAGTATATGCAGGTCACTGACCTGACTGTAGCAGTACTTGCATGTCACTGACCTGACTAGCAGTACTTGCATGTCACTGACCTGACTAGCAGTACATGCAGGTCACTGACCTGACTGTAGCAGTACATGCAGGTCACTCACCTGACTGTAGCAGTACATGCAGGTCACTGACCTGACTGTAGCAGTACATGCAGGTCACTGACCTGACTGTAGCAGTACTGCAGGTTACTGACTGACTAGCAGTACTTGCAGTCACTGACCTGACTGAGCAGTACTTGCATGTCACTGACCTGACTGTAGCAGTACATGCAGGTCACTGACCTGACTGTAGCAGTACATGCAGGTCACTGACCTGACTGTAGCAGTACTTGCATGTCACTGACCTGACTAGCAGTACTTGCATGTCACTGACCTGACTGTAGCAGTACATGCAGTCACTGACCTGACGTAGCAGTACATGCAGGTCACTGACCTGACTGTAGCAGTACATTGCATGGTCACTGACCTGACTAGCAGTACTTGCATGTCACTGACCTGACTGTAGCAGTACATGCAGGTCACTGACCTGACTGTAGCAGTACATGCAGGTCACTGACCTGACTTTAGCAGTACATGCAGGTCACTGACCTGACTGTAGCAGTACTTGCAGGTCACTGACCTGACTAGCAGTACTTGTAGGTCACTGACCTGACTGTGGCAGTACTTGCAGGTCACTGACCTGACTGTAGCAGTACTTGCAGGTCACTGACCTGACTGTAGCAGTACTTGCAGGTCACTGACCTGACTGTAGCAGTACTTGCAGGTCACTGACCTGACTGTAGCAGTACTTGCAGGTCACTGACCTGACTGTAGCAGTACCTGCAGGTCACTGACCTGACTGTAGCAGTACATGCAGGTCTCTGACCTGACTGTAGCAGTACATGCAGGTCACTGACCTGACTGTAGCAGTACTTGCAGGTCACTGACCTGACTGTAGCAATACTTGCAGGTTGCTGACCTGACTGTAAGCAATACTTGCAGGTCGCTGACCTGACTGTAGCAATACTTGCAGGTCACTGACCTGACTGTAGCAGTACTTGCAGGTTCTGACCTGACTGGCAGTACTTGCAGGTCACTGACCTGACTCTAGCAGTACTTGCAGGTTGGTTTAGAAAGACACGTGGTGACGTGTATTTAGCTCTGTGAAGACCTGTTTGTGTGCTCTCTGTGAATCTGAACCAGGATGCCCTCTCTTGAGCAACTTTACCAGCAGCTGAGAGAAGAGCTCAGAGTTGCTAAAATGGAGATACGGCGATTAACGGAGGAGAACAAGAGGATTCGTAGTAATCCTCCTGTTGTGAATCCCCAGGTTAAGAGGGGAGCTTGGTCAGTGGCCGGGCAACATGGAACCAAGCTGAAGATCAAGAAAACAGTTGGAGAGGCAGAAACGAGAAACCAGAAGACTACCGTGGAAACTTCCAACCCATTCTCGGTGCTACCCGACGAATGTGAGTGTTCTACTGGGAATGCCACAACGAGCACCAAAGAAGCATTGGCAGACGTGAGTGAGACATCCCTAGAAACCCCAACGAAGACCATCGAGAACGTCTTGACAAATTCTACAAGTGGTGTAATGCTACCTGGCGAATGTGAGTCGACTACTCGGAGCATCACGACTGATGACGCCAAGGAAGGTAAAAACATTGTTTTTGTTGGGGATAGCCAGATTAGGTACATGGATAGGACATTCTGCTTGAAGGATTGGAGTAGGAGGCAGAGAGTGTGTTTTCCTGGGGCTGGGATGAAGGATATTGTTAGCCATCTGGATGACATCATGAGAGGTAATGAAAGCAATCCTATTATCTGTCTCAGTGCTGGAGGCAACGATGTTGCAGACGTAGGGTGAGGACCTGATTAGCAGGTATAGGTCAGCAATAGAGATAATTAGGAGGAAGGGTGGGAAACCTGTCATATGTGGCATTTTGCCAAGGAGAGGAGTTGGAAATGAATGGTTGTCCAGAGCAATTGGTGTCAATTGCTGGCTGGACAAATACTGTAATGAAAATGCGGTAACATTCATTGACAACTGGGACCTCTTCTATGGCAGAAATGACATGTATGCCAGGGATGGGGTTCACTTATCTAGGTGTGGGGTGGGAGCACTGGCCAACGCAGTGGAGGGAGCTGTTAGGTCTTTAAACTAGGAATAGTTAGTGGTATGGGTTTTTGCGGGAAAACTGTGAAGTCTCAGGGTAGTAATATGAGTACTAGGAGAACTAGTAATAGGCAAAATGAGGTGGATAGTGGAAAGCCAGTGGCACTAATTGACAAGGACAGTAATAGGTTTAGTGGAATAACAGAAAGGAGCAGGAAGGGTAAAGAGAGAGGAGGGTCTTTAAGTATTTATTACACAAATAGTCGCAGTGCTAGGAATAAGATGGACGAGTTGAGACTAGTTGCTAGTGCAGGTAACATAGATGTATTTGCCATTACTGAGACGTGGTTTAATTCAAAAAGTCGGGACATGCCTGCTGAATGTCACATTCAGGGTTTTAAATTGTTCCAAGTAGATAGAAGTATCGGGAAGGGGGGTGGGGTGGCATTGTATGTCCGAGATCACTTGAACTGTTGCATAAAAACGGGTATTAAGTCTGAAGTAACACATACAGAGTCTGTTTGGATAGAATTTTCAGAGGGGCATGAAAAATTAACTTTAGGTGTGATATACCGTCCCCCAAATTTAGATAGGGACCAGGGGAGACTATTATGGGAGGAAATTATTAGGGCCACAAGGCACGATAATGTAGTAATTCTAGGAGACTTTAACTTTAGTCATATTGATTGGAATTTCTTGACTGGGAATTTAGAATCATACGACTTCTTAGAAGTAGTTCAGGATTGTTTTTTGAAGCAGTTTGTGACGGAACCTACAAGGGGTAATAACCTGCTTGACTTAGTTCTGGCAAACAATGAATCCCTTGTTAATAATTTAGAAGTTTCAGAGGAACTGGGTGCTAGCGACCACAAATCAGTTACATTTAGAATTGAATGGAAGTATGATAGTAGGGATAACTCAGTAACAGTCCCAGATTTTCGCTTACCAGATTATGATGGGCTTAGAGAACACTTATCATCTGTTGACTGGGGTAACGAAGAGAGCTATCAATATGACTGTGAAACATAGTACCATATCTTTGATAGTATGCCTACGGTCTTGGAAATTTTCTTGGAAATTTGTTGTACATGTGTTTGAAATTTGAGCCTATTATCAAGGTGGATTCCTAAGAATTTTCCCTCTGTGAGTTTTGTGATGGGTGATACGTTTATCATTATGTTAAGAGGGACATCTGTAGCTCTATTTCCAAACTGAATGAAGTAGGTTTTGTCAATGTTGAGAGTAAGTTTGTTAGTCATCATCCAGGTAGATATTTTCTGTAATTCGGTATTTACAGTATTGGCTAGCATGACTGGGCTTGGGTGAGAGAAGACGTATGTAGTGTTATCTGCAAATAGTGTGGGTTTGAGTAGTTGCAATGCATTTGGTAGGTCGTTTATGTAAATGAGAAAGAGAAGAAGGCCAAGGGCACTTTCCTGTGGGACACCAACTGTAATTGGCTTTGTGGAAGAGTTTGTTCCATTTGTGTACACATATTGGCTTCTGTTGCTGAGGTATGACTTTAGGTAGTTGAGGGAGTGCCTTATAGTGTGACAATTTTATGTGGAACAAATCATGGTCAGCTGTATCAAAAGCTTTACGTAAATCAATGAAGATCCCCAGTGTGACTTGTATGTTTGTGTAAGCATGTGTATAATAGCATCATTCGTATTTTCATTAGTCCTGAACTCAAACAGACAGGGGTTGAGTATGTTGTGGGAGATGAGGTAGGAATAGATTAGCTTATGAATTAATTTTTCGAAGATTTTAGAGAGAGGGTGTAAGTTGGATATTGGTCTATAGTTATTCAAGTCTGTTTAGTTTCCTCCTTTGTGTCGGGGTGACCTTCGCTATTTTGAGAACTGTAGGGAAGGTAGAGGATTCGATGGATTTGTTAAAGAGTGTTGCAATGATTGGTATCAGCACTTGTGAAGCTTTTTTGCATATAAAGGGTGGTAAGGTATTTAAATCTCCTGTCTTGTTTTTTAGTGTGTTGATAATAAGGAAGACTTCTGTTGGGTTAGTCGGAGCTAGGAACAGTGTGTTCGGGTAGTTGCCAGTGAGGTAGTCATTGGGTGGGGTATTTGAGCTTGGGATTTTATCAGCAAGGTTTTTTCCTGTGGTGGAGAAGAAAACATTGAGTGTGTTTGCTGTATCAGTTGGTGGGACTTGGGGTTCATCTGGTTTTGTTAGTTCAATTGTGCTAGTTCATGATATCTTTTTTGTTCCTAGAATTTCTGATAGGGTTTTCCAGGTCTTTTTTATATCACCTTTTAAGTTGGATAATCTGGTCTCGTAATACAATTTTTTAGCCCTTATCAGGCTGGTTAGGATTGACGAGTAACGTTTTGTTTGGTCTCTGGTTATGTGACCCATTCTGTACTGTTTTTTGTGTAGGTGCGTTGTATTTATGGATTTGAGGATGCTGGGTGTTAGCCAGGGACTGTTCAGTCTCTTAGCTGTGATTTGTTTAGTTTTTTTAGGGTAGCGCTTGTTATAGAGGTATTGGGTCTTTTTTTAGAAATTTATTAATACATTCGTCAATATCTGTATAGATTTCTAGCTCAGTGTGCCAGTCAATGTTTGTATTGCTGTATTTAGTTTTATTTATTTATTTATTTAATGTCTTTGCAAACAGTACATTGAGATTTTGTATTTACAATAGTGGGTTGCAATGCAAAGAGAGCCCCTATTATGCCTAGGCATTATGGGCCAACTTAACATTATTGGCTTACAATCTACTTAATACTAAGGAGTATATCATAGTTGTACAGTAGGATAGTAATTATTTCATAGTTGTACAGTAGAATATTAATTATAAATGAATCAAAATTTGTATAATACAGTGGAACCTCAAAAATCGAACTGCTCCCAACTCAACCAATTATGTAAGTGTATTTTTGTAAGTGCTTTTATAAGTGTATTTTTGAGGGTCTTAAATGGACTAATCTAATTTACATTATTCCTGATGGGAATAAATTCATTCGGTAGTGGCACTCGAACAGCCTTCTGGACCAAAGAAAGTTCGACTTTTGAGGTTCCACTGCACAAAGATATATTTATATTCGAAAATGTTTTTTGTGTAAACAATGATTCAATTATATTCCTGTCAACAATGGATAAAAGGTTCAAAGTGATTGTTTCAGCTATGATGTGGGAGTACATAGGTGTGTAAGTGTGTAATGAGTATTTAGTATTTAGTCTAGGGTGATTAAGTGGCTTTTGAGAAGTCTTAAATTGATTTTCAGACTAGGCTACTGCCTCATTATGAAGTCTGAAAGTGACTTCAGTAGTGTCTTGGGGTAATTTACCTAGATTGGTTATGAGAAAGGTTGGGTAGTGGTCTGTGGTATTATCTATGATTATGCCTGATTTTAAAGGGGATATGGTGTTGGTCCAGATGTGGTCTAGTAGGGAAACACTAGTCTCTGTAATTCTTGTAGGTTTTGTTACTGTTAGTAGCAACAAGCAGTTACTCATAGTGTTTGTGAATTCAGTAACATGTGGGTCCTGGTCTTGCAGGAGATTTATATTGAAGTCACCTGAGAGTAGTAAGTGATCTTTATTCATGTGTGCATCAGTTATCATACTTCCTAGGTTTTCACTAAAATGGCTAATGTTTGACTGTGGTACTCTGTAGATGTTTATCACTGTGAAAGGTTTTTGTTGGTATTTGGATTTGAATTTAGCTATTATATATTCCCTATGTTCATCCCTTGTGCAAGTATTATTGATACATTCTAGTTGGTCTGAGTAGTATACAGCTGTGCCACCCCCTTGTTGATCTGGCCTACGGCTGTTTAACCAGGAATGGCATAGACATCTGTAGTATCAGGCTTTAGCCAGGTTTCGGTGAGAGTAATGATGGACATACTAGCATGCAGTAGCTCAAGAATTGCTTCTGGTTCCCACTCAGACTCCACAGTCCTGGTTAATACCACATCTCTTTTCACTAAAAGCAGTGTAGAGCTTTTATGAGGATAGTGAGGCTCATATTAGAGTATGTAGGAGAGAGGAAGATTATTTTCCATTAAAAGTATGCCTTAGACAGGGATGCTTGATGTCACCTTGTTGTTCAGTATATTAACAGATGGGGTTGTAAGAGAAGTAAATGCTTGTGTGTTGGCAGGTGTGGGATTAAAAGATAAGGAATCTAACACACACTGTGAGTTGTCACAGTTGCTGTTTGCTGATGACACTGCTTTTGGGAGATTCTGAAGTAGCAGAGGTTAATGGATAAGTTTGGTAGAGTATGCAAACGAAGGAAATTAAAAGTGAACATAGAAAAGGGTGAGGTGATGAATGAGGTTTACAATAAATTTAGGTAATGAAAGATGGGATATCAGATTTGGAGGGAGGGAGCATGGAGGAAATGAATGCATTCAGATACTTGGCAGTGGACTTGTCAGTGGATGGGTCTACGAAAGATAAGGTGAATCAAAGAATTGATGAAAGGAAAAAAAGGTGAGTGGTGCATTGAGGAGTCTGTAGAGACAAAGAACATTATCCATGGAAGCAATGTGGGGAATATACGAAAGTATAGTTATACCAATGCTCTTATATGGGTGTGAAGCTTGGGTGGTGAATGTTGCAACAAGGAGAAGGCTGGAGGCAGTAGAGATTTCGTGTCTGAGGGCAATGTGCAGTGTAAATATAATACAGAGAATCCGTAGTTTGGAAATTAAGATGAGGCATGGGGTTACTATCCAAGGGTATTATCGGGTTACTATCGAGGTATTATCCAGGTAAACTCCAGGGTTGAGGAGGGATTATTGAGATGGTTTGGACAGAGTGGATGAAACAAAATAGAATGACTTGAAAAGCATATAAATCTGTAGTGGAAGGAAGGCGGGGTAGGTGTTGGCCTAGGAAAGGTTGGAGGGAGGGAGTAAAGGGGGTTTTGTGTGCAGGGGGCTTGGACCTCCAGGAAGCGTGTGTGCCTGTTAGATAGGAGCGAGTGGAGACAAATGGTTTTTACGATTTTACGTGCTGTTGGAGTGTTAGCAAAGTAACATTTATGAAGGGATTCAGGATTCAGGACTCAAGTCTGGGAGGCCAGACTTGAGTTCTGGAGGTAGGACATACAGTGCCTGCACTTTGAAGGAGGGGTGTTGATATGTTGCAGTTTTTTAATTGTACTATAGGCATGCCTCTGGCAAGACAGTGTTGGAGTGAATAATGTTGAAAGTGTTTCTTCTTGTTCGGGTCACCCTGCCTTGGTGGGAAATGGCGATGTGTTAATAAAAAAATATGAATAAAATACATTCTTGAAATCTAATTTTACCACTACATTGTCCTCAAGCAGGTTGTTGCCAATGGGACTGTGGAGTTGGCATGTAAAACCTTAGACTGACTCCTTTATTTATGGCACCTCCAACTCCTTTAATTAATTTTACTGACTCCAACTCCAATTCCAGTGACCCAAGAATTGCTTCCTACTCTGACTTGAAAGCCCTGCCTGTTAACCTCATTACCCTACTGAAGTCTCCCAACTCAGACTGAGATTTCATCACTTAATGTATGAAACCCTCCTTTATTAATTATGGCAAGGAAATGCAATGCAGCAAACTTTGTTATTACTATGTAACTATCATATAAAATAAGGTAGCAGCAAACTGATGATATATCCAGTTTTGTTTAATAAATAAACCTCACAACCACCACATCAAGAAGAAATTACCATCTAAAACAGGGCACCTATCACATATTAAAAATAAAGTAACTACACTCTAGACTAAGCTGTATGCCTTTGTTTCTGCACACAAATCTCTTGATCTTGAGTTTGTAGCTCAATGGTAGCATATCTAGCCCACAACCAAAGGGCCCTGGCTTGATCCTTAGATGGGTAGATTTTTTGGCAAGTTTGCTTACATCAGCTGTCCCTGTGTACCTAGCAATAATCAGGTGCCTCGGTGTTTGCTTTTAAGTGAGATAGGGTAGGATAACTTTTAGTTCATAAATTCATCAGTGTACAGCCTCTCCTCACTTAGCAATGTACTCGTTTACCGACGACTCGAACTTACGACGGGCTCTCTGGCCAGTATGCATTCCAAAATAATGTATATTATAGCTGATTTCTACTACTCTGTTTATCACAGTATACAGTACACTACTTTATAAACATTTAAAAATATACATACCAGAAATGTTATAAAGGGTACAAAGGTAACATTAAAACAATATCAAAGATGATTGACACAAATCCTCTACCAATATAGTATGTTTCTCACATAGCGACGAAATCGTTTACTGATGAGGTCTTAGGAATGGAACTTCATCGTTAAGTGAGGAGAGGCTGTATTAAAAAGAAAAAGCATGCTTGTATGCTTTAGAAGATTTGGGTTGTACACCGCTCATATATTCAACACTCTATTGTATGCCACTGACTTACTATAATTCCATTTGTGAACCACAATTAATAGCTTTGGTGTGATCACCCCTTGATTCTAATTGCCAGTTTTCACTTCAGGATATTATGCAGAACATATATTAAACCCATCATCAGTACAGTATGTGAGCCTAGTGTGAAGCCCCAAATGATGCAGAATCTAAAAAGTTAAGGGTTTGCAGCCAGACATGTACCGTAACTAAGAGGAAGGCACTGTGAGAGGCCAGAAAAGTGTAAGAAACTTGCTCTGTTGACCTTTGTGGAGAGGATAACTAGAGTATACATAATTAAACATAATGTACAAGCTTTTCAATGATCAGTTGCAGTTTTCTGTCACCCTTAAGTGGTTTGCCTAGACTTAAACATTATGAGACTTGTTGGTATTATGCTCTATCAGAAGTTTGAATCCTGGCATGCACAGCCGAGGTTGTGAGACGTTTACTGTGACTTAGTTACCAGTTGGGTGTATATTTGAAGTGTGAAACAAAAACCTATTAAAAGTACTGCACTCTGGCAGGATTGTAGGTCTTTTCTTTCTGTTTGATGAACACTTCTGCTTAAAGATTATTTATTATATTGTTGTCTGTGCTATCCTGTATGTTCTTATATGGCCTTCTGTGAGACTGGGCTGGATGAGCAATAATTCCAGTAATGGTTAAGAGATGTATATAACAGATATCCTTGGTTCATGAGGTGCTCTGAGAAAGTTCGCAGGCTAAAATTTTTGTGCTCTTCCTGGGTGAAATATAGCGGCAGCATAGATCATACTGCAGTGTGAGTTTAGGTGTGGTTGGTAATTTCATTGAGGTTAGACTGGCGTTTTTTGTTGTGGTTTCAGTGCGAGTGGGTGTGTGTGGGGGTGGGGGGGAATTGTGCTTCAGACTAGGTAAAATGTCCAGCGAAAAATCGCAAAATGCTTCATTGAGCATTTGGCATCAAAACAATAAATTGGACATGGTAATTTGAATGGTTTTCTCAATTCAAAGAAGATGAATGTCAGTTGAGAATGATAAACACTCTGGTCATCCATCAGTATCAGAATCAAATGCCAAAGCTGAAAAAGTGAGGAAGACTATTCAAAGATCATTGTCAGAGTATCCTGGACATTGCAAGTGCTCTGAGAATTCCTAGTGGGTCATGTTAAAGCATTTTGACTGAAAATTTTAAAAAGAGATGAGTGAATTTGAAATTTGTGCCCCATTTACTGACTCAAGATTATCATTTTCTGGCTAAAAACAACATGTTGGTCATCCTCCACCCTCCCTACTCCCCAGATCTAGCCTTCTATGACTTCTTTCTTATCTCAAAAATTAAAATGGCATTCAAATACAGGTCGGCCATCACTAATCCAGCGGTCAGTTGTCCGGTTCCATCAGTATTCTGGCACTAATTTTGGCTAGTATAATTTAAAATTTCATCATTATACTGACTCGGATATTGTGCAGGCAGTTGTAAATCCACAGCAGCAAGTCAGTGGAGGAGAAAGCAGTGATGAAAATGAGGAAGATAGGTTAATTAAGTGTATTCTAAGCTAACCACTCTGTAATCCGGCAGACTCATTAATCCGGCACACTACCAGTCCCAGTGATTCCGGAATAGTGATGGTCAACTTATAGTGGCATTTTAATGACATGGAGGAGATTCAAACAAAATTGCAAGCCGTACTAGATTTTGTTAGGAAAGAAGAGTTCCAGAAATGTTTGAAGAAGTGGCAGAGGTGCTGGGATCAGCATGCAGTGGACCCCCAGTTTACGATATTATTTCATTCCAGAAGTATGTTCAGGTGCCAGTACTGACCGAATTTGTTCCCATAAGGAATATTGTGAATTAGATTAGTCCATTTCAGACCCCCAAACATACACATACAAACGCACTTACATAAATACACTTACATAATTGGTCGCATTGGGAGCTGATCGTAAACCGGGGGTCCACTGTATAGCCTTCCGAGGAGAGTACTTCAAGAAAGACAACTTCATCTAAGTGATTAGTTAAGCCTATACAGGTCTCCCTCCACATTCGTGAGTTCCACTTTTGCGGGCTTCGAACATTCGCGAATGCCCAGCTGCCCAATCATATTTAAAATACAGTGGTACCCCGAGTTTCGGCCATAATTTGTTCCAGAAGGCTGTTCGAGTGCCGTTACCAAACAAATTTGTTCCCACAAAAAAATAATGTAAATTAGATTAGTCCGTTTCAGACCCCATTTATTTATTATTTATTTATTTAGTAATTTAAGCATACATACAGAGATACAAAAAAAACAGATAAGAGCAGCATGCCAAAGCCACTTACATGCATAGCATTACGGGCTGGCTTAAAATTAACTTAAGATTAACTAAGCAATGATGAAATCAGTGATAAAACATTATTGTAAACAGATAAGTATAAAGCACAAATGAGTATTACAAAGACAGGTCATATGGTTGCTTGCATTGCTGTACATTCAGTCGAATGGAGTATTCTGTTAGGTAGTGTATTTAAAAAAATAATAGTTAGATTGGGTCCTAGGTTTAACATTTGTGTGATATAATTGTGAGTAACATATAGGATATACAATTTATAAGGTTCAGTTATTCAGTATTTACAGTATTTGGTTTTGAGTGAGTAAGTGATCTTTGAGAAGAGACTTGAATTTATAAACAGGTAGTGTTTCTTTTATATTTACAGGTAATGAATTCCAGATTTTAGGGCCTTTTATGTGCATTGAGTTTTTGCATAGTGTGAGATAAATACATAAATACATTAAAACACTTACAATAATACACTTACAAAATTGTTCTAGTTGGGAGCTGTATGAAACTCGGGGTACCATTGTATGTCATTATGTATGTCAGGAATTGTGGCAGTGGCAGAGTTTGTTTGAAGGCAGGACAAGATAGTCCTTCAATATGACACTAATATCAACTCTACTGCTTATTTATCTATCACAAATGATTTAATATGACATAATAAACAATATTAATACAGAGGAACCTCTACTTGTGAGCGCATGCATCCACATGCGAGTTTTTCCAAATACGAGCAGTCGATGGGTCAATTTTTTGTTTCCATAAGTGAGCAGACCTAAAGCAGGTTCCTTGCCACTGGTGAGGGGCTCTTGCTCTTGATCTCGGGAATTGTATCTCGTTTATTTGTTGGACTATCTTGTTGAAACTTGGGCAATGTATGATGGAAAGATGCTTCTTAACGTACACAAAAATGAAAGAAATCTAAGCATAAATAATGGAGTTCACTTCTCAGCAGTTAGCCACCACATAGCGGTATGTGTATTTTCGTATTTTTTGATGGTTGTATTCTCGTGTTTTTGGTCTCATTTGATATATAATATATATAATGACATACTTTATTCATTCTGGAGTATATATCAGGTTTCTATGTTATTTTTTATGTCATATTAGATGAACTGTGATAGATAAATAAGCCGTATAGATGATGTTGGCAAAATTATTCAAGAAGTATTTTGTCCGGTCTCCAGACAAACTCTCGTCCACCACCGACACCGCCCATACCACTACATGAATTACATATTTTATTAATTTTAGAGTATATATATCAGGTTTCTATGTTATTTATATTGTTTATTATGTCATATTAGATGAAGTGAGATAGATAAATAAGCCGTAGAGTTGATATTAGCGAGATTATTGAAGCTCAGAATTCCACTGGAACAGATTAATTGCATTTCAATTAATTTTAATGAGGAAAATTGATTCTGCAAACGAACAAATCCAGTTGTGAGTAAGGTCGTGGAACGGATTAAACTTGCAAGTAGAGGTTCCACTGTAACAGTATTAACAATAATAATAATAGCAATAATCACTCGTTATTAATACAGTGGACCCCGCCTTTTGGCGGCCGTGACTTTCGTGAAATCCGACTTTTGGCAACTTTTTTGGGGAGCAAAATATAGCCTCGCGGTTCATGATTGGCCTCATGATTCGGCGACCATCTGATACACGTCCGAGCGGCATCCCAGCATCAGCGCGCATACAAAGCCAGTTTCCTGTACCATTCACACTCGGTGTGCCATTGTTTATCAGCGAGTGACCATCACCCCATGGGTTCATACGATACATTTCATAATAATCCATTGTTTTTTGTGCTTGCAACTGCTAAATAAGCCACCATGGGCCCAAAGAAAGCTCCTAGTGCCAGGCCTTTGTTAAAGAAGGAAAGAAACACGATAGAATTCAAGAAAAAGCTTGTAGCAAAGTACCAAAGTGGAGGAGGAAGAGAGAGGGGAGAATGTGCCTTCTTCAGTGATTCTACGATATGTATGATACTAAAGCAGCAAGTATTGATAAAGGCTATAGTGCCAGCCAGCGATAAAGTGTAGCCTTAACAGTGTAGCAAGTAAGCTAAGCGATTAAGTGATAGAAAAATGACAATAAAGTAACTCTCCAGTGTTGTTGGAGATGTATAGGGCCACTGAACATACTCTGCCCTGCTATCTTCCACCACCCTAAACCTCTGCCAGCATCTCTTCCATCAAACTAATTAAACAAACATCTCCAAGGTAAGTGTAAATATTTCTTATTTATAAATTAACGTGTAAATATTTCTTATTTATAAATTACATACATTGTTTCAGTGTGAATAGTCTTGGTGGCTTCTGCTGCCGCCTCCATCACCACTAATATGTACGGCTTCTCTGTGTCCCTTACAAACCCAACAACAACACCATCAACACTTACTCCTCACATATGTTATGACGTATTTTATTAATTCTAGAGTATATGTCATATTTCTATGTTATTAACCTTTTCAGGGTCCGTGCCGTAGTTCTATGGCTTTATGCTGAGGGTCCAAACCATAGAACTATGCCAAATTTCTAGCGGCGTCAAATTTAGTGCGAGAAGGCTGGTAGGCCTACATCTAAGAAAACGGGTGCGCGTGGTGTGTGTGTGCCATAAACAGAAATTCTAGGCGTCCACACGGCATTTTGGGAACGCCGCTTCAGTAAGCTTTGTTCACCATGCCTTGTGGCACGGCAGCTCTCACTCCGAGGCGAATTGGGACTCTCCTCTTCCTAACTGATAGTTCTGACTCTGATGGAAGTAGAAAAGAAGAGGAATTCTATGGCTTTGATTGATTAGTGACCGAAAGCAATGACCAGGATATCGAAAATAGTGCAGAAAATCCTGACGATCCTCAACCTTTTACCTCTGGTGTGGGCACATCTCAGTCTTTGGTTCGTTGTCCCTTCTCGCAAGAAAAAACCAATTTTTCGCGTGGCCAGGCCTCAACTTGAGTAATGATGATAGTGATGTGGACTGTGATTTTATTGCTCTTGATGATCATTCGAGTAGTGATAGTGATGAATCATATTCACCAGTGAAGCTTTCGGTTTTTACCGCCAAAAGGGGCTCGGGGTAGTGTTCCTTGCAGTGCCGGGGATGGAGTCCATTTGGAGTACACCCCATGGCCCTACCCCGGGAACCCCCCCCGTGAAAGGAAGATAAATGGGGCTAAAATTTGGGCATGGATAGACCACAGGCTTCATGGGTTGGGGTATTGGTGGTGGTGGTAGTGCCACGGCCTTTCCCGGGACTCACCACCCCAGGCTGGGCCCCACACCCTGACTCATCAATAAAGGGAAAAAGGGCGGAGCATCATCCCCCCACCCCATCACAATTACAACTAAAACCACAACCCGTGATGCCGTTCCCCCAAACAACCAAATCGGGGTTTGGGCCCCCAAAACCCCCAATTTTTTTCCCCAACCCCCCATCGGGTTTTGATGATCCAAAGTAAATACTCCCAGCTTTTTCCCCTTGGGAAAACACTGCAAATGAAGGAATTTTTTAAACCCTATTCTTTGACCACCCCTTTGATGAAAAATATTGTCGGGGAAATTTAAAAGTTTTTTGAGTACCCCCATGGCAAATACGATCATATCCCATAGTCAAGTTTTACACATTTGGGAAAAAAGGGGGAAAAAACTGTTGCGAAATGAAATTTTGCTTTTTGCAACAATAAGGGTTAAATGCCCCCATGTCTATAACAAAATTAATAAAAGCATACTGGTCCACAGATGGGCTAATTTCCCCCCCGGCCCTTCCCAGTGAAATCATCCCGTAAACAGTTTTTTATGTTACTTTATTTTCCATTTCTCTGAAAAAACCCAGGCCTGACGAAGGACGGGGTTATAAAAGGGATTAAAATGTTTTTTTTATCTGAAACAAAATTTTCAGCATGTCCCTTTTAAATCCATTCAAGAATTTGAAAATTACGGGGCCCTTTGATTTTATTAAAAGGGAAAAGACTGTAAATTCAAGCAGTATAAAACGAGCAAAAAAAAAAGGGCTTTGGTAAAAAAAGTTTGTACTCTTGACTGTGATAGGGCCCGGGTATTAGATATTATTGTTTATAGGGGGAAAAAAAAAAAAAGTACCAGGATGTTTTTGGGTATTAGGTGTTTTTGTGAGAAACATGATGGCACCTTATCTTGAAAAGGTGCATACTTTAATATACGTGAGGGTTTACACAAGAAATTTGCCCCATGATTTTTTTGTGGGGTGAACATGACGATGTGGGTGGCACAGTGCGTTCAAAATTGTAAAAAATTTTCCCCAGGTTCAACGCAGGCACTCATGCTTTTTGAGGTGAGGTTTTTTTATTTCCCCAAAAGACATCATGGCATTACAGGGGTTTTTAGGGAAAAATTGAATTTTCACGTTGTTGAAAACCATTCCGGGAATGAAATCCCAAGACGTGGAAAAAGTTGATAGGGGATAATAAACCGTATTCAAAAAAAACCAGTAAAAAGTGTTTGATTTCACAAAACATGCTTTTGGGTTGAGAAATGTGACATGATATTGGCTTTGTTGTTTTGGTTTTTTGAAAGGGGTTTACAAGTGGAACAGGGAAACTTTCTTTCCATTTTCATAGACCTTTAAAGGGCCATTGCAATTAATATGTCCCCAAAATAAAGACGGGAACAGACCACCAAAATGGTAAATTTTTGTTTGTCTTTGTCAAAACAACCCCAAATGAAGTAAAAAAAGTAACAACACCTGCTATAAAAAAACCGTCCTAAAATCCTCGGGAAGAAACCCAAGCTTTTCGAGGGGGGGAAGGTGATCACTTTCAAATAAAAGTTTCCCTGAAAACAAAGAAAAAAGGGGCTCAGAAGATTGTGTTGTCTGTGCACAAACAAAACGAGGGGAAACGAAAAAAGCAAATTCACTCGTTTTTTTGGTGCGAGGAATTAAGGTACCTCTGTGCGGGAAACCTTTTTTCAAGGACTTCCCAGACTGCGGGCAGTTCTAAAACAGGGTCCAGGGGACTGTAAATATGTAAATATATAATAGAACATTAGTAATTTTAAAACTTTTTGGCATATTTATTGTTGTTAAAAAATACTGGTAAAATTTATTTTTTTTATTTATTTATTTATTACAATTTGTGCAACTACAGAGGAAACAAAAAAAAATACAGGTAAGAGCGCATCCCCAAAAGCCATTTAAAACTATGAAAAGCATTAGGGCTGGTTTAAAAATTAACTTAAATTAAAAGCAATGAAAAATCATGATAAAACATTAATGTAAACAGTTTACTATAAAGTACAATGATTTATTAAGAAGGTCATATGGTTTCATGTTTATTGTTTCATTCAGTCGTATGGAAATTCTGTTTGGGAGTTTTTTTTAAAAAAATAGAAAGTTAGATTGGGTTTTTGGTTTTCCCTTTATGTGATATAATTGTGAGAAACATTTAAGAAAATACAATTTTTTTTAAAGGTTTATTTTTTCGTATTTTTTTGGTTTTGGGTGAGTAAAATGAAACTTTGAGAAAATGAAACTTGAATTTATAAACAGGTATTTTTTTTCTTTTTTTTTTTACAGGTAATGATTTCCCGATTTTAGGGCCTTTTATGTGCATTGGGGTTTTTTTTCATAGTGTGAGATGGAAACGAGGAACATCAAAATGATCTGTGCCTTGTGTTAAGGGGCAGTTTTTCTGGGTTGGGGTTTGGGAAGGAAGTTTTTAGGGGGGGAAAGGGTTTAAAAATCCCGAGTTAAAAAAGTTTTTCTTTTTGTATTTTAAAAAGGGGGCAGTAATAAGTTGGATGTTTTTTTATGGTGAGTAAAGGTTTTTGGTATTGAATATTGGGGAGTGTTTCTGCCCGTAGTGAGAATTTTTTTTATATTCTAACGGGGCCTTTTTTGGGGTTTAAATTTGTGGTCTGAGATGGGGTTAAATTTTTTGTTGGGGCCCCTTTCACAAATTCCATAGGTGAGATGGGGTAAAAAAAAAGGGGAGTGATTGGGGGCCCGGGGGGTGACTGTGGAGCATAAATACCCATCTTCGAATATTTCCTACAGTTTGGAAAATTTTTTTTGAAATTTTTTTGTATATGTGTAAGAAATTTGATCTTTATCAAGGGGGATTCCCAAGAATTTTCCCCTGTTAGCTTTGTGTTTGGTGATCCGTTTTTCATTATGTTAAAGGGGGGAATCTGTAGCTCTGTTTTCCAAACTGAATTTAAGTTGGTTTTTTTTTCAATGTTTTTGTGTAAGTTTTTTAGTCCCCATCCATTTATTTTCGTAAATTTGGTATTTTTCAGTATTTGGGTAGCGTGACTGGGGTCGGGGGGGAAAAAGACGAAAGTATGTCCCTCTGCAAATAGTGTGGGTTGAGTAATTGCGAAGCATTTGGTAGGTCATTTATGTATAGGGAAAGAGAAAAGGGCCCCAAAGGGCATTCCCGTGGGACCCAACTGTAATTTGGGTTTTGCAGAAAAAGTTTTTCCCCTTTTTCGTTCACATATTTGGCCTTTTTGTTGTGAGGAGACTTGAGGTAAGTTGAGGGAGGCCCTCTTTTTACCATAGGGGGACATTTTTCGTGGAGCAAGTCCCTGGGGCAACTGTTCAAAGCTTTTCGTAAGTCAAGAAGATCCCCAGTGGGACTTTTTTTTTCTCTAAATTCAAATGTATATATGTTTTTAGGGGATGTGTACAAAAAGCATCATTAGTATTTTTTTTAGGCCTAATTCCCCAAAATTTGGGAGGGGTTTTGGGAAGTTTTGGGAGATTTGGGAGGGGTAGATTCGTTTATGAAATTTAAATTTTTTGAAAAAATTTTTAGAGGGGTTAAATTATATTGGCCTATAGTTATTTTAAAATCTGTTTGGGGCCCCCTCCTTTGTGGATCGGGGTGACCCTTGCAAATTTTGAGTACTGTAGGGAAATTTGGGGGATTCCCCAAAGGATTTGTTTTAAAAAGTTTTTGCAAAGATTGGGGGATTTGTCGGGTTTTTTTGTTCAAACAGTGAGTGTATATATATTTCAAATTTTGGGACAGTATTTGGGCCACAGGCCACAAATGTTACTAGAAAAAGAAAAGACTAGAAAAGAAAAGAAAAAAGTGTATAAAAAAACGTAAAATAAAGAAATGCGATTTTGCGGAAGTCGCTGGTGTTGCCACCACCCAGTCATTCTGGGTCAACTTCATGCCTCTATATCTCGGTAAGTACTGATCAGAAATTTTTTTTTGTTTTATTACCTTCACAAAATTATTATCTTTAGTTCTGTTTTTTTTTTTATTCAAAATTTCTTGGACACTGGGACACCCATTGAAATTTTGCCTCTGAACCCTGAAAGGGTTAATATTGTTTATGTCATATTAGATGAATTGTGATGGATAAATAAGCCGTAGAGCTGATATTAGCATTATATTGAAGCATAATAAACTCGCCTCCCTCTCCCCTCCTACCTATCTGCCATACTTTATTTATTTATTTATTTATTTATTTAGTAATTTAAGCATACAAACAGAGGTACAAAAAATACAGGTAAGAGCAGCATGCCAAAGCCACTTATATGCATAGCATTACAGGCTGGCTTAAAATTAACTTAAGATTAACTAAGCAATGATGAAATCAGTGATAAAACATTATTGTAAACAGATAACTATAAAGCACAAATGAGTATTACAAAGACAGGTCATATGGTTGCATGCATTGCTGTACATTCAGTCGAATGGAGTATTCTGTTAGGTAGTGTATTTAAAAAAAAATATAAAGTTAGTTTTGGGTCCTAGGTTTAACATTTGTGTGATAAAATTGTGAGTAACATATAGGATATACAATTTATAAGGTTCAGTTATTCAGTATTTTTTTGGTTTTTTGAGTGAGTAAGTGATCTTTGAGAAAGAGACTTGAATTTATAAACAGGTAGTGTTTTTTTATATTTACAGGTAATGAATTCCAGATTTTACGGCCTTTTATGTGCATTGAGTTTTTGCATAGCGTGAGATAGACACGAGGAACATCAAAGAGTGATCTGTGCCTTGTGTTATGGTCATGTGTTCTGTTGAGGTTGGCAAGAGATGTTTGAGGGGAGGGTTAATATCAGAGTTAAGTGTTCTATGTATGTAATAAGTGCAATAATAAGTATGGATGCTTTGTATGGTGAGTAGGTTGAGTGTTTTGAATATTGGTGGAATGTGTTGCCTGTAGTGAGAATTTGTTATCATTCTAACTGCAGCCTTTTGTTGGGTAATTAGTGGTCTGAGATGGTTAATTGTTGTTGAGCCCCATGCACAAATTCCATAGGTGAGATAGGGGTAAATAAGAGAGTGATAAAGGGCCAGGAGGGTTGACTGTGGAACATAGTACCGTATCTTCGATAGTATGCCTACAGTCTTGGAGATTTTCTTAGAAATTTGTTGTATATGTGTATGAAATTTGAGTCTATTATCGAGGTGGATTCCTAGGAATTTTCCCTCTGTTAGCTTTGTGATAGGTGATCCGTTTATTGTTATGTTAAGAGGTACATCTGTAGCTCTGTTACCAAACTGAATGAAGTAGGTTTTGTCAATGTTTAGTGTAAGTTTGTTAGTCCTCATCCAGGGAAAATATTTTCTGTTTAATTCGGTGTTTACAGTATTGGCTAGCGTGACTGGGCTCGGGTGGGAGAAGATGTATGTAGTGTCATCTGCAAAAAGTGTGGGTTTGAGTAATTGCGAAGCATTTGGTAGGTCATTTATGTATAGGAGAAAGAGAAGAGGGCCAAGGACACTTCCCTGTGGGACACCAACTGTAATTGGTTGTGCGGAAGAGCTTGCCCCATTTGCGTACACATATTGGCTTCTGTTGCTGAGGTAAGACTTGAGGTAGTTGAGGGAGTGCCCTCTAATACCATAGTGTGACAATTTTACGTGGAGCAGTCATGGTCAACTGTATCAAAAGCTTTACGTAAGTCAATGAAGATCCCCAGTGGGACTTCTTTTTTCTCTATTGCAGTGTATATATGTTCTAGCATGTGTATAATAGCATCATTAGTATTTTTATTAGGCCTGAATCCAAATTGGCAGGGGTTGAGAATGTTTTGGGAGATGAGGTAGGAGTAGATTCGTTTATGAATTAATTTTTCGAAGATTTTTGAGAGAGGGCCTCTTCATGGGGGGCTCCTTGGCGTGGTGAAGAGGCTCTTGGTCTGAGGAATTAGACCTATCGGTCTTCTTCCTCAGACCGAACCTAATTACCCCCCAATCTCCCCTCCCCTATCCCATCCTCCCCATCCTCCCCTTTTTCCTTTCCTCCTCCTCCTCCCCACTCCTCCCTTTTGCCCTTCCTCTTTTTGTCCTTTGGGATTTCTCCCACAGGCGCGCTAGTTCCTAGGTAGGAGAAAGGATACCGGGGTCCATCCCATTCCGTTGAGGTTCTTAGCGGTGGCGTAGTTTGCCGTGGAATCTGGATCGCCGGGGATGTCCCGATCCCTCTCCCGGTATCCCGGAGTACTTTGGGTGTCTTTCGGGCGACGAGTGTATCTCTGGAAGCCACCTTTCGGATTCCCGGGGGGTGGTGGCCGAAGGAGGTATGCTTTGTGGCGGATATCCGGCCGCCCTCTCTTTTGTCCACGAGGTACTCGGCAGATGTGAGGTTGCTGTCCCGGATTGTTAGTTTACTAGCATGAGGGGTAGGGTATGGCAGGGGTTTTCCATGCTGCATCTGCGCTACTTTGGTGCTGAGGTCCCTTGGGCGCGGGGGGAGATTTCGGGCCCCTTTCTTTCCCTCCTAGGACCTATCCCTCCCCAGTCCCCCCTTTTTTTTTTTTTTTTTTTCTTTTTTTTTTCTTTTCTTTTTTTTTTTTTTTCTTAAAAACAAAAAGAAAGAAGTACCTAACCATGGCAGCCCTAGTCCATGAACCTGGTACCCCGGGCCCCTTCTTGATCCCGCACCCGTTCTGACCCCGCCTCGTCTTTGGACCCTCTTCAGACATTCCTCATGCCTCTGTACCTATTGCCGGTGCTGTTTCCTCACCCCCTTCAGGTACTGAGGCCTCGACTGACTCTTCAAATTTATCGGACCTTCGCTCTCCTCTGACTATGCTTCCGGCCTCTCCCTGTACGGTGCGGCAATTTTCCCAAATCGCCGACCCGTTCCACGTCGGACCAACTCTGGTCCCACGCCTAAACGCCAACGACAATTACCTGCTGATGATACTTCTCCACCTTCTCGTTCTTCTCAGAAACAATCGACACGTCCTTCACAAACCTTTCCCCCGCTCGGTTTCAAAACTGAACAGTGGACTAAATTCTTCACTTTACGACCAACTTCCTCTACTGCCTATCTTTCTGACCATAGTATTGGCAAGGCACTCCTATCCATGTTGGTAAAGAAATTTCTTTTCATGCTTTTAAAAGAGCGGTACGCGCCTCATTACCGTACAGAATGCTACCCAGGCTCATGAGCTCTCTCGTCTTTCCCATATCGATACTGTGCCTTTTCACTCTTGAAAAACATCATTCCCTCAATTCTTGTAGTGGTACCTCATTCTGCCCCATACCATAGTTCAACAAAAATTTCCAGAACATGTGCCCCTGACATTCAGAACAGCTTGGAACCCCAAGATCTCCCAATCCTCAAGGTAGACACTTACGTTCTTCCTGCCCGTGGGTGGTGACGATACCCTAGCAATGGGGGCTCGTTTAACTTTGACAGCCGAGAACTCCCATCCTCATTTTATATAGCAGGACATCGGTTACAAGTTCGAAAGGTGATCCTACCCACAACAGTGTAGAAATTGCTGGCGTTTTTGGCCATCCAGCGAAATATTGCAAATCAAATCGCCGAATGCCCAGTCTGTGGTGCGATGACCATTCTAATACGCCCTTGAAATCGATTCTCCCTCTTGCCTTAACTGTCATGAGGCCACCCTTCGTACCCCTCTCGCCGTTGTCAGGTCTATTTAAATGAGCGGGAAATCCGTTACCTCAAAGAGACAGAAGGTCTCCCTTATGCCATGGCATTTTTCTCATCTCCGCCTCCAAGGGAGACCCCCACGTGTTTCTTATTCCCGGTTTTCAAAACGCCCCCCCCCCACTCTAGTATCCCATCTTCTACACCCACCTCTGTGGTTACCTCTCCCATAATCACCCTGTTTCTAATCCTTTTGCTGTCCTGGCTCAGACGTCCCTACTTCAACACCTCAGCCCTAATCTCGCTTCTTCGAGTTCTCTCTCACAAGCCTCAGTAATCGACGAGACCTCGTACGACACCTCCTCCCAATCGTCCCTCAAACTTCTCAAAAGTCAAAAAAAGGTCCAGTAACACCTCCTACCCATTTTCCACCTCCTCATTTTACCCTCCCTGTCTCTGTCCCTAAGTTTTTTCCCCTCTCACTGGCTCATTTACAAGTCAGAGGTTCACCCTCCTCCTCGTAATGTACCTTCCTCCCTGTTCCCTCCCAAATTTCTTCCTCTTCTGCACCTCCCAGTTCCTGCCTCTTCTGTCCCCTGCCACGCTTCTCCAGTTCCCTCCACCCTTTCGCCCCCCCCTACCTTGGTACAGTCCAATACAGTTCCAATCTTTACTCATCCTCCCCCTACCATTCCCAATATTGTCTCCCATACGACATCTCTGAATTCCGAAACACTTGAAGCAATCTCTGAATATATTGCAGAGACCAAACCATCAATGGACACTGATCTACCTTCCGCTCTTTCTCTCTCCTCTGCTCCATCTGCGCAACTCCTTTCTTCACAGCGCACCGTTCCTTCGCTGCTTGAACATTTTCCACTGCCTCCGCATGTGGACTTTTCTAACCCTTCTAGTCCGTAGGAACCCTTACCTGCGGATTTCAAGTATCTTTATCATTGCCAATCATGGCCTATACACAAATAACCTGCACATAAAAGAGAGAAGCTTACGACGACGTTTCGGTCCGACTTGGACCATTGACAAAGTCAATGGTCCAAGTCGGACCGAAACGTTTGTCGTAAGCTTCTCTCTTTTATGTGCAGGTTATTTGTGTATCGTTCCAGTCACGGTATTGTGCCTTTTTGTTATTTAATCATGGCCTATTTACAGTGGAATATACGCGGCCTCAGGGGTAATCGGGGTGAGCTTCAGATGTTACTCTCCCAGTTTGCCCCTGTTGGTGTTTGCTTTCAGGAAACCAAAATTACACTCTGCTGTTATTTCTCACATCTCAGGCTATAATTTATTGTATTCTTCAGATCCTTTTCCTGATGGGACCTTTAATGAAAGTGCCCTTCTTCTCCGCACTGATATTCCGTACCATCAGCTATTTGTTCATACTTCGCTGCATTACACAGCAGCCCGTATCCACTTACATAGGTGGTATACGCTCTGTTCTTTATATCTCTCTCCTTCTCGGGCATTACTATTCCGGATTTTGCCTTCCTTGTTTCGTCATTTACCGCCACCGATTTCTGTTTCTTGGTGATTTTAATGCCCACCATTTCCCTGGGGGGTCTCACTGTGATTCCCGTGGAATTCAGTTAGAGGCTTTTCTTGCCACCCACCCCCTCCATGGTTTTTAAAAACGGGTACTCACACCCATTTTGATCCTCGGACTTTATACCTCTCTTGCACGATCTCTCAGTTTGCTCTTCCTCCGCCGCATTAGACTTCACTTGGTCTGTTCTCCCGGACTTACATGACAGTGATCATTTCCCAATCATTCTTACTTCCCCTTCATATTTTCCACTCTTCGCACCCCATGCTGGCAATTTAATCGGGCAAATTGGAACCTTTACTCCCCACCTAACTGTTTTTAAAGAGGTTTCCTTCTTCGTCCTCCATCGATGAGCTTTTACCCTCTTCTCGTCCTCCGTTTTCACCCCCAGCTTCTCATTCATACCCCAAACTCAGGCAGGCATTCTCAGAAATGCATGCTTTGGTGGTTCTCCTGCTTGTGCTCGTGCAGTACGTTTGAAACGCGCTGCATGGGGCAGGGACCGGTACAAAGAACCACAGAGGCGACTCCTTGATTTTAAAAGAAGCGTGCGATCGCTCGCCGGTCAACCGTGACGCTAAACGCACTTGCTGGCGAGATTATGTCTCCACCATCACCTCTGCTTCCTCTATGAGTGCAGTCTGGAAAAAAAATACGAAAACTGAGTGGTAAATATTCTCCTGACCCGGCTCCTGTTCTGCGGGTTGCCGGTGTTGATATAGCAAACCCACTAGATGTTGCCCAAAGAAATTGGCAATCATCTGGTCCGTATTTCTCAGGGACTCCCTCTATTTCCCCTCATTTCTTTCCTCAAAGTCTGCCAGGAATTAGCACCCTTGGACTTTTCTTCTCTCAGAGAAGAACAGTATAATGTGCCTTTTACACTTCAAGAACTGGAGGGAACACTCTCACTTGTCGATCATCGGCAGCTGGCCCGACGACATTCCCTATTCGTATGCTACAACATTTACATCAGTCAGCCCTTGCAGTCTATTACGCCTTTACATCTTTTTTGGTCACAAGGAGTTTTCCACAGCTGTGGAAATCCGCCATTGTTTCCCCCTTTCCGCAAACCAGGCACTACGGGACATGAAACCTCCCACTATCGTCCCATTGCTCTTACCAGTGCAGTTTGCCCAAAATAATGGAACGCCTAGTAAATAGACGTTTAGTGTGGTATTTAGAGACACACAACAGTTTTTCTTCCCCTCGTCAATATGGCTTTCGTAAGGGACGTTCTACCATAGACCCCTTTTCTGCGCTTGGATTACGTATGTTTTGTAATGCCTTTGGAATAACCACCAGTTATTGCCATATATTTTGACCTTGAGAAGGCATATACCAACTTGGAGGTATATTTTTTTAGCCCAAGCCCACTCCTTAGGCCTTCGAGGCAAACTACCATCCTTCCTTAAGAAAATTTTTTAACTGACAGGCATTTTCCGTGTTTCCGGGTTTAATAATGTGCTCTCCCCGGACTTTATCCAAGCTGAAGGTGTCCCCCCAGGGATGTGTTCTGAGCACAACACTTTTTCTCCTTGCTATTAATGATTTGGCCTCTAGTCTTCCATCAAATATTTGGTCATCACTCTATGTTGATGACTTCGCTATTGCCTGTGCAGGCGCTGACTGTCACCTCCTTACAGTTTCTCTCCAACATGCAGTCCGACCGTGTTTCCAATTGGGCCACCACCACTGGTTTAAATTTTCCAGCACTAAAACCCACCAAATCACTTTCACTAGACGCTCTGTCATCTCCGATCATCCTTTGTACCTCTATGGCTCCCGTATCCCTGAACGTGATACAGTTTAAGTTTCCGGGCCTCCTCTTTTATCGTAGGTTATCCTGGAAACCTCACATTACCTCTCTGAAGGCAACTTGTCACAGCCGGCTGAACCTTCTTAAAACCCTTGCTCATCTTTTGTGGGGAGCTGATTTGTCGAACCCTCCTTCGCCTACATTCCACCCTTATTTTATCGAAACTTGATTATGTGGACCAGATCTATTCAGCGGCATCTCCTGCTACTCTCTCTAGCCTTAACCCCATTCATCACCAAGGATTACGTTTATGCCTTGGGGCTTTCCGCTCTTCCCCTGTCGAGAGCCTCTATGCAGAAGCGAACGTTCCATCCTTATCCGATTGCCGTTGATGCCCATTGCATGCAGCTACTATGTACGCTCTCATGATCTCCGCAATCCTTCCATTTATAGGAATGGTCATGATATTAGTAGAAATTTTTATTTGTTCGCCGCCCTGTTTACTCCGTCACTTTCTCTTGCCTCATGTCGCTCTTGTCTTCTCTATCAGACTACCACCTGTCTATGTTCTGTAGCATCTCACTTTTCCTACCCCCTGGGAGTTCCAGCTGTTCGAGTCTGTTCTTTCTCCCTCCCTTGCTTGAAAGCCCACTGTTTACGGTCGTTTCCGCTCTCTTTTTCTCTTGACACTTTCACTCTTTCATTCACATGCCATTGCTGTGCTTACACAGATGGCTCTAGTCTGCTGACGGCGTAGGATTCGCTGCAGTGTTTCCGGACAGCGTCGTACAAGGGCATTTACTATCTTCGGCTAGTATTTTTACTGCTGAATTATATGCCATCCTTACAGCACTTATCCGTATTACATCTATGCCTGTGTCATCATTTGTGGTTGTCTCAGACTCCCTTAGTGCTTTACAGGCTATACAAAATTTGATACACCTCACCCCTTAGTCCTCCGTATCCAACTTTGGCTACGCCGCATCTTTACCAAACATAAAGATATTGTTTTTTGTTGGGTCCTCATGTTGACGTACAGGGCAATGAACAGGCAGACACTGCTGCGCGGTCAGCAGTACATGACCTACCAGTTTCTTATAGAGGTATTCCATTTACGGACTATTTTGCTGCAATATCTTCCCACCTTCACACCCGTTGGCAACAACGTTGGTCTACTATGCTCGGCAACAAACTTCAGTCTATTAAACCGAGTATAGATTACTGGCCGTCTTCTTATCACCAGTGTCGAGGTTGGGAGACTACTCTCTCCCGTCTTCGCATTGGCCATACTCGTCTTACTCATGGATATCTCATGGAGAGGCGTCTTGCTCCTCTCTGTGAGAATTGCCAAGCTCCATTATCAGTCAGCCACATTCTGTTGGACTGCCCCACTTTATCACGAGCACGCAGAATTTACCTCTGTCGTCGTCTTCGCTCCGCTGCTCTCTCTTTACCTTCCCTTCTCGCTGATGGACCCACCTTTCATCCGGACTCTCTCATTGACTTTTTGACAACGACTGACTTACTTCACAAATTCTGATACCTTCAGCCCTTTCTACTTCAATCTCTTGCTACCCTCTACCCCCGTACTATCCCCTGCCCCGCTGTTTTCTGTAACCTGCTGATCATCCCCCCTCCCTTCTGCCATCCAATTCCCTTGCTTCCTTCCCTACCCTGCAGCTCTGTATAGCCCTTGTGGCTTAGCGCTTCTTTTTGATTATAATTATAATAATAATAATTTGAGAGAGGGTGTAAATTGGATATTGGCCTATAGTTATTCAACTCTGTTTGGTCTCAATAAAGTCTTCAATAAAGGTAAGTGTGATGTTAAATGTTCATTTATCTATTTTATTAGTGGCTTCATATTCATTTGTCATTGTTTTCTGTATGTAAATCTATAATATTTAAAAAATTAATTTTTAATACTTTTGGGTGTCTGAAACGGATTAATTGGATTTCCATTATTTCTTATGGGAAAAATGGTTTCACCAGTCGTGAATTTTGCCATTCAGCAGACTTTCTGGAATGGATTAATCACAAAACTTGGGGCTCCATTGTATTAACCCTTTGAGGGTCGACAGGCCCTCTCCGAAACTCGTTCTCAGGGTCGGCCAAATTTAAAAAAAAAAAAAATTATTTTCTCTTATGAAAAGATAGAGAATCTTTTCCCGATCATAAAGACACCAAAAGTTTGAAATTTGATAGAAAACTTACGGAATTATGCTCTCGCAAAGTTAGCGGTCTCGGCGATGTTTACGCATCGGCGATTTTGCCCACTTTGAGCCCCATTTTCGGCCAATTTCACTGTACTAGTCGACAAAAAACATGAATATTTCGCTAGAACTCCATTTTTTCTATCGAATGGATGCAAGAAACCACTCATTTATGAAATTCAACTATCCGGTACAGTGGTCAGAATTTAGCAATTTTGCCAATTTCACACAAATTTCAAAAGATGCCAATTTCGGAATAGGGTCCAGAATAAACAAGAAAGACATTCCTGGCACTAAAATGACATTTCCTCTAGTCATAGTCATGTCTCAAGTCCCCTCTTATATTCTTTTGCTTTCCACTTTGAATTTTTATTTTCACAAAAAATATAAGATTTACTGTTATGCAGACTACTGCATTAGTGTAAAAAATGGTATAAAAAAATATTATGGTGCACTTGTGAAAGAATATTAGACTCACCAGTTGACGTGTATTGCACGCTTGGCACGATTTGTTTACTTTTGAAGTTTGGTAAAAATCGAACATTTCTGCTACTTTGAGCTCAATTTCAAGGCACCATTCTTTGTAAAACCAGTCAAAATCATCTCAATTTCTGTAATATGTCTTCCATTCTATAAAATGAGACCAAGAAAACTAGAATACAACAATAAATACCATACGAAAATACACTGCAAAGTCGCTGATTTATTAAAAAAAAATGGTCAAAGTTTTTTTTTTCTCATTATGCACTGTGTGCTGCAGGATTTTTTTTAGACTGTGCACACTGACCACATAGACCCATTCTTTCATATGAAGGCCTACCAGCTTTCTCCCACTAGATTTGAGGCCGCTAGAATTTATGAGTACTAGTACGTCAAAAACCCCTACGCGTAAAACGTACTAGTACGACGAAAACCCTCAAAGGGTTAATAACAATACGTATTAATAACAAGTGGTGTTGTGTTGTTGCTGTTAGGTATATAAGGTCCACTGAGAGCATAAGCCATACATAGTGGTGGTGAAGGCCAGCAGAGGCGATGGTGTTCTCAGTAGCTCTATATACAGTGGACCCCCGGTTATCGGCCAAACTCGGTTATCGGCGGGTTTTTCGGCGCCCGGTTATCGGCCGTTTGCTCAGTTATCGGCGGTTTTGGACGCGTCCATCCACTGGCTGGGGCAGCTTGCGCTTCAGTTTGGTTTTGTCTCTCGGTGGCTGAGGAGGCTTCTGCTCGTACATCCAAACATTTCACTTGTTTTCCATTGTTTTTAGTGGTTTTTCTTACACTGCAACTGTGAAATAAGTAACCATGGCTCCAAAGAAAGTTTCTAGTAAAGTTCCTGTGGTAAAGAAAGTGAGAAACACCATGGAATTTAAGCATGAAGTGATCGAAAAGTTTGAGAGTGGTATGAAGGTGATGGAACGTGCTAGGATGTACAGCAAGAATAAATCAACAACTACATCCATCCTGGCAAAGAAAGAACAAATCAGAGATGCTAATGTTGCAAAAGGAGTAGCTTTTCTAACTAAACAAAGGACACCGATAATGGAAGAGATGGAAAAGTTATTATTATTGTAGATTAAGGAAAAAGAATTAGTGGGAGACAGTGTAGTGGAGTCTACTATTTGTGAGAAGGCAAAGCAGTTGCATGAGGATCTTGCAAAGAAAATGCCTGGAACAAGTGCTGCAGTTTGTGAATTTAGGGCCAGCAAAGGATGGTTTGATAGATTTAAGAAGCATAGTGGCATACACAGTGTTGTAAGGCATAGTGAGGCTGCAAGTTCTGACAAATGTGCAGCTGAGCAGTATGTTCACAAATTCTAGGACTATGTAAAGGCTGAAGGATTTGAACCCCATCAAGTTTTCAATTGTGACAAAACAGGCCTGTTTTGGAAGAAAATGCCAAACAGGACCTACATTACCCAGGAGGAAAGGGCACTGCCAGGACACAAGCCTATGAAAGACAGGCTTACTCTTTTGTTGTGTCGTAATGCTAGTGGGGATTTCAAAGTGAAGCCTTTACTTGTGTATCACTCGGGAAATCCCAGAGTGTTTAAGAAAAACATCATCATGAAGAATAGATTGTGTGTGATGTGGAAAGCTAATCATAAGGACTTCAGTATTATAAAAGTGAAGTTCTTGCCTTCTAACACCACTCCTCTTCTCCAGCCCATGGACCAGCAGGTCATTTCTAGCTTCAAAAAACTCTACACAAAAGCAGTGTTTCAAAAGTGCTTTGAAGTAACCTCGGACACTCAGTTGACCCTAAGAGAGTTCTGGAGGAATCACTTCACTATCCTCCATTGCCTAATCCTTAAAGGTAAGGCTTGGGAGGGAGTGACTTCCAGGAGTTTGAACTCTGGAGAAAACTGTCACCAGATTGTGTCCAAGAGAGGAATTCTGAAGGGTGTGAGACTCACCGTGACCCTGACCCTGCCGACCCTGTGGACTCTATTGTGTCTTTGGGGAAGTTCCTGGGGTTGGAGGTGAGTGGTGAGGTTATGGAAGAGTTGGTGGAGGACCACAGGGAAGAGCTTACCACTGAAGAGCTGCAAGAGCTTCATCTCGAACAGCAACAGATTGCAGCTGAGGAACTTGCTTCAGAGGAGGAGGAAGAGGTAGTGAAGGAGGTACCTTCTTCAGAGATTAAAGAGGTGTGTGCAATGTGGACCAGGGTGCAAGCTTTTGTAGAGAAACACCACCCTGACAAAGCTGAAACAAGTCATATCTGCAACATGTTTAGTGAAAAAACCCTGTCCCACTTCAGGGAAATCTTAGAGATGCCAGAAACAGAGCACTCTGGACAGTTATTTTGTGAGACAGGGGTCCAGTGACTCTCAAGCTGGGAAGTAACCCCAGAGAAGGCTTTGCTACCTAAAGTCTTCATGGAGGGGGATTCCCCTTCGAAACACTAACTCCTTCCTCTTTCCTCCTCCCTATCTTCCAGAAGCCAGCATTAGCCTTCAATAAAGGTATGTAATACTTAGATAATTGTAAAATTTTTTTTTTTTTTTTTTTGTGAATATTTTTGTTGGGAATGAATTAATTTTATTTCCATTAATTCTTAAGGGAAATATTAATTCAGTTATCGGCCATTTCTGTTATCAGCCGACCTTCAGGAACGGATTACAACCGATAACCGGGGGGGCCCACTGTACCTCCAACAACATTCGAGGGGGTTAGGCTCATGCTGTTTTTTTTTTTTTCTATTGATTAACCCTTTGACTGTTTCGGTCGTGTATATATACGTCTTATGAGCCAATGTGTTTGACATGTACATATATGTTCAGTGGACCCCCAGTATTCGATATTAATCCGTTCCTGAGAGCTCATTGAATACCGAAAATATCGAAAAGCGAATCAATTTTCCTCATAAGAAATAATGGAAATCAAATTAATCTGTGCAAGACACCCAAAAGTATGAAAAAAAATTTTTTACCACATGAAATATTAAGTTTAATGCAATAGAATAATTACAATAACAACAACAACAATAGAATAATTGACACTTACCGTTAATGAAGATCTGGTGATGATTGATGGGATGGGAGGAGGGGAGAGGTGTTAATGTTTAGAAGGGGAATCCCCTTCCATTAGAACTTGAGGTAGCAAGTCCTTTTCCGGGGTTACTTTCCTTCGTCTTTTAATGCCACTAGGACCAGCTTGAGAGTCACTGGACTTCTGTCGTTCCTTTATGACATTCCTAAAGTGTTTCACAACATTGTCAGTGTAATAGTCACCAGCACGGCTTGCAATAGCTGTGTTAGGGTGATAGTCATCAAAAAAATGTTTGCACTTTAAGCCACATTGCACACATTTCCTTAATCTTTGAAGTAGGCAACTTCTTCAATTTCTCTATCCCCTCCTCCGAAGCAGTTTCCTCAGGTCTGGCCTCTTGCTGTTGAAGATGATCTAGCAGCTCATCAGTGGTTATTTCTTCATTGTCCTCCTCCACCAACTCTTCCACATCCTCCCCACTAACCTCCAACCCCAAGGACTTCCCCAATGCCACAATGGATTCCTCAACTGGCATAGGCTTCTCAGGGTTACTCTCAAATCCTTCAAAATCCCTTTTGTCTACACATTCTGGCCACAGTTTTTTCCAAGCAGAGTTCAAGGTCCTCTTAGTCACTCCCTCCCAAGCCATACCTATAAGGTTTATACAATTGAGGATATTAAAGTGATCCTTCCAAAACTCTTTTAGAGTCAGCTGAGTTTCTGTGGTCACTACAAAGCACTTTTGAAACATAGCTTTTGTGTACAGTTTCTTGAAGTTGGAAATGACCTGCTGGTCCATGGGCTGCAGGAGAGGAGTGGTATTAGGAGGCAAAAACTTGACCTTAATGATGCTCATGTCCCCAGAAAGTCGCTCTGCCAAGTCTGTAGGATGACCAGGGGCATTGTCTAATACCAGGAGGCACTTAAGGTATAATTTCTTTTCAATTAGGTAATTTTTCACAGTGGGGGCAAATGCATGGTGTAACCAGTCATAGAAAAAGTCCCTGGTGACCCATGCCTTACTTTTTGCCCTCCACAGCACACACAAATTAGTCTTGAGGACATTGTTTTTCCTGAACACTCTGGGAGTTTCAGAGTGATACACCAATAAAGGCTTCACTTTGCAATCACCACTAGCATTGGCACACATCAGCAGAGTAAGCCTGTCTTTCATAGGCTTATGTCCTAGGAGTGCCTTTTCCTCCTGAGTAATGTAGGTCCTGCTTGGCATTTTCTTCCAAAACAGGCCTGTTTTGTCGCAATTAAACACTTGTTCAGGTTTAAATTCTTCACTGTCTGTGTAATCCTTGAATTCCCTCACATATTTTTCAGCTGCTTTTTGGTCCAAACTGGCCGCCTCACCATGCCTGATCACACTATGTATGCCACTACGATTCTTAAATCTTTGAAACCAACCTTTGCTGGCCTTAAATTCACTCACATCAGCACTAGTTGCAGGCAATTTCTTTACCAAATCGTCATGCAACTGCCTAGCCTTTTCACAAATGATCGCTTGAGAGATGCTATCTCCTGCTATCTGTTTTTCATTTATCCACACCAATAACAGTCTCTCAACATTTTCTAACACTTGCGGTTGCTGTTTCATAATCACAGTTGCACCTTTTGCAAGAACAGCTTCCTTGATTGCCATTTTCCTGGTCACTATAGTAGAGAAGGTTGACTGGGTTTACTATACAACCTGACCAGCTCCGACACACGCACTCCACTTTCGTACTTTGCAATTATCTCTTTCTTCATTTCAATAGTCATTAGCTCCTTTTTTCTTGAAGGGTTGGCACTAGAAGCTTTCTTGGGGCCCATGGTGACTTATTTTGCAGAAACAAGCACCAAAAACAGTGATAATGTGGAATGTACTGAATGTATCCTTAGATGCGCGCACACTGGCTGGCTTGTAAACAGTGGCACACACTGTGCAGTTCAGGCCACAAGTGGACACGTCTCGTACGAATCGCATCGAATACCGAGGCAAAATTTTTGCGATAAAATGCATCGAATACCAGATTTATCAAATACCGATGCCATCGAATACCGGGGGTCCACTGTATACTCAAAAATTCTAGCGGCTTCAAATCAAGCAGGAGAAAGCTTGTAGGCCCACATGTGAGAGAATGGGTCTATGTGGTCAGTGTGCACAGTATAAAAAATCCTTCAGTACACAGTGCATAATGAAAAAAAAACTCCAACCGTGCTTTTGGATTAAAATGCCAACTTTGAGGTGTATTTTCGTGTAGTATTTATGGTTGTATTCTTGTTTTCTTGGTCTCATTTGATAGAATGGAAAACATATTATAGAAACAGAATTGATTTTGATTGGTTTTATTATGAAAAGGATCTTGAAATGGTGCTCAAATTAGCAGAAATGTTTGATTTTTGCCAGTGTTCGTCATTGTCTAATAAATGTCCATCCAACTAGCCATTCTAATACACAGTCACAAATGGGGTGACATTATTTATACAATTATTACAATATTGCAGTAGTCTGCATAACAGTAAATCTTCTATTTTTTGTTTGAATAAAAATTCAAAATAGAAAGCAAGGGTATTATAACAGGGGCCTGGAGACGTGACTGATGAACAGAGAAAATGTTATTTTAGAGCCAGGAATGTCTGCATTGTTCATTCTGGACCCTTTTTTGAAATTGACATTTTTTAATTTGCATGAAATTGGCCAAATTGCCAATTTCTGACCACGTTATTGGGTAGTTGAAATCGGTAAATGGGCTGTTTCTTGTACTCGATTGAACAAATGGAGTTCTAAAGAAATAGCTATGAGTTTGATCGACTGGAACAATGGAATTGGCCGAAAATAGGGCTCAAAGTGCGTGAAATCACCGATGAGTAAATGTCGTCGAGTTCGCTAACTTTGCGAGAGCGTAATTCCGTAAGTTTTCCATCAAATTTCTTACTTTTGGTGTCATTATCATCGGGAAAAGATTCTCCAACATTTCATAAGAATTTTTTTGTTTTCAAATATTTTGCGACACCAGGAGACACTTCAGGATTTGGGGTTGCGACAGTCAAAGGGTTAATCGCTTAACTTACTTGCTACACTGTTAATACGTACTACGCTTTATCACTGGCTGGAGCTATAGCCTTTATCAGCTCATGCTGCTTTAGTATCGTACATATCGTAGAATCACTGAATCACTGAAGAAGGCACATTCTCCCCTCTCTGTTTCTCCTACACTTTGGTACTCTGCTATGAGCTCTTTCTTGAATTCTAGTCTTTCTTACCTTCTTTACCAAAGGGCTGGCACTAGTACAATATTTTACGATGTTTTCATGTGTTTTATGATTGTTCATGGTTCAATAGGTTAAGGAAACAGTATTGTTAGGCTAAATAAATGCTATTATTATATTTCCCTAAAGTATATTTGTGCACCAAACATTTGCGATTTTTCAACAATCGCAAGGTTCTTGATCCCCTAACCCTCGCGAATGCGTGGGGAGGCCTGTATATTCTTTTGAGGTTCTTGATCCCCTAACCCTCGCGAATGTGGAGGGAGACCTGTATATTCTTTTTGTGGCGGTCCAAGAAGTTTTTGATAGCACCTCGTATATAAGAACATAAAGAAGGAACACTGCAGCATGCCTACTGGCCCATGTGAGGTAGGTACAGTTCTCAAACCGGCTGAAGCCAACGCCCAAACCTAGTCGGGTCAGGTCATGTCAGGTCACATTCACTTAATGAAGGAGCACGGCATCTGACCTAGTAGCACAAGCTAGTCAGGTCTAACTCACACCCACCCACACCCACTCATGTATTTATGTAACCTATTTTTAAAACTACACAACATCTTAGCTTCTGTGATAGTAATTGGGAGTTCCACTCATCCACAGCTCTATTGCCAAACCAGTGTTTTCCTATATCCTTCCTGAATCTGAATTTTTTCCAACTTAAAGCCATTGCTGCGAGTCCTGTCTAGGCTAGATATTTTTTGCACACTATTTACATCCCCTTTATTTATCCCTGTTTTCCATTTATACACCTCAGTCACATCCCCCCCCTAACTCTACGCCTTTCTAAAGAGTGCAGATTCAGGGCCCTCAGTTTATCATCATAGGGAAGATTTCTGATACATGGGATCAACTTTTTCATCCTCTTTTGTACGTTTTCCAGTCCATTTACAGTGGACCCCCGCCTTACGATATTAATCTGTTTGTGAGAGGTCATCGTAAGATGAAATTATTGTATGGCGAATTAATTTTCCCCATAAGAAATCAAATTAATCTGTGCAAGACACCACAAAGTATGAAAAAAAAAATTTTTACCACATGAAATATTAATTTTAATACAAACTTAAGAAGACATGCACAAATATAATACAGTGGACCCTCGACCAACGATGGCATCGTCTAACATTAAATCCGACTAGCGATACATTTTAACGCAAAAATTTTGCCTTGACTAGCGCTAAAAACTCGACCAACACGATTCGTTCCGTTCGAGATGCATCCACTTGTGGCCAGTGTTTACAAGCCAGCCAGCCACCGCGGTCCCATCCAAACATACAATCGGAACATTTCATATTATCACAGCGATTTTAGTGATTGCACCTGCAAAATAAGTCACCATGGGCCCCAAGAAAGCTTCTAGTGCCAACCCTACAGCAAAAAGGGTGAGAATTACCATGGATATGAAGAAAGAGATCATTGCTAAGGGGTTGGAGGTTAGTGGGGAGGATGTGGAAGAGTTGGTGGAGGACGACAATGATGAACTAACCACTGATGAGCTGCAAGATCATCTTCAACAGCAAGAGGCCAGACCTGAGGAAACTGCTCCGGAGGAGGGGATAGAGAAATTGAGGAAGTTGCCTACTTCAAAGATTAAGGAAATGTGTGCAGTGTGGCTTAAAGTGCCAACCTTTTTTGATGAAAATCACCCTGACACAACTACTGCAAACCATGTTGGCAACCTGTACACTGACAATGTTATGGCCCATTTTAGGAAAGTCTTAAAGGAACAGGAGATACAGAGCTCTATAGACAGATATGTTGTGCGACAGAGGTCCAGTGACTCTCAAGCTGGTCCTAGTGGTGTTAAAAGAAGAAGGGAAGTAACCCCGGAAAAGGACTTGACACCTCAAGTCCTAATGGAAGGGGATTCCCCTTCTAAACACTAACACCATCCACACACTCCCCTCCTCCCATCCCATCAGTCATCACCAGATCTTCAAGAAAGGTAAGTGTCATGTAACTGTACATGTTTTCTTCAGTTTGTGTGTATTAAAATTAATATTTCATCTGGTAAAAAATTTATTTTTTCAATACTTTGGGGTGTCAGGAACGGATTAATTTGATTTCCATTATTTCTTATGGGGAAAATTAACTCGACTAACAATGAGCTCTCAGGAACGGATTAATATCATTGGTTGAGGATCCACTGTACTCTACAAAGAATACAATACATGACACTTACCCTTATTGAAGATCTGGTGATGATTGATGGGATGGGAGGAGGGGAGCGTGGAAGTTGTTATTGTTTAGAAGAGAAATCCCCTTCCATTAGGACTTGAGGTTTCAAGTCCTTTTCTGGGGTTACTTCCCTTCTTCTTTCGTACTTAGCAATTATCTCTTTCTTCATTTTCATGGTAATTTTCACCTTTTTTCCCACAGGGTTGGCACTAGAAGCTTTCTTGGGGCCCATGGTGACTTATTTTGCAGGTACAATCACTAAAAACACTGTGATAATATGAAATGTACCAAATGTATGCGTGGATGCGACCGCACTGGCTGGCTTGTAAAAACTGGCATGCACGGGGCAGCTGAGGCCACGCGTGGAACACGTCCCGGACGAATTGAGCGAGGCGACTTTTTTAGTGTGAGGCGAGGCAAAATTTTTGCGTTAAAATGTATCGTATGGCGGATTTAACGTAACGCGATGCCATCGTAAGGTGGGGGTCCACTGTATATCCATTCTGTAATATGGTGACCAGAACTGTGCAGCATAATCTAAATGAGGCCTAACCAAAGATACATAGAGTTGAAGAACAACCTGAAGACTTCTATTATTTATACTTCTTGATATGATGCCAAGGATTCTGTTAGCTTGATTGCAAACACATATGCACTATTGTCTTGGTTTCAGATTACTTCTAACCAGAACTAAATCTTTTTCACAGTCAGTAATATTAAGGTCTACATTATTTAGTGTATATGTGGCATGGCTATTTTCCTGTCCAACATTTAGAACTTTGCATTTGCCTATATTAAATTGCATCTGCGGCTTCTCCGACCACTGCATCAGTCTATTCATATCATCCTGGAGTGCTCTAATGTCCTCATTAGAATGAATTGGATGGCCTTTTTTGGTGTCATCAGCAACTTAAACTATGATCAATTTCTTTAGTATTAAGTAGTCTGTAAGCCATTAAATTAAGTCTGCCCATAATGCCTAGCCATGATAGTGGTTCTCTTTGCACTGCAAATCATTATTGTAATTTCATAATCTCAATGTAATCTTGCAAAGAAATAAATTTTGTTTGTTTGTTTATGTTGCTGTTTATTCCTCATCCTCTATATGCCTCTATTTCTCTCATTTCTTGGTCTGTGAGTAATTGACTTGTTTTATATTATAATTGAGATATAGTATAGTCAAGTTCCTAAAACTGAAGAAATATATTTTTGTTTCTAGGCGTGCCCACACACTAACAGCACTGGTGTTTATGATATGCTTCCTGTTATATGAAGCACTCACTCCTCCTGATGAGGACATGGTTGATAACACAAAGAGGTATGTGGTCATGATAGCTATATTTCTTATTTTGAAATGTTTGCCTTCATTTGCAGGAGGCATATTTCTTCTGAAAAAAAAAAATGATGAGATATCTGCATGTCACTGGTGGTATTTTTGCCTGAATCTAACTTCTATTGTACATATGTTAGTACTTGGTCTAGTACATTGGTTTAATATTTACCATGTGTTCTAAAATATTTGCAGTATTATAAGGTATTAGAATGATATTTAAGTGTGTCATTCATTTGTTTTTCTATCTAAAAAATATTCTCTCGTTTTTTAACTGTTATTCCGGTTTATTCATTTTCATTAATTGTAAGTATTTATTTATTAAAAGACTAATTTTAGAGATTATAAATTCCTTCAACCAAAACACTGAACATAAAAATTACCAAATGGAGTACAATAAGCCCTCACTTAACGTCGTTTTGTTATAACACTGATGATAAAAAAAATTGATTCTCGGCTGGGGTCACAATCTGTGTGGAATTTGCACGTTCATATTTGAACTGCATGGGTAGGAGGTTCTCCTTACAATTTTTGCTTTGCAAACATTTACTCCTTGAATTAACCATGTTGCAATGAGTGTTAAAGGTGCACTGTGCACCCCTGATGTTTGCAGTAAGACCCCACCTATATGGCAGGTTAGGATCCAGGCTATCGCCAGAAAGCAGAATGCTATTTATTCTACTTATAAATGCATATAAATGCCAGACAAGAAGTTTACCCTAAATTATATTAAGTTAGTAATAGAACTAGGCATTAAAAACACAATAAAAAGTAAAATACATACACAGTACATTCATTACTTACCTTAAAATAATTGTAGTCTTATTAATATAGGGCAAGAGGTGAGTAGTACTCATTTGTAGGAAGTCAGGTGTAGGTAGCCCTGGCTCCCCGTCCTGATCTTAATATACGATATTTAAGGCAGCCCAGAGAGATAAAATACATGTACACATACAATACACTCATTATTTACCTTGAAATATGTGTAGTCTTAATGTTGGATGAGAGGCGAGTAGTACTTATTTGTAGGAAGTCAGATGTAGGTAGCCGGTAGGTGTATCCTGCCTGGGCTACACTGACCGGCTATCTACACTGTAGCCCAGAGCCATGTTATTGCCATCGACATACCTTGTTCACTGAATTTAATCGTTTCTAACAACTGCTTTTAGATTCCATCATAAACGAAGGGAGAAGTAATGAATAATTCATGCCGAGAATTGTAAACAAAAACGCAGTGTTAAGGGAAGTGACTAGGCCAAACGCAGATTCATACACATTTTCTCAAGTGCTGGACCAGAGAAAACATAATGTTTTCCCTGCGCCCAGCTCTCACACCTCCATAGCATGTAAACATAGCATGTTTATATGCTATGTAATGTGTTTCTTATATAATTTTGAAGAAAATATCATAGATGAATTAATGAAAATATCTATATTAATGTAAAATAAGACATTTAATATGCTCAAGAGTGATTATTATTATGTACTATTAATATTACTATTGCAGTAAGACTAGAGGGACACTCTTAGTGATTTTAATGTGTACCTGCATGCCAGCACAGCGTGTAAGTATATTTTGGTACAGGTACACAAGTATTATTATCAGAGCACATATAAAATATGCAATAACTTTAAAACGCTTGAAATTTTGGAAAGTTTCCAGACATAATAGAGAGATGCGCTCATGGAGAATGTAAACAAATTGGGTGGGTTGTGCCATATTAGAAAGACAGGTTGCTGTAAAGCGAGTTTTGGTCATAATTTGAAATCACTGTATTAGCAGAACATCATAAGGTGAAATGGTGTAAAGCAGGGCCCTACTGTATATCAATTAGAATATGGTAAATTTGGTTTTGTTATACGTACATCATTTCCCTTAAAGTCAGTTTCCAAGAACCTGTCGACGACGTTAAGAGAGGACTTGTTATATTTCATAGTGGGTGTAATATTTTGTTGAGAGATACAATTATATTTTATAGCAGGTGTAATATTTTGTCAAGAGATACAGTGGAACCTCAGTTGTCGAACTTAATTCATTTCAGATGTCGGTTCAGCAAACAAACCAATTTTTCCCATAAAGAATAATGTAAATAGAATTACTCTGTTCCAGACCAAAAATGACAGTATAATAATTTATTAATAATAATAATAATGTTGTGTATCTTTATATGTGTATGCTTCTAGACTGTTGTATTCTGAGCACCTCTGCAAAAACAGTGATAATGTGCGAGTGTGGTGAAAGTGTTGAATGATGATGAAAGTATTTTCTTTTTGGAGATTTTCTTTCTTTTTTGGGTCACCCTGCCTCGGTGGGAGACGGCCGACTTGTTGAAAAAAAAAAAAAAAAATAATAATGTACTAACTACTACACAAAACAGTGTATAAAATTATACAGCATACAGAAATCATAAAAGTGAATACTAAATGAAAATTTAACTGAAATACCGTACAGTGAATGAAAATTTAACTGCCTCTTACCTGGCAGAGGAGAGCTAATGGCAAAATTCTAGCGGCTTCAAATCTTGTGGGAGAAAACTGGTAGAGAATGGGTCTGCATGGTCGGTATATGCAGTATAAGAAAAAATCCTGCAGCATGCAGTGCATAAGGAGAAAAAACTGCAACTGTGTTTTTGGCTTAAAACAGCGACTTTGCGGTGTATTTTCGTATGGTTGTATTCTTGTTTTCTTGGTCTCATTTGATAGATTGGAAGATATATTACAGAAATATAGATGATTTTCAATGGTTTAAAGAATAAAAGTAGCGTGAAATTGAGCTCAAAGAATCGGAAATGTTTGATTTTTGCCGAAGTTCAAGAGTAAACAAATCATATCACGCGTCTAATACACATCAACTGGTGGGTCTAATATGCATTCACAAATGTGCTGATATTATTTATACAATTATTACAATTATGCAGTACTCTAAATAACAGTAAATCTTCTATTTTTGTGCGAATAAAATTCAAAATGAAAAGCAAGCGTAATGTAAGAGGGGCCAGGAGATGTGACTAATGAACAGATAAAATGTAATTTTAGTGCCAGGAATATCTGCATTGTTTATGCTGGACCATATTTTGAAATTGGTCTTTCTTGAATTTTGTGTAAAATTAGCCAAATCACTTCACTGAGTAGTTGATACAGGTAAATGGGAAGTTTCTTGTACTCATTCGATAGAATAAAAGGAATTCTAACAAAATAGCTATGAGTTTGGTCGACTGGAACAATGGAATTGGCCTAAAATAGGGTTCAAAGTGGACAGAATTGCCAATGTTTAAATATCACCAAGACCGCTAACTTTGTGATAGTGTAATTTAGTAAGCTTTCCATCAGATTTCGTACTTTTGGTTTCACTGCCTTCACAAGATACCCAGCAACAGCTCGAGATGTTTACAGCACGCTTTAGTTGCTATATTGACTGAGACCCACGCTGTGGATGCTGTCTCCTGATCATGTGGTCTGAGCATTGTCATTTGACAACCTAGATCACGTACGAAAACCAGGACTAAATTCCTTGTTCAGGAACCGATTTGTTCGACAACTAGTCTGTTTGACAACTGAGGTTCCACTGTACTGGTATGTGGAAAACTAGAAATTCACAATTTGTAATGGTTAGTTATGAGAAGAATGATGCTATTGACCAAATCTTGAAGAAATAAATCTTGTACTGTATCACTCTTCCACTGCATATAAAAGTTGTATATTTTTGTTGCAGAGGTTTAGTCGCCAGTGTGTCTGCCTTCATCCTCTTGGGAGTAACTGTGACCCCTGATGGGCCATTCAAGCGGCCGCACCCTGCAATATGGAGGTTCACCTTTATAATATCCATCGTTTATGAACTCAGCCTAATATTTATGCTATATCAAGTATGTGCCAACACCCAGCTCTTCCTCCCAGAGGGTGTGATCATGCTTAAGTGATAAAAAGTTGTGCAGTTTGATTTTTTTTTTTTAGGTAACAGTTTTATTGTTGAAAATTTTCAGTTATGATTCATGGGTGTACTGATCAAAAGATTGAGAACATTTTGGAAGTCTTATTGGACCTAGTGTAATGTGAGGTCAGAGTTCATGGAAGGACTAAGAGCTGTGACATTGGAATACTTAAAGCACAGTAGCTTGTATATCATAGCATTAACCTTTTGAGGGCCCAGACCCTCAATCTGAAAATTCCCCTCAGGGTTCAAGAATTTAAAAAAAAAAACAAAAAAAAATTATTATTTTTCTTATGAAATGGTAGAGAATCTTTTTCTGAATGTAATAAAACCAAAAGTATGAAATTTGATCTAAAATCGACGAAATTACGGTCGTGAATTTTGCTGCATCAGATATGCATCGGCGATTGTGCCCACTTTGAGTCTTATTTTTGGCTAATTACATTGTTCCATTAGACCAAATTCTTAGCTATTTTGCTAGTATGTGTTTCATTTTATCTACTGAGAACAAGAAATTGCCCACTCGACTATTTCAACTACCCAGTAAAGTGATCGGAAATTGGTAACTTGGCCAATTTCACACAAAGTTCAAAATATTCCAGTTTCAAAATAGGTTCCAGAATGAACAGGGCAGGCATTCCTGGTACTAAAATAACATTTATCTGTTTATTAGTTATGTTTCCAGGCTTTACACATGAATTCTATTTCAAGTTTTTATTCACATAAAGAATTTTTATTATCACAAAAAAATAGAAGATTTACTGGTATGCAATATTGTAATAATTGTATAAATAATATCAGCGCATTTGTGAACGCACATTAGACCCACCAGCAGAAGTGTATTGGACGCATGCTGTGATTTGTTTACTCTTGAACATCGGCAAAAATCAAACATTTTTGCTACTTAGAGCTTAATTTTAAGCTATTTTGAGTACTAAAACCAGTCAAAATCATCTTTATTTCTGTAATATATCTTCCATTCTATCAAATGAGACCAAGAAACTGCAAATACAACCTTAAAAACCATACAAAAATACACCACAAAGTCGCTGTTTTAATCCAAAAACATGGTCACAGTTTTTTTTTCTCATTATGCACTCCGTGCTACAGGATTTTTTATGTGGTACACACATACCACATAGATGCATTCTCTCATATCTAGGCCAAAATTTACTGCTCACAGCTTATCTGAGTGAGCTGAGCTCATGACGTAGTACTATGGCTTGGACCCTGGCTTCACAGCCCTAGAACTATGGGGTGGTCCCTCAAAGGGTTAAGTTTCTTAGTGAAAATGAGAATCATCTTTTTCTTTAAATCATCTTTGTAATACATTGAGTAAACCCTCAATATAACAAACCTCTAAGTAACAGACTTAAGTAATGTGGAACAAATTCGCTAGGTCCATCGGTTGGGAAATTGTCCATTATTGTTGTTGTTATAACAAAACAGTGTCCACCCTTTCCACCATAGTTAATATTACTGGTCACCCACTTCTGCTCCCTCTTAGTCACTTATATTGAGTATTTTTTATTTTTATTAGTGAAGTTCAGGAAAAATTAATTGCAACATTTACTGTAGTAAAGTAATTTGTCTATGAGATGTCCATATAACGTAAACCTTACCACACTTCTGAATCTACATTCATATTACTGTCATTATATAATTGTAAAAGGCTCCTAAAATTAATCAGTTTTCTTCAACTCTTAAGGATTAAGGATTTTATTTCTTTGCATAGTTTACAATATGTAATTACAATTTTGATTTGCTAAGTATAAAGAAAGCCCTTTGATTGAACTTTGTATAGAAAGGGGTTTAGTTATAAGTAATACGTATTTTAAGAAAAAGAGGATAAATAAGTATACAAGATATGATGTAGGGTGTAATGACAGTAGTTTGTTGGACTACGTATTGGTAGATAAAAGACTATTGAGTAGACTTCAGGATGTACATGTTTATAGAGGGGCCACAGATATATCAGATCACTTTCTAGTTGTAGCTACAATGAGAGTAAAAGGTAGATGGGATACAAGGAAAATAGAAGCAGCAAGTAAGAGAGAGGTGAAGGTGTATAAACTAAAAGAGGACGCAATTAGGGTAAGATATAAACAACTATTGGAGAATAGATGGGCTAGTGAGAGTATAGGCAATGGGGTCGAAGATGTGTGGGGTAGGTTTAACTGTGTAGTGTTAGAGTGTTTAGCAGAAGTTTGTGGTTACAGGAAAGTGGGTGCGGGAGGGAAGAAGAGCAATTGGTGGAATGATCATGTAAATAGAGCAGTAAGAGAGAAAAAGTTAGCATATGAGAGGTTTTTACAAAGTAGAAGTGATACAAGGAGGGAAGAGTATATAGAGAGAAAAAGAGAGGTTAAGAGAGTGGTGAAGCATTTTAAAAAGAAAGCAAATGAGAGAGTGTTAGAGATGTTATCAACAAATTTTGTTGAAAATAAGAAAATGTTTTGGAGTGAGATTAATAAGTTGAGGAAGCCTAGGGAACAAATGGATTTGACAGTTAAACATAGGAGAGGAGAGTTATTAAATGAAGAGTTAGAGGTATTAGGAAGATGGAGGGAATATTTTGAGGAATTGTTAAATGTTCATGAAGATAGGGAAGCTGTGATTTCGTTTATAGGGCAAGGAGGAATAGCATCTTGTAGGGGTGAGGAAGAGCCAGTTGTGAATGTGGGGGAAGTTTGTGAGGCAGTGGGTAGAATGAAAGGGGGTAAGGCAGCTGGGATTCATGGGATAAAGATAGAAATGTTGAAAGCAGGAGGGAATATAGTTTTGGAGAGGTTGGTGCTATTTAATAAATATATGGAAGAGGGTAAGGTACCTAGGGATTGGCAGAGAGCACGCATAGTTCCTTTGTATAAAGGGAAAGGGGATAAAAGATGGTGCAAAAATTATTGGGGAATAAGTCTGTTGAGTATACCTGGTAAAGTGTATGGTAGAGTTATTATTGAAAGAATTAAGAGTAAGACGGAGAGTAGGATAGTAGATGAACGAGGAAACATATAGGCGAACAGTATTTAGATAAGGGTAAAGAGGTTTTTGTGGCATATATAGGATCATTATTTAATTGTAGCTACAGTTAGAGTAAGAGGTAGATGGGACAAGAGGAAGGTGGCAATAACAAGTAGGAGTGAAGTGAAAGTATAAGCTAAGGGAGGAGGAAGTTCGGGCGAGATATTAGCGACTATTGGCAGAAAGGTGGGTTAGTGCAAAGATGAGTAGTGGGGGGGAAGGGTTGAAGAGGGTTGGATGAGTTTTAAAAATGCAGTATTAGAATGTGGGGCAGAAGTTTGTGGTTATAGGAGGGTGGGGGCAGGAGGAAAGAGGAGTGATTGGTGGAATGATGAAGTAAAGGGTGTGATAAAAGAGAAAAAGTTAGCTTATGAGAGGTTTTTACAAAGCAGAAGTGTTATAAGAAGAGCAGAGTATATGGAGACTAAAAGAAAAGTGAAGAGAGTGGTGAGAGAGTGCAAAAGGAGAGCAGATGATAGAATGGGAGAGGCACTGTCAAGAAATTTTAATGAAAATAAGAAAAATTTTTGGAGTGAGTTAAACAAGTTAAGAAAGCCTAGGGAATGTATGGATTTGTCAGTTAAAAACAGAGTAGGAGAGTTAGTAGATGGGGAGATGGAGGTATTAGGTAGATGGCGAGAATATTTTGAGGAACTTTTAAATGTCGACGAAGAAAGGGAGGCGGTAATTTCATGCACTGGCCAGGGAGGTATACCATCTTTTAGGAGTGAAGAAGAGCAGAATGTAAGTGTGGGGGAGGTATGTGAGGCATTACATAGAATGAAAGGGGGTAAAGCAGCTGGAACTGATGGGATCATGACAGAAATGTTAAAAGCAGGGGGGGATATAGTGTTGGAGTGGTTGGTACTTTTGTTTAATAAATGCATGAAAGAGGGGAAGGTACCTAGGGATTGGCAGAGAGCATGTATAGTCCCTTTATATAAAGGGAAGGGGACAAAAGAGATGGTAAAAATTACAGAGGAATAAGTTTACTGAGTATACCAGGGAGTATAAAGTATAAAGTATAAAGGGAAGGGGGACAAAAGAGATGGTAAAAATTATAGAGGAATAAGTTTACTGAGTATACCAGGAAAAGTGTATGGTAGGGTTATAATTGAAAGAATTAGAGGTAAGACAGAATGTAGGATTGCAGATGAGCAAGGAGGTTTCAGAGTGGGTAGGGGATGTGTAGATCAAGTGTTTACATTGAAACATATATGTGAACATAATTTAGATAAAGGTAGGGAAGTTTTTATTGCATTTATGGATTTAGAAAAGGCATATGATAGAGTGGATAGGGGAACAATGTGGCAGATGTTGCAAGTAATATATGGAATAGGCGGTAAGTTGCTAAATGCTGTAAAGAGTTTTTATAAGGATAGTGAGGCTCAGGTTAGGGTGTGTAGAAGAGAGGGAGACTATTTCCTGGTAAAAGTAGGTCAGAGACAGGGATGTGTAATGTCACCATAGTTGTTTAATATATTTATAGATGGGGTTGTAAAAGAAGTAAATGCTAGGGTGTTCGGTAGAGGGGTGGGATTAAATTATGGGGAATCAAATACGAAATGGGAATTGATACAGTTACTTTTTGCTGATGATACTGTGCTTATGGGAGATTCCAAAGAAAAATTGCGAAGGTTAGTGGATGAGTTTGGGAATGTGTGTAAAGGTAAATAGTTGAAAGTGAACATAGAAAAGAGTAAGGTGATGAGGGTATCAAATGATTTAGATAAAGAAAAATTGAATATCAAATTGGGGAGGAGGAGTATGGAAGAAGTGAATGTTTTCAGATACGTACTTGGGAGTTGACGTGTTGGCGGATGGATTTATGAAGGATGAGGTTAATCGTAGAATTGATGAGGGAGAAGAGGTGAGTGGTGAGTTGAGGTATATGTGAAGTCAAAAAATGTTATCTATGGAGGCAAAGAAGGGAATGTATGAAAGTATAGTAGTATCAACACTCTTATACTATAGGTGTGAAGCTTGGGTTGTGAATGCAGCAGCGAGGAGGTAGTTGGAGGCAGTGGAGACGCCCTGTCTAAGGGCAATGTGTGGTGTAAATATTATTCAGAAAATTAGGAGTGTGGAAATTAGGAGAAGGTGTGGAGTTAATAAAAGTATTAGTCAGAGGGCTGAAGAGGGGTTGTTGAGGTGGTTTGGTCATTTAGAGAGAATGAATCAAAGTAGAATGACATGGAGAGCATTTAAATCTGTTGGAGAAGGAAGGCGGGGTAGGGGTCGTCCTCGAAAAGGTTGGAAGGAAGGGGTAAGGGAGGTTTTGTGGGCGAGGGACTTGGACTTCCAGCAGGCGTGCATGAGTGTGTTCGATAGGAGTGAATGGAGACAAATGGTATTTGGGACCTGATGATCTGTTGGAGTGTGAGCAGGGTAATATTTAGTGAAGAGATTCAGGGAAACCGGTTATTTTTATATAGCCGGACTTGAATCCTGGAAATGGGAAGTACAGTGCCTGCACTCTAAAGGAGGGGTTTCGGGATATTAGCAGTTTGGAGGGATATGTTGTGTATCTTTATACATATATGATTCCAAACTGTTGTGTTCTGAGCACCTCTGCAAAAACAGTGATTATGTGTGAGTGAGGTGAAAGTGTTGAATGATGATGAAAGTATTTTCTTTTTGGGGATTTTCTTTCTTTTTGGGTCACCCTGCCTTGGTGGGAGACAGCTGACTTGTTGAAAAAAAAAATATGACAGGGTGGATAGGGGGGCAATGTGGCAGATGTTGCAGGTGTATGGTATGGGAGGTAGATTACTGAAAGTAGTAAAGGCTTTTTTCGAGGATAGTGGGGTCGGTTAGAGTATGTGGAGGGGGAGTTTATTTCCAGTAAAAGTGGGCCCAAATAGAAAAGGATGGTGATGTCATCATGGTTATTCAATATACAGGGCCCCCCGGTTTAACGATTTTTTTTTCACTCCATGAGTATGTTCAGTGCGTCTGACAAATTTTTTCCCCGAAAGGAATTTTTTGTGAAGTAGTTAGTCCTTTTCAGCCCCCCAAAACTACATGTAAAACGCACTTCAAAAATTCACTTAATAATTGGTCGCATTCGGAGGTAATCGTTATGCGGGGGCCCCACTGTAATGTATTTATATAGGGGGTTGTAAGAGAAGTGAATGCTGGGTTTGGCAAGAGGGTTTGGTTTAAATTTAAAGAAAAAGAATCAAACACAAATGGGAGTTGTCACGTTGCTCTTTGTGATGACATGGTGCTTTTGGAAGATTTGAAAGAAGTTGCAGGGTTGGTGAATGAATTTGGTAGGGTATTTTTTAAAAGAAAAAATTAAAAGTGTAAGGAAAGGTAAGGTTTGGGAAAAAAAGTTGTGCGAAAGATGGATATCAGTTTGGAGGGGAGAGTATGGGCAGGTAAAATGTATTCAGTATTTAGGAGGGGCTGTCAGCAGTGGGTCTATGAAGGATAGGAAAATCCAGAATTGATGGTGGAAAAGGGGTAGTGGTGCACTTAAGAGTCTTGGAGACAAAGAAATTTGTCCCTGGAAGCAAAAAAGGGGAAGTATGAGGTATAGTTGTACCCAAAAACTGTGTATGGTGTTTTAAACAGGGTGATGAATGTTGAACGAGGGAAAGGGTGGAGGCAGTGGGGATGTCATGTTGAGGGCAATGTGTGGTGTGTACTAAACTTAGAATTCATAGTTTGGAAATTAGGGGTGTTGGCATTTCCAAAACTATTATCCGAGGGGTGAGGAGGGGTTGTTTTAGGTGGTTCGGACATGTAGAGAGAAAGGAACAAACAGAATGACTTGAGGGTTATAAATTGTAGTGAAAGGAAGGTGGGGTAGGGGTCGGCCTAGGGAAGGGTTGGGGGAGGGGGGTTAAGGAGGTTTTGTTTGTGGAGGTGTTTGGAGTTCCAGCAAGTAATGACGTATTTGACAGGAGTGAATGGAGACAAAAGGTTTTTTTACTTGGTGTGTTGGAGTGTGGCAAAGTAGCATTTTTGAAGGGGGGAAAAAGGGAAACCCGGAGGCGGATTGGTTGGAGTGGGAAAAATAAGTGCCTGCACTCTGAAGGGGGGTGTTAATTTTGCAGTTTTATAACTGTAGTGTTAAAGCACCCCTTGGGAAGACAGTGATGGGGAATTTATGAGAAAGGTTTTTCTTTTTCGGGCCACCCTGCCCTTTTGGGGGGAAACGGCCGATGTGTTAGTAAAAAAAAAAAGCCCTATCTGCCTGGTCTTTTTTAGCAGCTAAAATTTAAAGCTTAACATGTACTTAAAAATATGTATACGTGGAAACCCCCATTATCGGCCATAATTTCATTCCAGAAGTCGGTTTGATCCCGAAATAGCTGAAAACTAAATTAATTTTCCCAAAGAATTAATGGAAATATAATTAATCCCCTTCCAAACAAAAATTTCACAAAAAAATATATTTTTTTAAAAATTTTGTAAATATTTCATACTTTAGAAGGCTAAGGGTGGCTTTGGAAGATGGGGGAGGAAGGGGGGAATTAGTGTTTGGAAGGGGGGAAACCCCCCCCCATGAAGATTTAGGGAGCAAAGCCCTTTTTGGGGTTCTTCCCAGCTTGAGAGTCACTGGACCCCCGTTTAAAAATAACTGTCCAAGGGTTGTTTTGGTTTTCTTTAAATTTCCCCAAAATGGGGCAGGGGGTTTGGGCAAAGGGATACAAAGGAGTTTGTCTTGTGTTATGCAAGTGCATTCTGTTGTAGTTCTCAAGGAGTTTGAGAGGAAGATTAATATTGGAGAATAATGCTCTGTGTATATCATAGGCACAATAATATGAGTGGGTATTTTGTATGTTAAGCAGGTTCAAGCTCTGAAATAGCAGTGGGGTGTGTTGCCTGGTGCAGGAGTTTGTAATCAATCTCACAGCAGCTTACTGTTGGATAATTAAAGGTTTAAGGTGATTTGCTGTGGTTGAACCCCATGCACAAATACCATACGTGAGGTAAGGGTAGATGAGAGAGTGGTAACAAGCAAGAAATGTGGTTTGGGGTACATAGTACCGTATCTTAGAGAGGATGCCTACTGTTTTGGAGATTTTTTTGGAGATATGCTGTATGTGGGTCTGAAATTTAAGATAGCTGTCAATGTGGAGGCCTAAAAATTTTCTGTCAATGTGTCTTGAAATGGAGGAACCATTTGTCAATATGTTTAGCTAAATATTTGCAGCTCTGTTTCCACACAGTATGAAGTAGGTTTTGTTGATACTGAGAGTAAGTTTGTTGGTCATCATCCTAGTGGATATTTTTAGTAGCTCATCATTTACAGTGTTTCTAAGTATGGTTTGATCTGGGTGAGAGAAGATATAAGTAGTGTCATCTGCAAAAAGAACAGGTTTAAGTAGCTTAGAAACATTAGGAGTCATTGATGTAAATGAGAAAGAGTAGTGGTCCAAGGACACTACCCTGGGGAACTCCAGCAACAACATTTTGTGTGGTGGAGGCAACACCATTTGTGTATACATTCTGGTGTCTATTGCTAAGATATGATTTTTAGGTAATCGAGTGAGTGTCCTCTGACCCCGTAATGTTCAAGCTTTGGGTGCAAGAGATCGTGGTCAATTGTATCAAATGCTTTCCGTAGGTCTATGAAGAGGCCCAGTGGAATTTCCTTTTTTTCCAGTGCCGTATATAGAAGTTCAAGCATATATATAATTGCATCATTTGTACTTTTGTTTGGCCTAAATCCAAACTGGCAGAGGTTAAGTATGTTGTAGGATACAAAGTAGGAGTAAACTTGCTTGTGAATTATTTTTTCAAAGATTTTAGATGAGAAGGGGTAGGTTTGATATAGGTCTAAAGTTATTTAAATCGGTAGGATCATCTTCTTTGTGGATAGGTGTAACCCTTGCTGTCTTGAGTAGGGATGGGAAGGTTGAAGATTCAGTGGACTTGTTAAAAAGTGTTGCAATAATGGGTGACAGCAATTGAGAAGCTTTTCTTTACATAAGTAGTGACAAGCTGTTTAGGTCTTCTGCCTTGTTCTTTAGTGTTTTGATGATGAGTGAGATATCAGTAGGGTTTGTTGGGGCTAGGAATAGTGTATGTACTTGGGTAGTTACCAGTGAGAGCTTTTGGCTGTGTATTTGAGTTTGAGACTTTGCTTGCTAGTGTTGTTCCTACAGTCAAGAAAAAGGCATTTAGTTTGTTGGTAGTATCTGTTGGCTGGATGAGAGGTTCATTTGGTTTTAAGTTGATCACTTTTTTTCAAGGCAGTTTCCTAGATCCAAGAATTTGAGAGGGTTTTCCAGATCTTGTTCATATCTCCTTTTATGTCATAAAATCTGTTTTTGTAATACTTTTTTTAGCCATTCTTATTGATTTGAAAGTGTTGACAAGTATCGTTTCATCCATTCCTTCGTTATTTGACCCAAGTCCGAGTCGTTGGTAAATGAGTACATCACTAAGTGAGGAGGGGCTGTATACACTTTGTGCTGCAGGATTTTTTTTTATAGAGTGCACACTTAGCACGCAGAAATGTTCTCTCACATTTTTTTTTTTTCAACAAACCGGCCGTATCTCGTCAAGGTAGGGTGGCCCAAAAAGAAAAACGAAAGTTTCTCTTTTTAAATTTAGTAATTTATACAGGAGAAGGGGTTACTAGCCCCTTGCTCCCGGCATTTTAGTCGCCTCTTACAACACACATGGCTTATGGAGGAAGAATTCTGTTCCACTTCACCATGGAGATAAGAGGAAATAAACAAGAAGAAGAACTAGAAAGAAAATAGAAGAAAACCCAGAGGGGGTGTGCATATATATATGCTTGTACTGTACTTGTATGTGTAGTGTGACCTAAGAAAAAGTAGAAGTAGCAAGATGTACCTGAAATCTTGCATGTTTATGAGACCGACGAAAGACACTAGCAATCCTACCATCATGTAAAACAATTACAGGCTTTCGTTTTACACTCACTTGGCAGGACGGTAGTACCTCCCTGGGCAGTAGCTGTTTACCAACCTACTATGTAGGTTCTCTCATATGTAGGCCCAAATTTACTGGTCACAGCTTATCCAAATGAGATGAGCTCGTGGCAGCTGACAGTGGCTTCAAAGCCACCTTATCTTTATGGAATGTATGGTGCATGTGCTTTACACAATGAGAAGCATTTCTTTTATTCGTTGGAGCCATGGCTAGGGCTAAAAGTAAGCAGGTTTTAAGAATAAATGGAGAAAAAGACAGTGGAATGACTTATGCAGTAAGTAGCACTGCCAAACAGTAGCAGAAGGTTGGTGTGGCAACCCTGGAAATTTCAAATTATGCTAATTGAAATTAGTGCCGGAATACCGATGGAACCGGATTACTGATTGCCGAATTAGTGATGGCCAACCTGTACTGTGCAACCTACTTTTACAGAACCATAAATTCTAATATTAACCATGAACTAAAACACTTTCTTGATACAGTGGTACCCCGAGTTCCAAACTTTCTTCATTCCAGAAGGGTGTTTGAGTGCCTTTACCAAGCGAATTTGTTCCCATAAGGAATAATGTAAATTAGACTAGTCTGTTTCAGACCCCCAAAAATACACTTACAAAAGTGTTAGGTTAAAATTCAATTCCATTGATGTAAAAAATGATCTAATAAGTTCCTCCATCAAGAAACAGAGTAATGTGTATATAAATGAGTGCCTAACTAAAAAACGTCAGAAATTATTATACAGACTTCAAAAACTTAAGCGGATAGTTTGCATCACTAAAATGCTTTACCTGATGGCATTATGTGGTAAAATTATCAGACACGGGTCGTAGTTTGAAATAAATAATCAAGAGCTAGCATGTTTCTTCTCAATCACTGGTTTGACTGAACCTTGTTAAGCCATATCTCAACACATTATCAACCATGTTCAGTGCTGTAGTATAGTAGAATTTACCCTTATTCTAATTCATATTTTCATGACTGTTAGTGAATAACAGTAATTAATTCCCAGCTACTTAACCCTTTGACTGTCGTGGTCGTATATGTACGTCATAGGAGATACCGTGTTTGACGTATCTATACGCATAAATTCTAGCGGCTTCAAATCAAGCAGGAGAAAGCTGGTAGGCCTACATGTGAGAGAATGGGTCTCCATGGTCAGTGTGCACCATATAAAAAAAATCGGGGAGCCAGTGGTGCATTGTGGGAATACCATTTCAGTCGTCCTTTTTCAGCATGTCTAGCGGTAAGAAATATGTGACTTCCCTTCAAATCTGGGACTCTTCTTTTCCCAAGTGATGCTCTAACACGATGGAAGTGTCAATGAAGATCAATTTCATGATTTCGAGGAGTTTGAGACCAAAAGCAATGGAGGAGGAGGAAGAGGAGGAGGAAGAAGAGGAGGAGGAAGAAGAGGAGGAGGAAGAAGAGGAGGAGGAAGGAAGGAGGAAGAGGAAGGAAGGAGGAAGAGGAAGGAAGGAGGGAGGAGGAGGAAGGAGGGAGGAGGAAGAAGGAGGGAGGAGGAAGAAGGAGGGAGGAGGTGGGAGGGAGGAGGAGGAAGGAGGGAGGGAGGAAGAAGGAGGGAGGAGGAGGAAGGAGGGAGGAGGAGGAAGGAGGGAGGGAGGAGGAAGGAGGGAGGGAGGAGGAGGAAGGTGGAGGAAGAAGAAGAAGAAGAAGAAGAATAATAATAATACCTAATAATAATAATATGTAATAATATGTTCCCTTGAAGCATGGAAAACAGTTCACCCCATGACAGTGACAAGATAAGGGGAGATAACATCTGATAAGAGCTGACCTTTGATGAGCGTAAACGAGGGTGGAGGGAGGGGGGCAGCTGTCCATCTGTCAGGAGGAGGAGGAGGAGGACGAGGAGGAGGACGAGGAGGAGGACGAGGAGGACGAGGACGAGGAGGACGAGGAGGAGGAGGACGAGGACGAGGACGACGACGAGGAGGAGGAGGACGACGAGGACGAGGACGACGACGACGAGGAGGAGGAGGAGGAGGACGACGAGGACGAGGACGACGACGAGGACGACGACGAGGACGAGGAGGAGGAGGAGGACGACGACGAGGACGAGGAGGACGACGAGGACGAGGAGGACGACGACGACGACAAACATTTGTCTGTCTGCCAAACTCCCTGTCTATCCGTCTAGCTCTGTCTCAGAGAGAGCCACAAGACTGTGTCATCATCACCTTTACTCACATCTTCAAGCAGAGTATAGCACTTTGTCTGGATTTTTTGGGTTATCCTAGGTAATTTACACTATGTATAGTTGTATTTATGTGTACCTGTGAGACAGAGAGAGAGAAAGAGAGACAGATTGAAAGAGATAGAATGAGGGAGAAAGATAATTAGATAGAATGGAGGGGGAAGCAGCATCCGACCCCATTGTTTTGACAGGCGGTAGGGGCAGTGACTAATGAGACAATATGTCATTTTGACAGCTGCCACTCCTGACTCAAAACAATTTATAAGCCACACACTCGCACACAAGACAAGCTTGCTGAAGGGTGATAATAGCAAATTTTATGGGAAAATATCTAGTGACTATATATGTGTATATATATTATAGAAACCAGAAGCAAGAAGGGAAGGCAGGAATGAAGGAAGGACTAGATGAAAAGAAGGAAAAAAGTAATGAAGGACAGATGAAGGAATGTAGGAAGAGAGGTGGAATGCCCTCCAGGTAGGAAAGGAATGAAGGAAATTAGGAAGGAAGGATGACACACGACCATTTACCTAGGATAACTACATAACACAACTGCCTGCTAATACTTTGAAGAAAACTGCTCAGACGAGGTGTTTTGTCTTTGCACATAAAAAAAAATTCAACAAAAATGCACACACACTGATTTTATGTGTGAGAGTGTAAAACACCATTGTGTATGACACCATGTTTTATGTGTGAGAGTGTAAAACACCATTGTGTATGACACCATGTTTTATGTGTGAGAGTGTAAAACACCATTGTGTATGACACCATGTTTTATGTGTGAGAGTGTAAAACACCATTGTGTATGACACCATGTTTTATGTGTGAGGAGTGTAAAAACACCATTGTGTATGACACCATGTTTTATGTGTGAGAGTGTAAAACACCACTGTGTATGACACCATGTTTTATGTGTAAGAGTGTAAAAAACCATTGTGTATGACACCATGTTTTATGTGTGAGAGTGTAAAACACCACTGTGTATGACACCATGTTTTATGTGTGAGGAGTGTAAAACACCATTGTGTATGACACCATGTTTTATGTGTAAGAGTGTAAAACACCATTGTGTATGACACCATGTTTTATGTGTGAGAGTGTAAAACACCATTGTGTATGACACCATGTTTTATGTGTAAGAGTGTAAAACACCACTGTGTATGACACCATGTTTCACAGAGTTCCACAAGCTACAGAACTTCTAGGAGTTTGTTCAGTGACTGTATATTGGTATATATATTATAGAACAATAGTAATAAAAAAATTTTGTATTGTTTGTTTTTGTAAACAAGTTTTGTAAACAATATATTGATAATTATGTTTGTGTGCTTATTGTGTTGTATACAACGAGTGTATATATGTACATTGCACCTTACTTTGGTCTCACAAGCCACATAAGTTATGTAAAAAAATAAAATAGTGAAAAAAACAACAAACCTTCAAATACAAGTAAACCAAAGTTTACCGGGTGAGCGGCAGTCGCCGCTGTTGCCATACGCGGCTCATTTTCTGCAAACTTCATGCCTCTATATCTCGGTAAGTACTGATGGGAAAAATTTTTTTTGGGGACTAAAACAATCAGAAAAATAATCTTAACATTTTCATAAGAAAAAATAATTTTTTTTTTTTTCGAATATTTTGGGACACCAGGAGCAACTTCAGGATTGGGCCCTTCGACAGTCAAAGGGTTAAGACACCTAAGGTGCTATTTAAGGTGCTAATCCAGGTACTTAAGTGTTATATTCTCTGTTTTATTTTATACTTGAAACCATTACTTTTAACTTTGAAATAATCAAGGTGCTAAAGTGTTTTATTTTAATATTCGGTAGCTTCATTATTTTTAGATTTAAAATAACTATCTTAGTTCATAAGTTCATAATTGTTAGTGGTTTAACATCATTTGCTTTTGTCTTTTTGTTCTTTAATAATTGTAACAGCTATTTCTCACGTACCCCTTATGAATGCAATTATCGATCCTGATGTCAACCTCTTAGTGAACAGCACACATAATCCAAACAGTAATTGCCATTACTACACTGCTAGTCAGGCTAATACCCTTCTCAGTGTCAGCAAGAACATTACAGTCTTCAATTACAATGTTAGATCATTGAGTAACCACTATGATGACCTCATTGCACTACTTAAGTCTGTAAATGCTACTATAACTTTCATTATACTTACTGAAACCTGGCTCAGACAAGATCTGACAGACATATTTACCATACCTGGTTACACAGCCATACATAACTGCAGGCCTGACCAAGCAGGAGGAGGCACTGCCATCTATTACTCTGATGAACTAGAATGTATGAAATCAACTAATGTACGGGACAAAAACAGCAAATATATAATAGCTAAATTCACATCAAGAACACTTAAGAAACCTATAACAGTTGGTGCAGTCTACAGACTACCACACTCAAATACAGTGGACCCTCAAATTTCATAATCCCTTCTCTGAATGTAAAACTATAGTTATTCTCTATAAAATGTATTCTTTGTTAATATTTTTGGGTGTCTGGAATGGATTAATTTCTTTTTTTTTTATTAGCACACTGGCCGATTCCCACCAAGGCAGGGTGGCCCGAAAAAGAAAAACTTTCACCATCATTCACTCCATCACTGTCTTGCCAGAAGGGTGCTTTACACTACAGTTTTTAAACTGCAACATTAACACCCCTCCTTCAGAGTGCAGGCACTGTACTTCCCATCTCCAGGACTCCAGTCCGGCCCGCCGGTTTCCCTGAACCCCTTCATAAATGTTACTTTGCTCACACTCCAACAGCATGTCTCCATTCACTCCTATCAAACACACTCACGCATGCCCGCTGGAAGTCCAAGCCCCTTGCACACAAAACCTCCTTTACCCCCTCCCTCCAACCTTTCCTAGGCCGGCCCCTACCCCGCCTTCCTTCCACTACAGACTGATATGCTCTTGAAGTCATTCTGTTTTGCTCCATTCTCTCTACATGTCCAAACCACTTCAACAACCCTTCCTCAGCCCTCTGGACAACAGTTTTTGCAATCCCGCACCTCCTCCTAACTTCCAAACTACGAATTCTCTGCATTATATTCACACCACACATTGCCCTCAGACATGACATCTCCACTGCCTCCAGCCTTCTCCTCGCTGCAACATTCATCACCCATGCTTCACACCCATATAAGAGCATTGGTAAAACTATACTCTCATACATTCCCCTCTTTGCCTCCAAGGACAAAGTTTTTTGTCTCCACAGACTCCTAAGTGCACCACTCACCCTTTTCCCCTCATCAATTCTATGCTTCACCTCATCTTTCATAGATCCATTATTTCTTATGGGAAATATTAACAAAAAATATGTTTTATAGAAAATAACTATAGTTTTACATTCAGAAAAGGGATTATGAAACTCAAGGGTCCACTGTACTTACACTCTTAGCAGGAATGTTAGAGACATGATAATTGAGTCAGAGTTGAATAAACACCATCTGATACTAGCAGGAGATTTCAACATCAACCTTATCCAAGCAACTGACCCTCCAGTAGCTGATTTCACAAATGCTATGAACAACAGCTTATTGCTACCCACTATAACAAAGCCAACAAGAATCTCTGACACTAGTGCCTTGTTACTCGACCATATCTGGACCAACATAATATCCCCACTACAAGCAGGTATAACCACAGATAACACCACAGACCACTACCCTACCTTTCTCATAACCAACTTATCTAAACTGCCTCGAGAAACAAGAAAGATCTCATTTTGCCTGCATGAAGAGACATCAATAAACAACCTAAAACTAGCACTAGGTGCCATTGATTGGCAGAGAGAACTAGATGACAGTAATAATATCGACAAAGATATCAAAATTTTTTTACATAAAACCCTAAACCTCTACAACAAACATTGCCTAATCAAAACGAAACAGATCACAGAAAAGAAGCTAAACAGCCCATGGCTAACTAAAAGTATCCTCAAATCTATTAATAAAAAACACCAATTTGAAAAACAGTTCAGATTAGGCTTAATTACTAAAGAATTTACTAAAAGATACAGATCAATACTCACAAAACCAATACGTAAATCACAGCAAATTTATTATGAAAATAGATTTAGTGAAATGAAAGGTGACATGAAAAGTACCTGACAAACCCTCTCCAAAATTTTGGGCTCAAGGAAACCGACTGGAAATAGAGAGATAGACTTAACCCTTTGAGGGTCTGCTTTAGGGCTGTAGCCTGGAACCTAACCAGCTGTATAAATGGGGCCCTATTGTATCACCATAAATACCAAACAAAAATACACCACAAAGTCAGTGTTTTAAACCAAAAACAAGGTAAAAAAATTTTCTCATTATGCACTGCGTGGTGCAGGATTTTTTTATACTGCACACACTGACCACATAGACCCATTTTCTCATATGTAGGTCTACCAGAATTCCCCCACTAGATCTGAAGCCACTAGAATTTTGGCATAGTACTACGACACCAACACTGGCCTGTAAGTCATAGTACTATGGCACCAACAGTGAAAGGGTTAAAAACAGAACAGGGGAGTTAGTAGATGGGGAGCTGGAGATATTGAAAGATGGCAGGAATATTCTGAGGAACTGTTAAATGATGAACAGAGGAAGTAATTTCATGGATTGGCCAAGGAGGTATAACATCTTTTAGGAGTGAAAAAGAACCGGATGCGAGTGTGGGGGAAGTGCATGAGGCACTAGGTAGAATAAAAGGGGGTTAAGCAGCTGAAACTGATAGGATCACGATAGAAATGTTAAAAGCAGGTGGGAATATAGTTTTGGAGTGGTTGGTACTTTTGTTCAATGTACAGCCTCTCCTCACTTAGCGACGGACTCGTTTACCAATGCCTTGGACTTAATACGAACTCTCTGACCAGTATTTATACCTAAATAATGTATGTTAGAGCTGATTTCCTCTATTCTGTTTATTTCAACATGGGTACACTACTGTATAAACATTTAAAAATATACCAGAAATGTTATAAATGTGCAAAGGTGACATTAAAACAATATCAAAGATGGTTGACACAAACCCACTACCATTACAGGATGCTCCTCACTTAGTGACGAATCTGTTTAACAATGTGGTCTTAGGAACAGAACTCTGTCGTTAAGTGAAGAGAGGCTGTATATATGAAAGAGGCAAAGGTATCTATGGATTGCCAGAGAATGTCTATGAAAATGAAATAAAAATAAAAAAGCTTATTTCCATGCACAGCTTACAATGTGATTTACATATTATAAAATTTTAATTACATACAAAGAAGGCCACTAGCAGGCCTAGGCATTTCAGGCAGACTAATCCTAATTCTTACTCTATATTGACACAGGCCATGGAGCAGAAAATTTTAATAAACATTATTGCATAATGATATAAAAGTTAGGCAACTGAAAGGATTAACTTTAATTAGATTTATAATAGGTACGAGGTACAAAACATATAACAATATTACAATTAGCAAATTTAGTAATGGGAATGGTTTTATTTTGGCATGATACACTGTTTCTATAAAAGCTCCTATACTGAGAGAGTATCTTAGGCAAACTTAGGACTAACTCAAGATTTATTAGACAACAGCAAAATTAGGAATATTATGTCTATAGTCATTTGAGTGAGTGTAAGTGTAAAATTGGGGGCAATTACAGATAACAAAAGTCTATTTTGTTTTGGATGTGTTCATGATACAAAAAAAGAATAGGCGATTTTTACATAGTTAGCTGATGATAGGGTGTGTTAGGGAGATAAGATGTCTTTTAACCCTTTGACTGTTGCAACCCCCCAATCCTGAGGTGTCTCCTGGTGTCGCAAAATTAAAAAAAAAAAAAAAAATTATTTTTTCTTATGAAATGATAGAGAATCTTTTCCCGATTGTAATGACACCCAAAAAACGAAATTTGATGGAAAACTGACGGAATTATGCTCTCACGAAATTAGCGACCTCGGCGCTGTTTACAAATCGGCGATTTCACCCACTTTGAGCCCTATTTTCGGCTAATTCCATTGTTCCAGTCGCCAAAACTCATAGCTATTTCTTTAGAACTCCATTTTTTCTATCGATTGAGTACAAGAAACTGCCCATTTACCTATTTCAACTACCTAATAATGTGGTCAGAAATTTGCAATTTGGCCAATTTCACGAAAACTAAAAAATATGACAATTTCAAAATAAGGTCCAGAATGAACAAAGCAGACATTCCTGGCACTAAAATAACATTTTCTTTGTTCATCAGTCATGTCTCCAGGCCCCTCTGATATTACTCTTGCTTTCTATTTTGAATTTTTATTCAAACAAAAAATAGAAGACTTACTATTATGCAGACTACTGCAATACTGTAATAATTGTATAAATAACATCAACCCATTCATGACTGCATATTAGAATGGCTAGTTGGACATTTATTGGACAATGGCATCATTTGTTTACTTTTGAACATTGGCAAAAATCAAACATTTCCCCTACTTTGAGCTCCATTTCTAGGTTCTTTTTATAGTAAAATCAATCAAAATCACCTCTATTTCTATAATATGTTTTCCATTCTATCAAATGAGACCAGGAAAACGAGAATACAACCATAAATCCTATACGAAAATAGACCACAAAGTTGGCATTTTAATTAAAAAAACAGTCAGAGTTTTTTTTTTTCTCATTATGCACTGTGTGCTCCAGAATTTTTTTTATATGGTGCACACTGACCACACAGACGCATTCTCTCACATGTGGGCCTACCAGCTTTCTCCTGCTTGATTTGAAGCCGCTAGAATTTATGAGTACAGCGGACCCCCGGTTAACGATATTTTTTCACTCCAGAAGTATGTTCAGGTGCCAGTACTGACCGAATTTGTTCCCGTAAGGAATATTGTGAAGTAGATTAGTCCATTTCAGACCCCCAAACATACACGTACAAATGCACTTACATAAATACACTTACATAATTGGTTGCATTTGGAGGTGATTGTTATGCGGGGGTGCACTGTATATATACGTCAAACACAGTACCTCGTAAGACGTATATATACGGCCACGACAGTCAAAGGGTTAACAGTATTTTTGAAAATGGTAGTCGAGTCTGCAGTTCTAGAGTTTTCAGGCAGGGAGTTCCAGATTTCAGGCCCTTTTATGTACATTGAGTTTTTGTAGAGATTTACCTGGACATGAGGTAAATCTCTACAAAAACTCAATGTACATAAAAGGGCCTGAAATCTGGAACTCCCTGCCTGAAAACTCTAGAACTGCAGACTCGACTACCATTTTCAAAAATACTGTTAACCCTTTGACTGTCGTGGCCGTATATATACGTCTTACGAGGTACTGTGTTTGACGTATATATACAGTGCACCCCCGCATAACAATCACCTCCAAATGCAACCAATTATGTAAGTGTATTTATGTAAGTGCATTTGTACGTGTATGTTTGGGGGTCTGAAATGGACTAATCTACTTCACAATATTCCTTACGGGAACAAATTCGGTCAGTACTGGCACCTGAACATACTTCTGGAGTGAAAAAATATCGTTTAACCGGGGGTCCGCTGTACTCATAAATTCTAGCGGCTTCAAATCAAGCAGGAGAAAGCTGGTAGGCCCACATGTGAGAGAATGCGTCTGTGTGGTCAGTGTGCACCATAAAAAAAAATTTGGAGCACACAGTGCATAATGAGAAAAAAAAAAACTCCGACTGTTTTTTTAATTAAAATGCCAACTTTGTGGTCTATTTTCGTATAGGATTTATGGTTGTATTCTCGTTTTCCTGGTCTCATTTGATAGAATGGAAAACATATTATAGAAATAGAGGTGATTTTGATTGATTTTACTATAAAAAAAAACCTAGAAATGGAGCTCAAAGTAGGGAAATGTTTGATTTTTGCCAATGTTCAAAAGTAAACAAATGATGCCATTGTCCAATAAATGTCCAACTAGCCATTCTAATATGCAGTCATGAATGGGTTGATGTTATTTATAAAATTTTATTACAGTATTGCAGTAGTCTGCATAATAGTAAGTCTTCTTTTTTTTGTTTGAATAAAAATTCAAAATAGAAAGCAAGAGTAATATCAGAGGGGCCTGGAGACATGACTGATGAACAAAGAAAATGTTATTTTAGTGCCAGGAATGTCTGCATTGTTCATTCTGGACCTTATTTTGAAATTGTCATATTTTTTAGTTTTCGTGAAATTGGCCAAATTGCAAATTTCTGACCACATTATTAGGTAGTTGAAATAGGTAAATGGGCAGTTTCTTGTACTCAATCGATGAAAAAATGGAGTTCTAAAGAAATAGCTATGAGTTTTGGCGACTGGAACAATGGAATTACCCGAAAATAGGGCTCAAAGTGGGTGAAATCGCCGATTTGTAAAACAGCGCCGAGGTCGCTAATTTCGTGAGAGCATAATTCCGTCAGTTTTCCATCAAATTTCGTTTTTTGGGTGTCATTACAATCGGGAAAAGATTCTCTATCATTTCATAAGAAAAATAATTTTTTTTTTTTTTTTTTTAATTTTGCGACACCAGGGGGACACCTCAGGATTGGGGGGTTGCAACAGTCAAAGGGTTAAAAGACATCTTATCTCCCTAACACCCCCTATCATCAGCAAAACTATGTAAAAATCGCCTATTCTTTTTTTGTATCATGAACACATCCAAAACAAATAGACTTTTGTTATCTGTAATTGCCCCAATTTTTACACTTACACTCACTCAAATGACTATAGACATAATATTCCTAATTTTGCTGTTGTCTAATAAATCTTGAGTTAGTCCTAAGTTTGCCTAAGATACTCTCTCAGTATAGGAGCTTTTATAGAAACAGTGTATCATGCCAAAATAAAAACCATTCCCATTACTAAATTTGCTTAATTGTAATATTGTTATATGTTTTGTACCTCGTACCTATTATAAATCTAATTAAAGTTAATCCTTTCAGTTGCCTAACTTTTATATCATTATGCAATAATGTTTATTAAAATTTTCTGCTCCATGGCCTGTGTCAATATAGAGTAAGAATTAGGATTAGTCTGCCTGAAATGCCTAGGCCTGCTAGTGGCCTTCTTTGTATGTAATTAAAATTTTATAATATGTAAATCACATTGTAAGCTGTGCATGGAAATAAGCTTTTTTATTTTTATTTCATTTTCATAGACATTCTCTGGCAACCCATAGATACCTTTGCCTCTTTCATATATACAGCCTCTCTTCACTTAACGACAGAGTTCTGTTCCTAAGACCACATTGTTAAACGATTCGTCACTAAGTGAGGAGCATCCTGTAATGGTAGTGGGTTTGTGTCAACCATCTTTGATATTGTTTAATGTCACCTTTGCACATTTATAACATTTCTGGTATATTTTTAAATGTTTATACAGTAGTGTACCATGTTGAAATAAACAGAATAGAGGAATCAGCTCTAACATCATTATTTAGGTATAAATACTGGTCAGAGAGTTCGATTAAGTCCAAGGCATTGGTAAACGAGTCCGTCGCTAAGTGAGGAGAGGCTGTACATTGAACAAAAGTACCAACCACTCCAAAACTATATTCCCACCTGCTTTTAACATTTCTATCGTGATCCTATCAGTTTCAGCTGCTTAACCCCTTTTATTCTACACTAGTGCCTCATGCACTTCCCCCACACTCGCATCCGGTTCTTTTTCACTCCTAAAAGATGTTAAAACCTCCTTGGCCAATCCATGAAATTACTTCCTCTGTTCATCATTTAACAGTTCCTCAGAATATTCTTGCCATCTTTCAATATCTCCAGCTCCCATCTACTAACTCCCTGTTCTGTTTTTTAACCCTTTCACTGTTGGTGCCATAGTACTAGACTTACAGGCCAGTGTTGGTGTCGTAGTACTATGCCAAAATTCTAGTGGCTTCAGATCTAGTGGGGGAATTCTGGTAGACCTACATATGAGAAAATGGGTCTATGTGGTCAGTGTGTGCAGTATAAAAAAATCCTGCACCACGCAGTGCATAATGAGAAATTTTTTTACCTTGTTTTTGGTTTAAAACACTGACTTTGTGGTGTATTTTTGTTTGGTATTTATGGTGATACAATAGGGCCCCATTTATACAGCTGGTTAGGTTCCAGGCTACAGCCCTAAAGCAGAAATCACCGTAAAGTGAAACGCCCTTTTTTTTCCCCTTATAAATGCATACAAATACTAGATAACAAGTGTACACTAACATATATTAAGTTAGCAATAGAACTAAGCATCAAAAAACAGTAAAAAAGTACAATACCCACATAGTTTTGCACTCTTACTTACCTTAAAATATTATAGTCTTTAATGTAGGGTGAGACAAGTAGTATTTAAATTGTAAGAAATCAAGTGTGGTATGTGTGGTAGTCAGCTGGGCTACCATACCAGGCCACATAATATTCTATTACATTTAAGCATCCCAGAGCGATAAAATGCATATACATTTTACTCATTACTTACCTTAAAATATTTGTAGTCTTAATCTAGGGTGAGATGAGTAGTATTTATTGTAAGAAATCAAGTGTGGTATGTATGGTAGTCAGCCGGGCTACCATACCAGGCCAACCCACCCACACATAATATTCTATGATATTTAAGCATCCCAGAGCAATAAAATGCATATACAGTTCACTCATTACTTACCTTAAAATATTTGTAGTCTTAATGTAGGGTAAGAGGTGAATAAATGAGATAAAATGAATAAATGAGAGAGAGAATGAGTACATGAGAGAGGTGCAGAGTTATGTAAACAAACCAGGCGAACGTAAGTTTTGTAAACAAAGTGTACACATATGGTTTGTGTACAAGTTACATTGTGTACAAGTTGTTTCTACATTGATGTGGTAGAATAAATAAAGAAGAACACTCCCATTCTCAGGTAACACCATTTTTAGAAGAAATGACGCTCTGAGTGAAGGTAATGGAAATAAGTCACTCTGTCTGACTTTTTTGGGTTATCCTAGGTTCTCCTCTTCAAGGGGGGCTCCTTGGCATGGTGAAGAGGCTCTTGGTCTGAGGAATTAGACCTGTTGGTCTCCTTCCTCAGACTGAACCTAATTTCCCCCCAATCCCCCTTCCCTAACCCATCCTCCCCATCCTCCCTTTTTCTTTTCCTCCTCCTCCTTCTCCCCACCCCTCCCTTTTGCCCTTCCTCTTTTTGCCCTTTGGGATTTTTCCCACAGGCATGCTAGTTCCTAGGTAGGGAAAAGGGTATCGGGGTCCATCCCATTCCATTGAGGTTCTTGGCGGTGGCGTAGTTTGCCGTGGAATCTGGATCACCTGGGGATGTCTCGATCCCTCTCTGGTATCCCAGAGGGTGGCTTTGGGTGTCTTTCGGGTGATGGGTGTATCTCTGGAAGCCGCCTTTCGGATTCCAGGGGTGGTGGCCGAAGGAGGTATGCTTTATGGTGGATATCCGACCTCCCTCTCTTTTGTCCACCGAGGTAGCTCGGCAGATGTGAGGTTGCTATACCGGATTACTGGTTTACTGGCATGAAGGGTAGGGTATGGCACGGGTTCCATGCTGCATCTGTGCTACTTGAGGTGCTGAGGTCCTCTTGGGCAGGGAGGGAGATTTCCGGCCTTTTCATTCCTCCTAGGAACTATTCCTCCCTGCTCCCCCCTTTTTTTTATTCTTTTTTTATTTTTATTTTCTTTTCTTTCTTATTTTTTCTTAAAAACAAAAAGAAAAGAAGTAACCTAACCATGGAGAACCCAGTCCATGAACCTACTACCCCCGGGCCCCTTCTTGATACCGCACCCCATTCTGACCCTGCCTTGTTTTTTGACCACTCTTCGGACACTCCTGTTGCCCCTGTACCTCTTGCTGGTGCTGTTTCCTCACCTGCTTCAGGTACTGGGGTTTTGACTGACTCCTTCAATATGTCTGACCACCACTCTCCTTTGACTCTGCTTCTGGCCTCTCCCTCTATGGTGCGGCAATTTTCGAATTGCCAGCCCGTTTCACGTCGGACCAACTCCAGTCCCACTCCCAAACGCCAACGACAAATGCCTGATGATGATACTTCACCACCACCTCGTTCTTCTCAGAAAAGATCAACACGTCAAGCACTCCCTTTCCATGCTCAGTTTCGGAATGCACAATGGACTAAATTCTTTACTTTACGACTGACTTCCTCTATTGCCTATCTTTCCAACCATAGTATTGGCAAAGCGCTCCTCTGCCATGTTGGTAGAGATATTTCCTTTCATGCTCTGAAGTGTGGTACACGCATCATCACTGTCCAGAATGCTACCCAAGCTCATGATCTTTCTCTTTCACATATCGATACTATTCCTGTCACTATTGAAAAACATCATTCCCTCAATTCTGGAAGTGGTACTGTCATTCTGCCTCATACCATAGTCCAACAGAATTTTCAGACATGTGACAATGACATTCTTGAACAGCTGGAACTCCAAGATCTCCCAATCCGCATGGTAGACACTTATGTCCTTCCTGCCCGCGGGCGGAGATGTTACCCTTGCAATGTGGCTCAATTAACTTTTGACAGCCGTGAACTCCCATCCTCTGTTTATGTAGCAGGACATCGGTTACAAGTTTGAAAGGTGATCCCTACACCGAAACAGTGTAGAAATTGCTGGCGATTTGGTCACCCAGCAAAATATTGCAGATCTACAGCCGAATGCCCAGTCTTTGGTGCCGATGACCATTCTAATACATCTTGCAGTCGACCTTCCTCTTGCCTTAATTGTCATGAGGCTCACCCTTTGTACTCTTGCCATTGCCAGGTCTACTTAAATGAGCGTCAAATTCATTGCCTCAAGAGGCAGAAGGTCTCCCTTATGCTATGGCAGTTTCTCATCTCCCCCTCCAAGGGAGACTACCCCATGTTTCTTATTCTCGTCTTTCAAAATGTCCCCCACTTCTGGGGTTCCATCTTCTGCAGCCTCCTCTGTGGTTACCCCTCCCATAGTCACTCTGTATTTAAAATTTTTTTGCTGTCCTGAGCTCAGATGTCCCTACTTCAACGCCTCAGTCTGTTCTGACATCTTCGAGTTCTCCCTCACAAGCCCTCGGTATCGACAAGACCTCGTACGGGCACCTTCTACCAATCTCCCCTCTACTTCTCAGAAGTCCAAAAAATCCCCTTTGCTCAAATCTTCTTTGCCCCCTCCTTCCCTTCTTCTGCCTCCACATTTTACCTTTCCAGTCTGTACCTGGTTCTTCCCCTCTCACTGGCTCTATTACAAGTGTAGAGGTTCACCCTACTTCTAGTTCTGTGCCTTCCTCCCCTGTCCCCTCCCAAGTTTCTCCCTCTTCTGCCACCTCCCAGGTTTCTGCCTCTTCTGTCCCCTCCCACACTTCTTCAGTTCCCAACATGCTTTCGTCCCCCCCTACTTTAGTACAGTTCATTACTGTCCCAATCTTTACTCACCCTCCTCCTTCTATCTTCAATATTGTCTACCATACAATGTCTTTGAATTCAGAAACACTTGACACTATTTTAGAATATATTGCAGGGACTAAACCCTTTAATGGACATGATCCACCCCCTGTTCCTTCTCTTCCCTCTCCTCCATCTCCACAACTCCATTCTTCGTAACGCTCCATTCCATCGCTGCTTGAATGTTTTTTCCCATGCCACGCACGTAGACTTTTCTAACTCCTCTAGTCTGTAGGTGCCCTTACCTGCGGATTCCTGGTATTTTCCTCGTTGCCAATCATGGCCTATTTACAGTGGAATATCTGCGGCCTCAGGGGTAATCGGGTGAGCTTCAGATGTTGCTTTCCCGGTTTTTCCTGTTGGTGTTTGTTTACAAGAACCAAAATTACACAAAACTGTTTTCCAATCCATCCAGGCTATAATTTTATTGTATTTTTTGGATCCTTTGTCAAGGACTTTAATGAAAATCCCTTCTTCTATGCAA
>NC_069424.1:6332988-6516544 GCF_026875155.1 Cherax quadricarinatus | reverse complement strand
AGAGGTACAAAAAATACAGATAAGAGCAGCATGCCAAAGCCACTTATACTATGCATAGCATTACGGGCTGGCTTAAAATTAACTTAAGATTAACTAAGCAATGATGAAATCAGTGATAAAACTTTAATGTAAACAGATTACTATAAAGCACAAGTGAGTATTACAAAGACAGGTCATATGGTTGTATGCATTGTTGTACATTCAGTAGAATGGAGTATTCTGTTAGGTAGTGTATTTAAAAAATAATAAAGTTAGATTGGGTTTTAGGTTTAACATTTATGTGATATAATTGTGAGAAACATTTAAGATATACAATTTATAAGGTTCAGTTATTCAGTATTTATTTGGTTTTGGGTGAGTAAGTGATCTTTGAGAAGAGACTTGAATTTATAAACAGGTAGTGTTTCTTTTATATTTACAGGTAATGAATTCCAGATTTTAGGGCCTTTTATGTGCATTGAGTTTTTGCATAGTGTGAGATGGACACGAGGAACATCAAAGAGTGATCTGTGCCTTGTGTTATGGTCATGTGTTCTGTTGAGGTTGGCAAGGAGATGTTTGAGGGGAGGGTTAATATCAGAGTTAAGTGTTCTATGTATGTAATAGGTGCAGTAATAAGTATGGATGTTTTGTATGGTGAGTAGGTTTAGTGTATTGAATATTGGTGGAGTGTGCTGCCTATAGTGAGAATTTGTTATCATTCTAACTGCAGCCTTTTGTTGGGTAATTAGTGGTCTGAGATGGTTACTTGTTGTTGAGCCCCATGCACAAATTCCATAGATGAGATAGGGGTAAATAAGAGAGTGATATAGGGCCAGGAGGGCTGACTGTGGAACATAGTACCGTATCTTCGATAGTATGCCTACAGTCTTGGAAATTTTCTTAGAAATTTGTTGTATATGTGTATGAAATTTGAGTCTATTATCAAGGTGGATTCCTAAGAATTTTCCCTCTGTTAGCTTTGTGATAGGTGATCCGTTTATCATTATGTTAAGAGGGACATCTGTAGCTCTGTTACCAAACTGAATGAAGTAGGTTTTGTCAATGTTTAGTGTAAGTTTGTTAGTCCTCATCCAGGTAGATATTTTCTGTAATTCGGTATTTACAGTATTGGCTAGCGTGACTGGGCTCGGGTGGGAGAAGACGTATGTAGTGTCATCTGCAAATAGTGTGGGTTTGAGTAATTGCGAAGCATTTGGTAGGTCATTTATGTATAGGAGAAAGAGAAGAGGGCCATGGACACTTCCCTGTGGGACACCAACTGTAATTGGTTGTGCAGAAGAGTTTGCCCCATTTGCATACACATATTGGCTTCTGTTGCTGAGGTATGACTTGATGGTATTTGTTTACTATATCCTCTTCAAACTCTGTCGAACTGCTCGGTGTTATGCCAAATATTATTCATTCTGGAGTATTTAACATGTTTTATGTTATTTATATTGTTTCTTATGTCATATTAGATCAATTGTGATAGGCAAATAAGCTGTAGTGTTGATATTAGCGTAATAATAAAGCATATTCTCCTGCTTCATGAGACTGAGTTCATGGCAACCGACAGTGGCTTCAAAGCCACCTTATCTTTAATGGATAATGTACTGTGTAGGTGCTTTACATAATGAGAAGCATTTCCTTTATTCATTGGAACCATGGCTAGGGCTAAAATTAAGCAGGTTAAAACAATAAATGGAGAAAAAGAAATTGGAATGACTTATGCAGCAAGTAGCACCACCAAACAGTACCAGCAGGTTGGTGTGGCGACCCTGGAAATTTGAAATTATGCTAGCTAAAATTAGTGCCGAATAACTGAAGGAACCGAATAACTGATTGCCGGATTTGTGATGGCGGACCTGTATTCCAATCTACCAAATAAAACCAAGAAATAGCGAATACAACTGTAAAAAAACATACGAAAAAAATGCCGCAAAGTTGCTGTATTAATCCAAAATTACTGTTGCAGTTTTTTCTCTCATTATGCACTGCGTGCTGCAGGATTTGTTTTATGTGGTGCACACTTATCACACAGATGTGTTCTCTCATATCTAGGCCCAAATTTACTGCTCACAAGTTATCTGAGTGAGCTCAGCTCATGGCGTAGATCTACAGTTTAGACCCTGGCTTCAAAGCCGTAGATATATGGCATGGACCCTGAAACATTAAAGACCATGCCTCACAAACAAACCACTATATTCTGATATATCACTATACATCAACAAACTTTTTTCTTTCCAAAGACCCCTGCAACACTCCAGCTACCTTCTTTCTTTATCTTTCACACACCCATATGTTGACATATCCACTCCCAAAAATCTAAGTGCATTCATTTCCTCTATACTCCTTACCTCTTATCTTGCATCTAATCTTCCTTAGCCTGCACTACTGCTTACATTCATCATCTTGATCTTTCCATAATAACTTGTTTACCTACATGTCCTTCTAAACTTCAACCTCTGAAACTACTGAATCTCCCGAAAGAATTGTCATCTACAATATAAACTCACACCTTTCCCAAACACTAGCACTCACTTTCACTTTATGTAAACATAATCAAAACATTCCCAACCATTCCCTAAACCCATCTTTCTTCTTCTGATATTCTACCTCCTGCTTTCCTGCTTTGCCTTCATTAATAATTTTAACATAAGTAACATGGCCTTATTTTTCCAAATGTTCTTCATTTCATATAAAGTTAATTTTCATAAGGCATTAATTTTTAGAATTGCATAGCCCATGTTATAAGAAAGCTTGCTGTATATATACACAATATATGTGCATTTTCTACAGGCTTCTAACACTGCTAAATGTTACCTTCGTCTTATAATTTCTGGTAGCAACAAAACTGTTATTTAGTGGAATTTATAAGCTAATTATAAGCCATAATTCTTTCACTTACTATCGCAATAATCCCAAGCATGGAAAACCAGCGTCCAAGGGATGACAGAGGTTTCCAGTCATAGTCCACCCACACATATGGACCAAACTGGGCCATTATACGTCGTAGTTTCCCTCTGAAAATGACAAAAGATATCAATACTGTGCTTTAATTGACATAACATAAAAAACTTCAAATCACCTACTGCCACTACAAATCCTTGGCATCCCAGGACAGCTGGATCTAACATACTCTGATTAACCCTTTCAGGGCCCAGAGGCCAAATTTCAAAGTGTGCACCAAGGTCCAAGAATTTAAAAAAAAAAAATATTTTTTCTTATGAAATGGTAGAGAATCTTTTTCTGAAGGTACTAAAACAAAAAGTACGAAATTTGATGGAAAATTGGCGAATTATACTCTCGCGAATTTTGATGTGCAAGCGATATTTGCGCATCGGCGATTTTGCCGACTTTCGCTCCCATTTTAGGCCAATTACATTATTCCAGTCGACCAAATTCTTAGCTAATTCAATAGAATTACTTCTATTCTGTCGACTGAGCATGAGAAATTGCCACGTCAACTGTTTCAACTATAAAATAAAGTGACTGTTTTGATCGTATATAACAAAAAAGGCACAATACCGTGACTGGAACGATACACAAATAACCCGCACATAAAAGAGAAGCTTACGACGACGTTTCGGTCCGACTTGGACCATTGACAAAGTCACACAGTGTGACTTTGTCAATGGTCCAAGTCGGACCGAAACGTCGTCCTAAGCTTCTCTCTTTTATGTGTGGGTTATTTGTGTATTGATTGTATATATACGTCTTACGAGCCACCATTTTTGAAGTATATATACTCATAAATTCTAGCAGCTTCAAATCAAGCAGGAGAAAGCTGGTAGGCCCACATGTGAGAGAATGGGTCTGTGTGGTCAGTGTGCACCATAAAAAAAAATCCTGTAGCACGCAGTGCATAATGAGAAAAAAAAACTCTGACCGTTTTTTTAATTAACCCTTTCAGGGTTTCAGCCGTACTAGTAGAGAAATCTGGTAGGCCTACATATGAAAGAATGGGTCTATGTGGTCTGTGTGCGCAGTATAAAAAAATCCTGCAGCACACCGTGCGTAATGAGAAAAAAAAAACTTTGACCGTGTTTTTGGATTAAAACAGCGACTTTGCACTGTATTTTCGTATGGTATTTATTGTTGTATTCTAGTTTTTCTGGTCTCATTTTATAGAATGGAAGGTATATTACAGAAATTGAGATGATTTTGACTGGGTTTACAAAGAAAACTACCTTGAAATTGAGCTCAAAGTAGCAGAAATGTTTGATTTTTACCAAAGTTCAAAAGTAAACAAATCATGCTATGCATCCAATACATGTCAACTAGTGAGTCTAATATTCTTTCACAAGTGTGCTGATATTATATATACCATTTCTACACTAATGCAGTAGTCTGCATAACAGTAAATCTTTTATTTTTTTGTGAGAATAAAAATTCAAAGTGAAAAGCAAAAGAATGTAAGAGGGGCGTGGGACATGACTAATGAACAGAGGAAATGTTATTTTAGTGCCAGGAATGTCTTTCTTGTTTATTCTGGACCCTATTAGGAAATTGGCATTTTTTGAAATTTGTGTGAAATTGGCAAAATTGCTAAATTCTGACCACTGTACTGGATAGTTGAAATTGATAAATGGGAGGTTTCTTGCACTCATTCGATAGAAAAAATGGAGTTCTAGCAAAATATTCATGTTTTTTGTCGACTAGTACAGTGGAATTGGCCGAAAATGGGGCTCAAAGTGGGCAAGATCGCTGATGCGTAAACATCGCCGAGACCGCTAACTTCGCGAGAGCATAATCCGTAAGTTTTCCATCAAATTTCAAACTTTTGGTGTCATTATGATCGGGAAAAGATTCTCTATCTTTTCATAAGAGAAAATTATTTTTTTTTTTAAATTTGGCCGACCCTGAGAACGAGTTTCTGAGAGGGCCTGTCGACCCTGAAAGGGTTAAAATGCCGACTTTGTGGTCTATTTTCGTATAGTATTTATGGTTGTATTCTCATTTTCTTGGTCTCATTCGATAGAATGGAAAACATATTATAGAAATAGAAATGATTTTCATTGGTTTTACCATGAAACGGACCTTGAAATGGAGCTCTAAGTAGGGGAAATGTTTGATTTTTGCCGATGTTCAAAAGTAAACAAATGATGCCATTTTTAAATAAATGTCCAAGTAGCCATTCTAATATGCAGTCATGAATGGGTTGACATTATTTATACAATTATTACAATATTGCAGTAGTCTGCATAACAGCAAATCTTCTATTTTTTGTTTGAATAAAAATTCAAAATAGAAAGCAAGAGTAATATCAGAGGGGCCCTGGAGATGTGACTGATGGACAAAGAAAATTTATTTTAGAGCCAGGAATGCCTGCATTGTTCATTTTGGAGCCTATCTTGAAATTGTCATATTTTTTATTTTTCGTGAAATTGGCCAAATTGCAAATTTCTGACCATGTTATTGGTAGTTAAAATCGGTAAATGGGCAGTTTCTTGTACTCACTCAATAGAAAAAATAGAGTTCTAAAGAAATAGCTATGAGTTTGGTCGAATGGAACAATGGAATTAGCTGAAAATAGGGTTCAAAGTGGATGAAATAGCCAATTTGTCAATATTGCCGAGGTCGCTAACTTCGTGAGAGCATAATTACGTCAGTTTTCCAACAAATTTCCTTCTTTTGGTGTCATTACAGTCAGAAAAAGATTCTCTATCATTTCCCAATTTTTTTTTTTTTGGGGGGAAATTTTGCGACTCCAGGAGACACCTCAGGATTTGGGGTTGTAACAGTCAAGGGGTTAAATATACTGCACAGTGGACATTCATAATTCACACTGATTACATTCCTGAAAACCATGTTACCAATGATTTCTGTGAATTATGGACTGAAAAATGTATGGAAAACATAGGGTTACTTTCTTCAGACCTCCATTTTAACCCTTAAACTGTCCAAACATAGATATACATTGACGTCCGGCAGGCTCCAAACGTAGATCTACGTTTTTTTTACGTGCGTTCAAATGGGGAAAATCAAGGGCGGAGCACTACGCACGTGAACATAGATCTACGTTTGGACAGTTTAAGGGTTAAAGACCTGGGGAAAGCTGGTTGTTGACTCAGTTTAGCCCTTTCAGAGTCCAGAGGCCAAATTTCAAAGTATGCACCAGGGTCCAAGAATTTAAAAAAAAAATTTTTATTTTTTCTTATGAAATGGTAGAGAATCTTTTTCTGAAGGTAATAAAACAAAAAGTACAAAATTTGATGGAAAATTGACGAAATTATGCTCTCACAAATTTTTATGTGCCAGCGATATTTACGAATCGGCGATTTTGACGACTTTGACTCCCATTTGACGCCAATTACATTATTCCAGTCGACCAAATTCTTAGCTATTTCACTAGTATTACTTCTATTCTATCGATTGAGCACAAGAAATAGCCCAGTCAACTGTTTCAACTGCAAATTAAAGTGATCGGAAATTGGTAATTTGGCCAATTTAACACAAAGTTCAAAATATTCAAATTTCAAAATAGTTCCAGAAAAAACAATGCAGGCATTCCTGGCACTAAACTAACATTTCCTTTGTTCATTAGTTATGTTTTCAGGCTTTACAAATGAATTCCATTTTGATTTTCTATTCACATAATGATTTTTTATTCAAACCAAAAAATAGAAGATTTACTGTTATGCAATATTGTAATAATTGTATAAATATCATCACCACATTTGTGAATGTATATCAGACCCACCAGCTGGCGTGTATTAGACGTGTGAGGTCGTTTGTTTACTCTTGAACATTAAAAAAATTTAACATTTCCGCTACTTTGAGCTCAGTTTCAAGCCATTTTCAGTATTAAAACCAATCAAAATCATCTCTACTTCTGGAATATATCTTTCATTCTATCAAATGAGACCAAGAAATCACAAATACAACTATAAAAAACATACAAAAAACACTGCAAAGTCGCTGTTTTAATCGAAAATCACGGTCTCAGTTTTTTCTCTCATTATCCACTGTGTGCTGCAGGATTTGTTTTATATGGTGCACACATACCACATAAATGTATTCTCTCATATCTAGGCCCAAATTTACCACTCACAGCTTATCAGAGTGAGCTGAGCTTATGGCGTAGATCTACAGTTTGGACCCTGAACGTAAAGCCGTAGATCTACGGCACGGACACTGAAAGGGTTAAGAGTTTTTTTTCTTGGTACAGAATAACAAGAGGTTGATGAATTAGATATGTGCAACACCTGGGTTTCTTTATTTTGAAGAAGTGTCACCAATTTCCGAGCTTTAGAACTTTACATTTATCTACATTGAACTGCATCTGCTACTTTTCTGACCACGAATTGAGTTTGTCTAAATCCTCCTGAAGTTGTGAGACATCAACGTCTGAATCGATTATCCTACCTATCTTCGTGTCATCAGCAAATCTGCTTATGTCACTAGTAATTCCCTCTTCAATGGGCCTAAAACTGATCCCTGCCACTTGTTACAGATCCCCACTCAGATTTAACCCCATTTATGCACACTCTCTGCTTCCTATTAGTGAGCCATGACTCGATCCATGACAGCATTTTTCCCCCAATGCCATGAGCAGCTACTTTCTTCAAAAGTCTCTGATGTGGTACTCTATCAAAAGCCTTACTAAAATCTAAATTAACAATATCGAATTCTTTATCCTGATCAACGGCCTCAAAAGCTTTGCTGAAGAAGGTTAATAAATTAGGCAGGAATGGCCCCTGGTGAAACCATGTTGAGAATCATTAATCAAATTATGCCTATCGAGAAGGCTTCTTATATTATCAGCTATAACTGACTCTAGTAATTTGCCTACAATTGAGGTTAGGCTTATTGGGCAGTAATTTGACGGTAACAACTTGTCCCCTGCTTTAACCCTTTGACTGTTTCCGACGTATAAATACGTCTTACGAGCCAATGTTTCTGACGTATTTATACGCATAAATTCTAGCAGCTTCAAATCAAGCAGGAGAAAGCTGGTAGGCCCACATGTGAGAGAATGGGTCTCCATGGTCAGTGTGCACCATATAAAAAAAATCGGGGAGCCAGTGGTGCATTGTGGGAATGCCATTTCAGTTGTCCTTTTTCAGCATGTCTAGCGGTAAGAAATATGTCATTCCCCAGCAAATCTGGGACTCTTCTCTTCCCAAGTGATGCTCTAACACAGATGGAAGTGTCAGTGAAGATCAATTTCATGATTTGGAGGAGTTTGAGACCAAAAGCAATGGAGGAGGAGGAGGGGGAGGAGGGGAGGAAGAGGAGGAGGAGGAGGGAAGGAAGAGGAGGAGGAGGAGGAGGAGGAGGAGGAGGAGGAGGAGGAGGAGGAGGAGAAGAGGAGGAGGAGGAGGAGGAGGAGGAGGAGGAAGAAGAAGATGTAATAATATTGCTCCCTTGAAGCAAGAAAAAAAAAAGTCCACCCCATGACAGTGACAAGATAAGGGGAGATAACATCTGATAAGAGCTGACTTTGATGAGCGTAAAGGAGGGTAATATTACATGACCATCGCCCTCCCTTTGTTTTTGCTGGTACACAAACATTTCTGTCTGTCTATTTGTCTGTCTGTCAAGCTCCCTGTCTGTCCATCTAGCTCTCTGTCTCAGAGAGAGCCACAAGACTGTGTCATCACGTTTACTCACATCTTCAAGCAGAGTATAGCACTTTGTCTGGATTTCTTGGGTTATCCTAGGTAATTTACACTATGTATACTTGTATTTATGTGTACCTGTGAGACAGAGATAGGCAGACAGATAGAAAGAGAGACAGATTGAAAGATATAGAATGAGGGAGAAAGATAATTAGATAGAATGGAGGAGGGGAAGCAGCATCCGACCCCATTGTTTTGACAGGCCGTAGGGGGAGTGACTAATGAGACAATATGTCACTTTGACAGCAGCCGACTTCTGACTCAAAACAATTATAAGCCACACACTCGCACACAAGACAAGGAGGAGGAGAAGGAGGAGGAGAAGGAGGAGGAGGAGAAGGAGGAGGAGAAGGAGGAGGAGAAGGAGAAGGAGAAGGAGAAGGAGGAGGAGGAGGAGGAGGAGGAGGAGGAGGAGGAGGAGGAGGAGGAGGAGGAGGAGGAGGAGAAGGAGGAGGAGAAGAAGGAGGAGGAGAAGGAGGAGGAGAAGGAGGAGGAGGAGAAGGAGAAGGAGAAGGAGGAGAAGGAGAAGGAGGAGAAGGAGAGAGGAGGAGGAGGAGAGGAGAAGGAGGAGGAGGAGAAGGAGGAGGAGGAGGAGGAGAAGGAGGAGGAGGAGGAGGATGATTGTTTGTTTGTTTTTGTAAACAAGTTTTGTAAACAATATATTGATAATTATGTTTGTGTGCTTATTGTGTTGTATACAATGAGTATATATATATACATTGCACCTTACTTTGGTCTCATAGGCCACATAAGTTATGTGAAAAAATAAAATAGTGAAAAAAACAAAAAACCTTCAATTACAAGTAAACTAAAGTTTACCGCGTGAGCGGCAGTCGCCGCTGTTGCCATACGCGGCTCATTTTCTGCAAACTTCACGGCTCTATATCTGGGTAAGTACCGATGGCAAAATTTTTTGGGGGGGACTAAAACACTCAGAAAAATAATCTTAACATTTTCATAAGAAAAAATAATTTTTTTTTTTTTTGAATATTTGGCGACATAGAATGACAGTTTCAGAGAGGGGCCTGAAACAGTCAAAGGGTTAAAAATAGGAATTACATTAGCCATCTTCCACATATCAGGCACTACACCTGTTTGAAGAGATAAATTAAAAATATTAGTTAAAGGTTCACAGAGTTCCACTTTACACTCTTTAAGAACCCTTGAAAAAAGTTCATCAGGGCCCGGGGATTTATTTCGCTTTAACTGGTCTATCTGTTTGATAACCATTTCGCTAGTGACTGTGATACTGCATAATTTATCATCTTCCAGCCCGCTATAAAAATTAATTACTGGGATATTGTCAGTGTCTTCCTGAGTGAAAACCGAGAGAAAATAATTATTAAGAATAGAACACATTTCATTCTCCTTGTCAGTGAGATGCCCAGAGTTATTTTTAAGGGAACCTATCTTATCTCTAACTTTTGTTCTATAAACCTGGAAAAAACCTTTTGGGTTAGTTTTCGAATCCCTAGCAACTTTAATTTCATAGTCCATGTAAATTAATCATTATTTTATACTTTTCATAACATTTTGTTGCCAAATTTTCAAGTTTCTATATTCAACTCCAACCTTTATATTATCCCTTGTACCTGTGTACCTGTCTCCCATCTTACTATCATATTATAACCAAGTCATTGCCATTGTTATTTTTTACATATTATTCTTTTGGTACTTTAATTTGTAAATTTTATTTTGTCAATTTAAATCTAGTTATACTCCTGATCTTGTTAACAACCTATATCAGACCCTAGTGCAATTGCAAGTACTATTTTAATTTGTATTTTTATAAGTTTATACCTAGTTGTACTTTAGCTCATTCTAGCTCAATACATAACAACCCAAAAAATTCATTATATTAGACCTTAGTGCAAATTTCAAGAGTGAGGTCTGGTTTCCACTTGTAATTTGTTTTTTTTTATAGTATTAGTTTATACCTAGTTGTACTTTAGCTCATTCTAGCACAACACACAGACAATATCAATTTCATTATGTTTATTAGTGACTATACTCTATATGACCAAAGTGCTTTAGCAGTATACTTATCCAAACCTCCCACCACTACAGAAATCAGTATTAGAACTCACCACATAATACAGGATATAAACAACCACTATTTAAACCTAAGGATCAAGTTGACCCTGATCTAAACCTCCATAATCTAACACACAATCAAAACTTATTGGAAAGTAACTGCCTTTATTACACAGCATCACAAGCCAGCACTATCCTGAACACTGCTCAAAGTCTATCAGTTCTTAACTACAACATCAGGTCCTTAAGCAAACACTATGATGACCTCCTGGCACTCCTTGAGTCACTAAAGACACCCTTCTCCTGCATTATTCTTACTGAGACCTGGCTTAAGCAGGACACAATTGATATCTACCCACTACCAGGATACACAGCAATCCACAACTGCAGACCATACCAAGTTGGGGGTGGTACTGCACTCTATTACTCTAACCAACTATCTTGTATTAACACTAATTGCTTTAGTGATGAATATGGGGAATACATTTTTGCTAATTTTACTGTAAAAAAAACTCAAGACGCCTATAACAATCGGTGCCATATACCGGATACTCCACACAAACATCCCAAACTTCAGTGAGAATCTAAAGTCACTAATAACAAACAGACAAATGAACAAGCACCACCTTCTCTTAGCTGGAGACTTCAGTATCAACCCTGGCCTACCAGATGATCAGACTGTAACTGATTTCATCAACAATATGAACAACACACTTCTCATACCAACAATAACTAAACCAACCAGGCTGACTGAGACAAGTGCAACCATAATAGACCACATATGGACCAATATACTAGCCCCCCTTAAATCAGGGATAATCACAGACAGCACTACTGACCACTACCCAACCTTCCTCTTAACAAACATTAGTAAGCCACCACTCGAATACAACAAAGTTTCATTTAGACTAAATGACGAGGCCTCAATAAGAGTTTCACAGTAGACCTGGAGACTGTTGACCGGCCTACAGAATTCTCCAATGCCAATGGTACTGACGATTGGACAGACATTTTTCTTAACAAAATACTTAGACTATACAACAAACATTGTCCTATAAAAACGAAACAGATCACGAATAAACGGCTTGGTTGCCCATGGCTAACCAGCAGCATTCTAAAATTCAGTGATAAGAAACACCAATATGAAAAGCAATATAGACAGGGCTTAATACACAAAGATATTCTTAAACAACATTCAACAGTTCTCACCAAATTAATAAAGAAAGCCAAACAACTGTACTACTCCAGCAGATTCACTGACACAAGAGGAGATATAAAAAAGACCTGGAAAACACTTTTCCAGATTCTGGGGACCCACAAACTGAAAAAAAACAAGAATATTGTTCTAACTAAACCTCATGAAACACCACTGCATCCCACTGATACAAACTAACAAGATAAACGACTTCTTCTCAAACATAGGATTAATCTCGCCAGTAAAATCCCACGTACCCAATGCACGTGCCGGGAACTACCCAGATGGGAATTTCCCAAATTCCTTTATCTTGTACCAACTGAGCCCACGGAAGTCACCCGCGATCATAAAGTCACTTAAAAATAACTCGGAGAAAACTGTCTCACGTCCCACCATTATTGTTACAAGGAGCGGCCCATGTCCTTTCTCATGCTATTACATTACTTTTAACAAGTCCCCTAGAAACTAGCACTTTCCTGACACTACTCAAGACAGCAAGGGTTACACCAATACATAAAGGTGGTGAAACCCCACAGACGTAAACAAAATATAGGCCAATATCAAACTTATCATTGCTATCCAAAATCTTCGAGAAACTCGTGCACAGGAGACTATATTCATTCATAAAGTCATAAAACATACTCAACCCCTGCCAATTTGGATTCAGGAAAAATAAAAGCACTAATGATGCAATTATAAAAATGCTAGACCTGCTTTACACAGCACTGGAAAATAAGGAATATCCACTAGAAATTTTTATTGACCTAACAAAAGCGTTTGACACAGTAGACCACGGCATCCTATTCCACAAACTTGACCACTATGGTATAAGAGGCCATGCGCTTGCATATTTTAAATCCTACCTTTTTAACAGGTATCTGTATGTCACCATTAACCCTTTGAGGGTCCGTCCCGTAGATCTACGGCTTTACGTTCAGGGTCCAAACCATAGATCTACGTCATGAGCTCAGCTCACTCTGATAAACTGTGAGTGGTACATTTGGGCTAGATATGAGAGAATACATCTATGTGGTATGTGTGCACCACATAAAACAGATCCTGCAGCACGCTGTGTATAATGAGAGAAAAAACTGAAATCATGGTTTTTCGATTAAAACAGCGACTTTGCAGTGTTTTTTCGTATGTTTTTTATAGTTGTATTTGCGATTTCTTGGTTTCATTTGATAGAATGGAAGACATATTACAGAAATAGAGATGATTTTGATTGGTTTTAGCACTGGAAATGGCTTGAAACTGAGCTCAAAGTAGCAGAAATGTTAAATTTTTGCCGATATTCAAGAGTAAACAAACGACCCACCCACGCCAGCTGGCAGGTCTAATACGCATTCACAAATATGGTGATGATATTTATACAATTATTACAGTATTGCATAACAGTAAATCTTCTATTTTTTGGTGTGAATAAAAATTCATTATGTGAATAAAAAATCAAAATGGAATTTATTTGTAAAGCCTCAAAACATAACTAATGAACAGAGGAAATGTTAGTTTAGTTCCAGGAATACCTACATTGTTTATTCTCGACCCTATTTTGAAATTGGAATATTTTGAACTTTGTGTTAAATTGGCCAAATTAACAATTTCCGATCACTTTAATTTGTAGTTGAAACAGTTGACTTGGCGATTTCTTGTGCTCAATCAATAGAATAGAAGTAATACTAGTAAAACAGCTAAGAATTTGGTTAACTGGAATAATGTAATTGGCCTAAATGGGTGTCAAAGTCGGCAAAATCGCCGATTCGTAAATATCGCTGACACATCAAAATTCGCGAGAGCATAATTTCGTCAATTTTCCATCAAATTTCGTACTTTTTGTTTTATTACCTTCACAAAAAGATTCTCTACCATTTCATAAGAAAAAATAACAAATTTTTTTTTTTTTTAAATTCTTGGACACTGGGGCACCACTTCAGATTTGGGCCTTGGACCCTGAAGGGGTTAAAGACACAGCCTCATCAATACGGCCACTTGATACTGGAGTTCTGCAGGGAAGTGTCTTTGGACCCCTGTTCTTCCTCTTTTACATCAATGATCTTCCAAACATATCCCAACACCTGAAACCCATTCTCTTTACTGACGACACGACTTATGTCATCTCCCACCCTAATCTTGTCACCCTCAACACCATTGTTAACGAGGAGCTGCTCAAAATATCGACTTGGATGACAGCCAATAAACTTACACTTAACACTGGCAAAACCTACTAGTACATTATATTTGGTAGCAGAGCAGGTGTTGCATAACTTAACATTAAGATCGACAACACTCTAATTGCCAGACATAATGAGGGCAAATTCCTTGGCCTATACCTTGACAACAACCTAAATTTCAGCACCCATATCCAACATATAACAAAAAACGTTTCCAAAACGGTGGGGATCCTCTCCAAGACACGATACTACGTGGCGCAAACTGCCCTTCTCACACTATACCATTCACTTACATATCCATACCTCACCTATGCTATCTGTGCTTGGGGTTCAACTGCAGCAACACACCTAAAGCCAATAATAACCCAACAAAAAGCCACAGTAAGAATAATCACTAAATCCCATTCCTGGCAACACACCCCCCACTCTTCATAGATCTAAACTTACTCCCTGTTCAGAACATCCACACTTACCACTGTGCAATCTATATCTAGAGGACCTTAAATTCCAATATTAACCTTGACCTAAAATGCTTTCTTGATAGTTGTGACAGGATCCACATGCAAAACACCAGACACAAACATCTCTATGACATTCCCCGTGTTCGACTAAACCTTTACAAAAATTCAATGTATTTCAAAGGACCTAAAATCTGGAACACCCTACCTGAAAACTCTAGAACTGCAGACACATTCATCACTTTCAAAACTACAGTTAGAAAACATCTTATCTCCCTGATCTACCCCAACAACTAACTACATGATAACCACCTGGTGGTTCACAATTACACTCACTCACCCACTGACTATAAACCCAGGAATACTAATCTTAATCTTAAAATAATAAATCCTAACTAGTCATAAGTTTGCCTATGATACTCCAATATTGACACCTTGTATTGTGCCAAAACAAAAGCATTCACATTGCTACACTCACAAATTATGATGTAGTCACTTAGCCTTAATACCATAATCTGTAAGGATTTAATGTTAAGAATTAATCTAAGTCTGCTCAAAATGCTTAGCCATGCTAGGTGTCCTAGTGGCCCCCTCTGTAATTAGTATTTTATAACATGTAAACCACACAATACCCAAAACCTGTAAACCCCACATTGTAACCATTATAGAGAATAAACTTGAATTGAATTGAATTTCTACACCATTTCTACACTAATGCAGTGGTCTGCATAACAGTAAATCTTCTATTTTTTGTGAGAATAAAAATTCAAAGTGGAAAGCAAAAGAGATGTAAGAGGGGCCTAGGGATGTGACTAATGAACAGATAGAATGTTATTTTAGTGTCAGGAATGTCTATCTTGTTTATTCTCGACCCTATTTGGAAACTGGCATCTTCTGAAATTTGCGTGAAATTGGCAAACTTGCCAATTTCTGACCACTTTACTGGATAGTTGAAATCGGTAAATGGGTGGTTTCTTGTACTCATTCGATAGAAAAAATGGAGCTCTAGCAAAATAGATATGATTTTTGTCAACTAGTACACTGGAATTGGCCGAAAATAGGGCTCAAAGTGGGCAAAATTGCCGATGCGTAAACAATGTCGAGACTGCTAATTTCGTGAGAGCTTAATTCCGTAATTTTTCCATCAAATTTCATACTTCTGGTGTCATTATGATCGGGAAAACATTATCATTTCATAAGATTTTTTATTTTTTTTTTCCAAAAAATTTTCGACCCTGAGAATGAGTTTAGGAGAGGGCCTCTCGACAACCCTGAAAGGGTTAAGAGAGAAGTTAAAATGTATAAACTAAGGGAGGAGGAAGTTAGGGTGAGATATAAGCAACTATTAGTAGAAAGGTGGGCTAGTGCAAGTATGAGTAGTGGGGGGGGGGGAAGGGGGGGCTGAAGATGGTTGGAATAGTATTAAAAATGCAGTATTAGAATGTGGGGCAGAAGTTTGTGGCTATAGGAGGGTGGGTGCAGGAGGAAAGAGGAGTGATTGGTGAAATGAAGTAAAGGGTGTGATAAAAGAGAAAAAGGTAGCCTATGATATATTTTTACAAAGCAGAAGTGTTATAAGAAGAGCAGAACATATGGAGAGTAAAAAAAAGCTTAAGAGAGTGGTAAGAGAGTGCAAAAGGAGAGCAGATGATAGAGTGGGAGAGGCACTGTCAAGAAATTTTGATGAAAATAAGAAAAAATTTTGGAGTGAGATAAACAAATTAAGAAAGCCAAGGGAGCAAATGGATCTGTCAGTTAAAAACAGAGTAGGGAAGTTAGTAGATGGGGAGCTGGAGGTATTGGGTAGATGGTGGGAATATTTTCAAGAACTTTTAAATGTCGATGAAGAAAGGGAGGCGGTAATTTCATGTGCTGGCCAGGAAGGTATAACATCGTTTAGGAGTGAAGAAGAGCAGGATGTGAGAGTGGGGAGGCGTATGAAGCATTATGTAGAATGAAATGGGGCTAAAGCAGCTGGAAATGATGGGATCATGACAGAAATGTTAAAAGCAGGGGAAGATATAGTGTTGGAGCAGTTGGTATTTTTGTTTAATAAATGTATGAAAGAGGAGAAAGTACCTAGGGACTGGCAGAGAGCATGTATAGTTCCTTTATACAAAGGGAAGCAGGACAAAAGAGACTGTAAAAATTATAGGGGAATAAGTTTACTGAGTATAACAGGAAGTGTACGGTAGGGTTATTATTGAAAGAATTAGAGGTAAGACAGAGAGTAGGATTGCGGATGAGCAAGGAGGCTTTAGAGTGGGTAGGGAATGTGAAGATCAAGTGTTTACATTGAAGCATATATGTGAACAGTATTTAGATAAAGGCAGGGAATTTTTCATTGCATTTATGGATTAGAAAAGGCATATGATAGAGTGGATAGGGTAGCAATGTGGCAGATGTTGCAAGCATATAGAATAGGTAGTAAGTTACTAAATGCTGCAAAGAGTTTTCATGAGGAGAATGAGGCTCAGGTTAGGGTGTGTAGAAGAGAGGGAGATTACTTCCTGGTAAAAGTAGGTCTTAGACAGAGATGTGTAATGTCACCATGGTTGTTTAATATATTTATAGATGGGGTTGTAAAAGAAGGAAATGCTAGGGTGATGGGGGAGAGGGGTGGGATTAAATTATGAGGAATCAAATGCAGAATAGGAGTTGACATAGTCACTTTTTGCTCATGATACTGTGCTTATGGGAGATTCTTAAGAAAAGGTGCAAAGGTTAGTGAACAAGTTTGGGAGGGTGTGTAAAGGTAGAAAGTTGAAAGTGAACATAGATAAGAGTGAGGTGATAAGGGTATCAAATGATTTAAATAAAGAAAAATTGGATATCACATTGGAAAGAGGGAGAATGGAAGAAGTGAATGTTTCAGATATTTGGGAGTTGACGTGTCAGCAGATGGGTTTATGAAGAATGAGGTTAAACATAGAATTGATGAAAAAAAGGCGAGTGGCTTGTTGAGGCATATGTGGAGAAAAAACATTATCTTCTTCTTCATCTTGATTCGACGGTATTCTCCCTGTCTGGGGCTTTTCCAAGTGGTGGCCCGGCCTTGGCTCCCTGTCTAGGTAGTGTTTGAGACCTAAGTCTCCCATGGGAAGAGGCACAAGTACCCCCTCATCTTTGGGACCAACTGTCCCCAGACCTAGCCACATTCCCTGCCCCCACGGGGCTCGTAGGGAGAAGCTAGGCCTCTCTGGTCTATCATCCTCGTCCCAAGGGGGCTAATGGGAATGACAGTCTTGTGAGCTGCAAGCTCTGGCTCAGGCACCTACCCTACCCTAGAAGGGCTGGGCATGGCGACGATGCATGAAACATTATCTACGGAGGCAAAGAAGGGAATGTATAGTGGTACCAACTCTCTTATATGGGTGTCAAGCTTGGTTTGTAAATGCTGCAACGAGGAGGCAGTTGGAGGCAGTAGAGATGTCCTGTTTAATGGCAGTGTGTGGTGTAAAATGGATCAAAGTAGAATGACATGGAGAGTGTTAAATTGTGGGGGAAAGTAAAGCGGGTGGGGTTTTTACCCTGAAAGGTTGGAAGGGGGGGAAAAAGGAGGTTTTGTGGGAAAGGGAAAAGTTTGGATTTCCCAGCAAGTGGAGTGAGTGTTTTAAAATGGGAGTGAATGGAGAAAAAGGGTTTTTTGGGGACCTGACAGCTGTTGGAGTGTGAGCAAGGAAAATATTTATAAAGGGTTTCAGGAAAATGGGTTATTTGATATAGGGACCTGAGTAGGAAATGGGAAGTACAATTTTGGGATATTGGCGTTTGGAGGGATATGTTAATATTTTATATAGGTCTAAATGTTTTTATCTAGGCACCTTGCAAAAATGATTATGCATGGTGAGGTGAAAGTGTTGAAGTGTGGAAGTATTTTCTTTTTTTGGGATTTTTTTTCTTTTTGGGTCACACTGCCCCGGTGGGGGAAAGGGACTTGTTTGAAAAAAAAAAAAAAAAAGAAATATTTTTTATACTTAAGGAGATTATAGGAAAATTTAAAGGTAAATGAGTTATTTTATTTCATGGTGTTGCTAAAAATATAAAAAAATCATTTTTCCTCCCTTTCTGTCGCTACATTATTGGACCCTTTTGGCTTCTTTTGAATGGGTCATGTTAATTGGCTTTGAAAAGTGCAGGCAGCCTATTCCATTCCTTCATTGCTGTAGAATAAAAGGTGTTTGAAGTTTGGCCACTGACTGTGGGTACTACAAAGTTGTGCTCTCTCCCCCAGGTACTATGATTGCTTTGGTTCTCAGCCTTGACAAAATTGGCAGCAAAATATTCTAGACACTGAGGAATTTTGTAAACTTGATTTAACTTTAGTTGTTTTACTTCAATATTCAGCATATCCAATTGTTGTAATTCATCCTGGCCTACATGTTCTCTTGGACCCAGGTCCCAGATGAATCTTACCATTTTGTTCTGGGTGATTTGCAGTCTATCTCTCAGGTTTTTTTTTTCACCAAGGCAGAGTACCAGAAAGAGCAAGTGTAGTCTATATGACATTGTATAAGAGCTAGACATAGGGTCCTGTGAGCCTCAGTAGGTAGACACTGTGCTTCTCTGTAGAGGAACTTCAGTCTGGAATTCTCTTTCTTTACTACACTGTTCCTTATCAATTCTCCTTACATGTATGGGTCAAAGAGGATTCCCAGATATTTCACTGAGGAAACTGAAGTGATTGCTTCCCCATTACACTGGACATTAAAATTATTTACCCTCCTCAGTTTGCGCTTTGTGCCAAAGAGTATGGCTTCCGTTTTCCCAAGATGTAACAATAGTGTATTGTTGTCTACTACTTTTAGTGTTAAGCAAAACAAACACACATGCACATATTGTGTGTGCGCACTCACCTATATGTGGGTGCAGCTCTTGGCCCTGGCTCTGTCTGTCTCTGTCACAAAGTCATTATTTTAAACCATACACATGGTCACAGTTTTGTTTTCCCATCATGCACTGTGTTGGGGCAGGATTTTTTTATATGGTGCACACTCACCACATAGACCCATTCTCTTATATCTAGGCCAAAATTTACTGTACACAGCTTATCTGAGCGAGCTGAGTTCATGTCATAGTTCTACGGCACAGACTCCGAACTCATAGCTGTAGTACTACAGCAGGGATCCTCAAAAGTATTAAGTAACATTTAAGCATTAGGATTAATTTACCTGAAATTCATTGTATAATTACTGACTTTGTACTGCTCATCACTGTGGTTCCTGCTTCTAAACTGCTCCCTAATTAACTTAGAAAAACTTCGATAGAGATCAATTGTTTACTGATAAGACTAATGACCCAGAACCCTGAAATTTCATATGAAGTAAAGAAAAGCCAGGCAAATCTGTTAAAAGACATGTCGGAGAAGATCATACATCATAGGCCTCAGAAAGACCAAGGCTTTTCCTTGCAGTGTACAGCTGTAAAACATCCATTATAAAAGGCTATGACTACCAAAGTGTTTAACTTTTGTAGTAATTACAAGTGTTGGAGTCCATAGCAGTGGAAAAAGGTGATGTTTAGTGATAAATCCAACTTGAAGGACATCCAAGGCAAACCAAAGCAAGTTTGTTGCCCCTGTGGTAGCAACAGATGCAAACCCAAGTATATAGAAGAGAAAAGTGTTAGACACTAAGACTGTTACAGTTTGGGGTGCTTTCAGTGGTGTGAAGGGAAGGGCAAGCCTGTTTTTCCTTCCTAAAAATAAAATAATGAAGGGGATGCAGTATACTGAGGTATTAAGAGAGCCATCTGAAATTGCAATTCAACATTCACAGTTGAAATTTTCTCCAAGAAGATAAAGCACCCCCTCATCCATCTACAATACTTAAACAGTGCTCCAGTGATAACAATATTAATGTGCTTGACTAGAGTGGTAGTAGTCCAGAGTTAAATCTGACAGATAATGAATGACATAAGATGAAGGTAGACCTAATAAAGCAAGCCACCTCATCCATGCCAAAGCAGAAAGGTGTGGGTCACTATGGATATTGTTTATTTTATTATCTTCAGCAGACTCCATGCCCAGGCACACACAAGTCAAAAGAGATACAAAATACTAAAGGTAAAGTTACATAACTTTTCTAGTACTCTTTCTGGCATTCAGTGGTAGAGTACAGGGCAAGATGCTTTGCCAACTCTGTATGTATGTACAGTGGACCTTCAGGTAACAATGCCATTGGATAGCGATAAAATCGGATATCAATGTGTTTTTACGTAAAAATATTGGCTCGGTCAACAATGAAAAACTCAGTTAAGGACGTTCATCCCGAACGCGTCCACACGACCTGGACCGCCCGTGGCTGCCCGGCCACTATGTACAGCCAGTGTGCCATTGTTTACAAGCCAGTGCGGACGGTTCCATGCATAAATGCGATACATTTTGGGCCACCATGGGCCCAAAGAAAGCTTCCAGTGCCAACCCTGTGGTAAAAAGGGTGAGAAATACTATTGAATTGAAGAAAGAGATAATCGCAAAGTACGAAAGTGGAATGTGTGCCTCCAAGCTGGCCCGGTTGTATAACAAACCCCCAATCAACCATTGCTACTATCTTGGCCAACAGAAAAGCAATCAAGGAAGCTATTGTTGTGAAAGGTGCAAGTATGCTTACAAAACAGAGATCGCAAGTAGTATTTGAAGATGTGGAGAGACTGTTACTGGTGTGGATCAACAACACAATTATCAGGAGATAATGTTTCACAGTCAATCATATGTGAAAAGGCAAGGCAGTTACATGTGGATCTCATTAAGAAAATGACTGGAACTAGTGCTAATGTTAGTGAATTTAAGGCTAGCAAAGGTTGGTTTGAGAGATTTCAGAATCGTAGTGACATACACAGTGTGATAAGGCATGGTGAGGCTGCCAGTTCTGACCAAAAAGTGGCTGAAAAATATGTGCAGGACTTTAATTAAGGGGTACATAGAGGCTGAAAAATTCAAACCCCAACAAGTGTTCAATTGTGACGAAACAGGCCTGTTTTGGAAGAAAATGCCAAACAGGACCTACATTATTCAGGATAAAAATGCACTCCCAGGACACAAGCCTATGAAAGACAGGCTAACTCTCATGTAGCAATGCTAGTGGGAATTGCAAAGTGAAGCCTTTACTCGTGTATCACTCTGAAACTCCCAGAGTGACCAAGAAAAACAGTGTCGTCAAGGCTAATTTGTGTGTGATGTGGAAGCCAAACAGTAAGGCATGGGTCACTAGGGACATTTTCCATGAATGGTTCTATCAAGTGTTTGGCCCCACTGTGAAAAAATACCTCCTGGAAAATAAATTGGACCTCAAGTGCCTCCTGGTATTAGACAATGCTCCTGCTCATTCTCCCGACTCGCAAGAGCAAATTATGGGGGAGTTGAGTTTCATAAAAGTCAGGTTTTTTGCCTCCTAACACCACTCCTCTCCTCCAGCCCATGGGCCAGCAGGTCATTTCAAATTTCCTAAAACTGTACACTAAAGCAGTGTTTCAAAAGTGCTTTGAAGTTACCTCAGACACTGAACTGACCCTAAGAGAGTTCTGGAAAGATCACTTCAGTATCCTCAGTTGCATAAACCTTATAGGTAAGGCTTGGGAGGGAGTGACTTGCAGGACTTTGGACTCTGGTTGGAGGAAATTGTGGCCAGAATGTGTACAAGAGAGGGATTTTGAAGGGTTTGGGGCTAACCCTCAGGAGCCTATACCAGTTGTGGAATCTACCGTGTCATTGGGAAAGTCCATGGGGTTGGAGGTTAGTGGCGAGGATGTGGAAGAGTTGGTGGAGGACAATGATGAAGAGTTAACCACTGATGAGCTGCAAGAGCATCTGCAACAGCAAGAGACCACAGCTGAGGAAATTGTTTCAGAGGGGAGAGAGGGATGGAGGAAGTTGCCTTCTTCAATGATTAAGGACATTTGTACAATGTGGACAAAGGTGCAAGCCTTTATGGATGAACATCATCCTGACACAGCTGTTGCAAGCCGTGCTGGTGACTTTTATAATGACAATGTTGTGTCCCATTTTAGGGAAATCTTAAAGGAACGCCAGAAACAGAGCTCTAAGGACAGATTTTCAGTGTGACAAAGGTCCAGCAACTGTCAAGTTGTTCCCATTGGCATTAAAAAACAAAGAAGGGAAGTAACCCCAGAAAAGGACTTACTACCTAAAGTCCTTATAGAAGGGGATTCCCCTTCCAAACAATAATACACCTCCATCATCCCCCCTCCTCCCATCTCATCATTCATCAATAAATCTTCAGTAAAGATAAGTGTCATTTATTCTTCATGTCTCATTGTTGTCTGTGTAGAAAAATGTATATTTCACGTGAAAATTTTTTTTTTAATACTTTTGGGTGTCTGGAATGGATTAATTGGATTTCCATTATTTCTTATGGGGAAAATTAATTAGGCTAACAATAAAATCGGTTAAGGACAAGCTCTCTGGAATGGATTAAAATCGTTATCCAAGGATCCACTGTATATATACATGAATGCATGCATGCATACATATATGCATATGCATGCCAGTTTTGGGTTAGTTTTCATCTGCTAACTTGATTTCTCTGATATTGTATCAACATGTTGTGACAACCTTTCCACAATAATGTTTTTGTATATGACAGTAAGACCAGCGACATCCCTATTGTATTGAAGGCTCTGCTGAAATGACAGGGATGACAAAGATGGAGGAAAGGGAAAAAGGTAAGTTGTCTTGTATTTCCAAAAATCTTAGAAGAAATCTGGGGTAGGAAATCCAAAAGAGAAGTGGATACCTAAGGTGAGAAAAAACTTTTGTCTCATACAAAATTTAGGAGCCTCTGCTGCAGAGCAAGTGTAACGTTGGTTTCTTGGGTGCCACCACATTCTCTGTAGCCTTCTTCTTTCTTTCAACAAACCGGCTGTATCCCACCGAGGCGGGGTGGCCCAAAAGGAAAAACAAAAGTTTCTCCTTTTACATTTAGTAAGATATACAGGAGAAGAGGTTACTAGCCCCTTGCTCCCGGCATTTTAGTCGCTTCTTACAACACGCATGGCTTACGGAGGAAGAATTCTGTTCCACTTCCCCATGGAGATAAGAGGAAATAAACAAGAATAAGAACTAGAAAGAAAATAGAAGAAAACCCAGAGGGGTGTGTATATATGTGCTTGTACATGTATGTGTAGTGTGACCTAAGTGTAAGTAGAAGTAGCAAGACATACCTGAAATCTTGCATGTTCATGAGACAGAAAAAAGGACACCAGCAATCCTACCATCATGTAAAACAATTACAGGCTTTCGTTTTACACTCACTTGGCAGGACGGTAGTACCTCCCTGGGCGGTTGCTGTCTAACATCCTACCACCTATAATTCTCTGTAGCCATTATCATTATTATTAAATTACATTCATTGGAAGAATGCTAAGCCTGTAGGGGTCATACAGAGCATGGAGAAATCAGAGGTGAACAGGTATGATTAAAAAAAGGCAGGTCTAATTTCTTGCGCAAAGAGCCCCTCAGTGGCATCAAGCAACCTTCCTTGAGGGGTACTACTAGGTGCTAAGACTCTTCCATTTATTCTTCCACCAACTTCAGTATTAATGTAATGCTGTCTAAAGATACCCAGAGAGAATCTGATATTTTATTAAGAGTGAATGCAACATAAAGGCTTATCTTTTGTGTAACTAAATGCTAAGAGTGCAGCCATTTGCATAGGCATGGGAATCTGGGATGAAGTGAAGTAGGTTTATGCAGTAGACATTCCACAGCAAGAAACTAAATACTTCCTTGTGGTCTGTTTTACACTGACTCTGTTGCATTAAAAACTACTCTAAAAAAATTAATCTTGAAAGTAAGCACTTTAAATTTTTATTAGATGCCAAGGTGGCAAGATTTGTGAAGGCACAAATAATGTCTAATGACCCTACACAACCGATCTTAAGAGTCATTCACTGACAAAGTAGAGATATTCACCAGAAGTTCACTAGTAGAGCTGCCTTTATTCAGTCCATATAAACAAATAAATAGTAGTGAATTTACCTCAAGAACTTCAGCAGTAACTGACATCACTGAATTTTGTCTGTAGCTATTGACCATCACTATTTTTCCATTGATGAATTAAGTCTATTTTCCTTCTTCCATAAAGGTCATTACCCTGTCCTGGGCAGAATTGTTAAGTGTTCCGAGTCAGTGACAGCACACACTCATCATCCTTTATTTCCCTATTTCCTCTCTCACTCCCTCTTTCCCCTCTCCTCCTCCCTTCCCTCTCTTGCTCTCTCTGAAAGACATCATCTAAATTCAAAGAAATTACTACACACACAGAAACACTCAGCACCACAGTGTCTGTCAGTGTACATTAGTTTTCATATAAGAAGTTTCATCATAAAAAGATAATTCACCAAAATATTTCTGGGTCATAAGAAAGCAACTTATTAATAAAAAACTAACTGCATCACAGGATATTTAACAATTCACTTCACTAGACACTTTACTTACAAATCAAAGTTAAAGAATGTGCTGACACAGCATGGACAAAATCGTGCTTCTGACATTCCCAAAGCAGGTTTTTTGGTCTACAGTACCTGTATGTGGGGATGTTCCAGAGGCCTCTCCAATGGTAAGTCTTCATGGAGAAATACTTTAGGGACTGAAGCCCACAGTAGATACCCAGACCATTACACAATAGGGCATCCATTATCCACTAGAAAAAATGAAAATTAATGATCGGAAAACTGTTGAAAAATAAACAGTACAAGAAAAACCACAATCACTACAAACAATAGAAGGGTTAGGAAAGTCAGACCTGTGACTATCTAGCTACATTAAATATTATAAACCAAAGGTCCTTCAACCTATATATACACAAGGGTTACTGTGATATTTGAGGAAATACAATGTGCCTCAAAGTATTGTTTTATTCAAAATGTATATAAAGTTTAAAATGAAGAATAGATAAAAATTAGGCAACAATCATAAAGCATATACTGAAGTTAAGATATAATATTATACTTACTCTTTTGGCTTTGCATACAAGTGAGAAATTTTAACCCTTTCAGCGTCCAGACCTAAAATCAGAGACTTGTCCACAGGGTCCAAGAAGTTTCAAAAAAAACTTTTGTTAGTTTTTCTGATGAAATGGTAGAGAACCTTTTTCCGAAGGTAATAAAACAAAAAGTATGAAATTTGATGAAAAATTGACGAAATTATGCTCTTAAGAATTTTGATGCATCAGTGATATTTACGCATTGGCGATTTTGCCAAATTTGACTCCCATTTTAGGTCAATTACATTATTCTAGTTGACCAAATTCTTAGCCATTTTGCTAGTACAGTGGACCCCCGCATAACGATATTATTTCAATCCAGAAGTCTGTTTGGGTGCCGTTATAGACCGAATTTGTTCCCATAAGAAATATTGTGAATTAGATTAGTCCGTTTCAGACCCCTAAAAATACACCTACAAAAGCACTTACAAAAATACACTTACATAATTGGTCGAGTTGGGAGCTGATCGTTATGTGGGGGTCCACTGTATTACTTCTATTTTATCGACTGAACACAAGAAATCACCAAGTCAACTGTTTCAACTACCCAATAAAGTGATCAGAAATTGGTAATTTGGTTAATTTAACACAAAGTTCAAAATATTCCAATTTCAAAATAAGATCCAGAATAAACAATGCAGACATTTCTGGCACTAAACTACCATTTCCTCTGTTCATTAGTAACATTTTCAGGCTTTACAAATGAATTCCATTTTGATTTTTTATTCACATAATGAATTTTTATTCAAACCAAAAAATGGAAGATTTACTGTTATGAAATATTGTAATAATTGTATAAATAATACCACCACATTCGTGAAAGTATATTAGACCCACCAGCTGATGCGTATTAATTAGACGCATGACATCATTTGTTTACTCTTGAACATTGGCAAACATTTAACATTTCGGCTACTTTGAGCTCAGTTTCAAATGATTTTCAGTAGTAAAACCAATCAAAATCATCTCTATTTCTATTATATGTCTTCCATTCTATCAAATGAGACCATGAAATTGCAAATACAACTATAAAAAACATGCTAAAAAATACCGCGAAGTCACTGTTTTAATAAAAAATTATGGTCTCAGTTTTTTTCTCTCATTATGCACTGTGTGCTGCAAGATTTGTTTTATGTGGTGCACACTTACCACATAGATGTATTCTCTCACATCTAGGCCCAAATTTACCACTCCCAGCTTATCTGAGTGAGCTGAGCTCATGGCGTAGAACTACGGTTTGGACCCAGAACTCAAAGCCGTAGAACTACAGCATGGACCCTGAAAGGGTTAAAAGATGGTATTGCAACATTTTTTTAATTTAATACAAGGCTTGTAAAACCTTATGGCTGTCATGCTTGGCTTTATATAAAATCACTGTTTTTTCATCCTTATGTCAGAATTAATTTGATATTAATACTGTATAAACTTTTTTGTGATTTATAGCAAGTTTTTTGAAACATTATACGTATATGCTAATTTTTGTTAAACAAATACAGTGTGTACATTCACCTTAACATACGTAAAACAAATCGCTTTTTCATGATACTAACATTAAAATTAATTTCTTTTTGTTTATTACTGTGCCTACTCATGCCAGCATAAAAAAAATTTGGACTCATTCAATGACGTTCACATTGCCATATTCTTATAAATTATTAAATATTAATGATCAGTTACATGAAAAATTATTTATACAAAGTGCTCTGTATTAATGGAAGATTGTTTACAAGACCTCCAGCGGTGACTTGATGCCTGATGGTATACAGATTGGGGACCTCTGTTTTACAAAAAAAGTCATTCAATACATGTCTTACCATGCATGCTCTGCCTTTCTAAATCGACAAAGAATTTAAAACAATACTAAAACTTGTAAATAAAAGATGTGGCTTTAATACCAATAAAGAATCAGCTGCAGTTGTAAGATTAAATATTATGTACAGCAGCAGTGTGAGATGGTGAAGAACAGGAGAAAAAATTAACAGCAAGAGAAATGACAATTACAGCAAGACTACGTAAACTATATTGTTTAGGCTAACACTTGCAAACTGGTACAGCACTATAATTTTTTATTCATCAAATAGTAAAAACAATTAAAAAAGTAATCATGCATTAAATCTTAAAGGTTTAGCCTTGTGATTTATTAGAGGTCTTGTATTCCTTATTGGTCTGCTTGTAATTGTCGAGTTGAGGTAGAAAGAATATTAGCACTTACACTGAAAAATATATTGCTAAGAGACACTCAGCTTTATTTTTTAAATAATTCTTTGCATACAAGAGGTCTCCCAGCTTACAAATGCCCCTAGTCATACACATCTGCATTTACAACTGGTACTTTTGGGAAACCAAAGTCAAACAACTGCCAAGCCATAATATGAAAGTGAAACATCACAGTTTTTTGTACTATTTTTTTTATATAAAAACAACTTGTCTGCAAAGTTGAAAAACCTACAAAGCAATTCTTCTGAATGCTGGAATCCTTCTTAAGTTTTTTACCATTAATGGAATATGTAAAAAACAAAAACTTAAATGCTGTAATTATTCTCTAAATTAATAACAGCTGCATTTTCAATCCTATCAGTAACAATAGTAACTATTCGTAACTACTGCTAATGATGTAAATCTGGCACTAATAAAGAATCCATAGTTGAGCTAAAATATATTCCCTCTATCTACTGACAGGAGTGGAATTGTGAATATTTTTAGCAAGAGATCTGTGATTACCTCTCACTGTTGCTATATTAGAATATATATTTAAATGAATGATCTACAGGATTCCTCTTGCATTATTTAACTATCAGAAGCTCTTAATAAACAAACTTCCATTGCTTAGAATAAATATACACTATAAAGAAAAGACAAACAGATGAATATTCAAGTTGTATTTTCCACATTAGTTAATTAAACACTGTTATTTCATATACATTGGGACCTTTAGTTTCTCTTACAGTCAAAATTGTAGTACTAGAACCAATACTATTATTAAAATTATGGATAAGTGCCAAACCTGCAGCAGTCACACAGCACCTAGGGAACGAGAGGCAATCAGGTTCGATCCAAGGAATGCAAGGACAGGTACAACTCCTTCACTAAGTGCCACTCACTGACAACAAGGCACCTCCATTAAGTGACTGTACTTCTTCATCTTCCTACAAAATGGCCATATCCCACCAAGGCAGGGTGGACCTCAACCCCCCTAAAAAAAAGATAAGTTTCTCTTTTTTAATTTATAATGTGTACAGGAGAAGGGATTACTAGCTCCTCTTACAACACGCAAGGCTTATGGAGGAAGAATTCTGTTCCACTTCCCCATGGAGATAAGAAGAACTAGTAAGAAAATAGAAGAAAACCCAGAGGGGTGTGTATATATATGCTTGTACAGTAGGGCCCCACTTATACGGCGGGTTAGGTTCCAGGCTGTCGCCGGAAAGCAGACATCGCCGGAAGGCAGAACGCCATTTTTTTCCATTTATAAATGCATATAAATGCCAGACAACAAGTTTACACTAAATTATATTAAGTTAGTAATAGAACCAGGCATTAAAAACACACAAAGTAAAATACATTCACAGTACATTCATTACTTATCTTAAAGTATTTGTAATCTTAATGTAGGGAGAGAGGTGAGTAGTACTTATTTGTAGGAAGTCAGGTGCAGGTAGCCCAGGTGTAGGTAGCCCTGCTCCCAGTCTCATACTTAATATACGATATTTAAAACATCACAGAGAGGTAAAATACACATACAGTACACTCATTATTTACCTTAAAATATGTGTAGTCTGAATGTAGGAAGAGAGGTGAGTAGTATTTATTTGTAGGAAGTCAGTGTAGGTAGCCGGTAGGTACACCTACCGGCTACCTACACTGTGGCCCAGAGCCATATTATTAACATCGACATGCCTTGTTCACTGAATTTAATCATTTCTAACCACTACCTTTAGATTCCATCATAAATGAAGGTAGAAGTAATGAATAATTCATGCCGAAAATTGTAAACAAAAGCAGAGTGAGGGAGTGGCTGGGCCAAATGCAGATTCATACACGTTTTCTCTGATGGCTGAGCAGAGAAAACGTAATGTTGTCCCTTCGCCCGGCTACCACACAGCTCCACAAGTATTATTATCAGAGCACACATAAAATATACAATAAATGCCAGACAACAAGTTTACACTAACTTATATTAAGTTAGCAACAGAAATAGTCATTAAAAACACAATAAAAGGTAAGATACACACAGAGTACACTTATTACTTACCTTAAAATATTAATATTAATGTGTGAGAGGTGAGTGGCAGGGTGTTTATTGAATAAAATCAGAATGGCACACCATCATCCTCTAACTTGGCACTTAAAGCAAGAGGCTTATGACTTCTCTTTTTATTACAGCTAACCTTAGACGCCATCGTCAATGAGAGCCAACTAGTTAATGAAAGAGTAAATGAGAGAGAGAATGAGATACAGAGTTGAGACAATGTAAGAACACAAACTGAACAGGTAGTGGACGATCACTTGGTCAGGTGAAGTAAATGCATATTAATATGTGTCTATTTTTAGTTCATTCATGTCCATTTGTAAGAGTTTGTAAAACATTTACTCAATGTTTTTTTATTATAATAATAATTACCTCACAATACAAATACTCTTATATTGTGTACAAGTTAGTTCAGAATAAACAAACAGCAACACACGATTTTTAGAGCGAATGAAGATGATGATGATAGATAATAATAATAATAATAATAATAATAATAATAATAATAACAATAATAATAATAATATTATTATTAATATAATTATTATTATTATTATTAATATTGTATGAGAGTATAGTTTTACCAACGCTCTTATATGGGTGTGAAGCATGGGTGATGAATGTTGCAGCGAGGAGAAGGCTGGAGGCAGTGGAGATGTCATGTCTGAGGGCAATGTGTAGTGTGAATATAATGCAGAGAATTCGTAGTTTGGAAGTTAGGAGGAGGTGCGGGATTACCAAAACTGTTGTCCAGAGGGCTGAGGAAGGGTTGTTGAGGTGGTTCGGACATGTAGAGAGAATGGAGTGAAACAGAATGACTTCAAGAGTGTATCAGTCTGTAGTGAAAGGAAGGCGGGGTAGGGGTCGGCCTAGGAAAGGTTGGAGGGAGGGGGTAAAGGAGGTTTTGTGTGCGAGGGGCTTGGACTTCCAGCAGGCATGCGTGAGCGTGTTTGATAGGAGTGAATGGAGACAAATGGTTTTTAATACTTGACGTGCTGTTGGAGTGTGAGCAAAGTAACATTTATGAAGAGATTCAGGGAAACCGGCAGGCCAGACTCGAGTCCTGGAGATGGGAAGTACAGTGCCTGCACTCTGAAGGAGGGGTGTTAATGTTGCAGTTTAAAAACTGTAGTGTAAAGCACCCTTCTGGCAAGACAGTGATGGAGTGAATGATGGTGAAAGTTTTTCTTTTTCGGGCCACCCTGCCTTGGTGGGAATCAGCCAGTGTGTTAATAATAATAAAATAAAATATTATTATTATTATTATTTATTATAAAAAGCACTAAACTCACAAGGGTCGTGAATTGCTATATATAGAGTAAAGGCATAGGAAAAGAATATTTTTCTACAGGTATCCCCCAGTTTGACTAGAGAAAATGTAATTCTTCCGACACTGCCTACACAGCTGCTTTGTAAACAAATCTCATATTTACGTCAATTTTTTTCTGTGAGTGTATGTATCATGTTTATATGCTATGTAATGGGTTTCATTTATAATTTTGAGGAAAATATCATAGATGGATTAATGAAAATGCCTATATTGATGTAAAATAAGACATTTAGTGTGCCCAAGAGTGATTATTATTAAGTAGTACATGTATTAGCGTCATGAGTAGAGAGAGACGTAGCGATTTTAATGTGTACCTGCACACCAGCACAGTGTGTAAGTATATTTAGGTACAGGTACACTTAAGTATAATTATCAGAGTACATATAAAATATGCAGTAACTTTAAAACACTTGAAATTTTGGAAAGTTTCCTGACATAGTAGATGAGGTCACAGAAAATGTAAACAAACCGGGTGGGGGGGCGCTGTATTTGAAAGACCGCTTGCCGTATAGCAAATTTTGGTCATAATTTGATATCGCCATATTAGCAGAACGCCGTAAAGCGGGGCCTTACTGTACACGCATGTGAGTGTGACCGAAGTGTAAGTAGAAGTAGCAATATGTACCTGAAATCTTGCATGTTTATGAGACAGAAAAAAGACACCAGCCATCCTACTAGCATGTACAACAATTACAAGCTTCCATTTTACACCCACTTGGCAGGACAGTAGTACCTCCCTGGGTGGTTGCTGACTACCAACCTACTACCTGGGGTGACTGCAGATATATGTATAAAAAAAGGGGAAAATATATGCAGTAGAAACTCTTTACAACTGTCTTTATAATATAGTAAATTCCAAATTGAACATCAATTGTAGAACTTTTTCCTTCATATTATGATGGTCCTTGGCAATTTTACACATTTATACAGTAAACTATTCTCATTTAGCATGACCCCATCAACAGTAAATTAGTCTCATTTAACATGGCCCATTATGGAGAAAATGGCTTAAGATGCAATTTAAATAGTCCAATTCCCAACAGAATGGTAATCAGATATTCACTATATGGCTAAAGGCACGATAACAAAATTTTTTTATACACATAACAGAGGATCATCTGACTTGTGCTGTGAGCACACTTAGAGCAACACAGCATTTGAATGATTGTCAATGTCTTTCCTTGTCACCCTACCTTGACTGAGATGGCCACTGAGGAAGAAAAAAAATTGGTCATCTTTCATCAAGGTTGGGTGATCCAGAAAAAAAAGGAAATAGTTTCATAATCATTTGCTCAATCAGTATGTTGCCTGAAGTGAGAGAACATCACAATTCAGATGACATCCTAACCCCTCCTGTCCTTTCCACCTCCAGGACTCAAGTCCAGGTAACAGGTTTCCCTAAATTCCTCCATAATAATACTAATAAAATTACACCAGTATTGACTGTTTGGTGTGACATCTAAACTGTCATGTATGAGTGCCTCTGCAAAGATAGTGATTATGTGTGAGTGACAGTCAAAGTGGGAGACAGCTGTCATGTTGAAAAAAAAAAAATAGGCCAAGCATTAAACCCAGAAATTCCTTCATAAGAGTTACTGTGCTCATGCTCTGACAGCATGTCATCCAAAATTCTTTGCATAACAAGAGACTTTCTACCAAGTACAGTTATCAGCCGTAATCCATTCCAGAAGCTCAGCCTAAAACTGAAATGGCCAAAACCTAAAATAATATTTCCCATAAAAATTCATGTAAATACAATTAATCCGTTCCAAAAAAAATTATCATAAAAAATAATTTAACAATTAAATCAGTATTACATACCTTTATTGAAAACTAATACTGGCTTCTGGAATGCCTGGTACACTCCCTGCATGCCTGCTACACTTCCTGCATGCCTGCTACACTTCCTGCATGCCTACTACACTCCCTGCATACCTGCTACACTTCCTGCATGCCTACTACACTCCCTGTATGCCTGCTGTATTTCCTGCATGCCTGCTACACTCCCTGCATGCCTGCTACACTTCCTGCATGCCTGCTACACTTCCTGCATGCCTGCTACACTCCCTGCATGCCTGCTACACTTCCTGCATGCCTGCTGTACTTCCTGCATGCCTGCTGTACTTCCTGCATGCCTGCTACACTCCTTGAATGCCTGTTACACTTCCTGCATGTCTGTTACACTCCCTGCATGCCTGCTACACTCTCTGCATGCCTGCTACACTTCCTGCATACCTGCTACACTTCCTGCATGCATGCTACACTTTCTGCATGCATGCTACACTTCCTGCATGCCTGCAACACTTTCTGCATGCATGCTACACTTCCTGCATGCCTGCTACACTTCCTGCATGCCTGCTACACTCTCTGCATGCCTGCTACACTTCACACTTAAATTCTATGGTGTTTCTTTCTTTACCAAAGGAACTTTACTAGGAACTTCTTTGGAGCCATGGTTACTTATTTCACAGTTGCACTGCAAAAATCCCACAAAAAACAATGGAAAACAAGCAAAATGTTTGGATGTATGAGCAGAAGCTTCCTCATGCACCAAGAGACACAGCCAAACTGACGTGCAAGCAGCCCCAGCTGGTGGACGGATGCGTCCAAAATGGCCAATCACCGAAATAACGGCTGATCACTGGGAGCCAATAACAGGAATGGCCAATAATCAAGGGTCCACTGTACTTATTAAAATTTTTATTTTGAATTAACCAAATAATTGCTATGATTTTATCTGCTTCACAGACATTTAATGTGTAAAAATACCAGTGAAAATAAGAAACAAAACCTAAGCACTCTCATGTGCTGACACATCAGATACATGTGTAAACACATGACAACACTCAGGTTTTATTTCCTGTTTTCATCATGGTATTTTTACACATTTGCAATCACACATTTTACTGTGATTTCTTCCATACATTTAATCTATTTTGTTGTGAATATCACTTATGTCTAATATATACTTTTTTCAACACATTGGCTGTCTCCCAATGAGGCAGGGTGATCCAAGAAACACTTTCACCATCATTCGACACTTTCACACATAATCACTGTCTTTGCAGAGGCACCAGATACGACAGTTTAGATGTCACTCCAACAGCCAATATCCCAAACCCCTCTTTTAAAGTGCAGGCTTATTTCCCACCACCAGAACTCAAGCCCAGATAACCTGTTTCCTTGAATCCCTTCACAAAATATTACTCTGCTCACACTCCAACAGCTTGTCACCATTCACTCCTATTTAACATGCTCACACATGCCTGCTGCATGTCCAAGCCTCTTGCATACAAAACATCTTTTACCCCTTTCCTCCATCCTTTCCTAGGATGATCCCCTACCCTTCCTCCCCTCCACTACAGATTTATACAGCCTCCAAGTCATCCTACTTTGCTCCATCCTCTCTAAATGATCAAACCACCTCAAGAACCCCTCTTCACCCCTCTAAATAACACTTTAAGTAATTCCACTCTTCCTCTTAATTTCCACACTATGAATTCTCTGCATAATATTTACACCACACATTGCCCTTAGACATGACATCACTACCTTCAGCCTCCTCCTTGCTGCAGCATTCACAACCCAAGCTTCACACCCATATAAGAGTGTTAGTACCACTATACTTTCACATGTTCCCTTCTTTGCCACCATGGATAATGTTTTTTGTCTCCACAGACACCTTAATGCACCACTCACCTTTTTTACTTCATCAATTCCATCGTTCACCTCCTCCTTCATAAACCCATCTGCTGACAAATCTACTCCCAAATATCTAAACACATTCACTTCCTTCATACTCCTTCCCTCCAATGTGATATCTAATTTTTCTTTACCTAACTTGTATGATACCCTCATCACCTTACTCTTATCTATGTACACTTTCAACTTTCTTCCTTTACACACCCTCCCAAACTCGTCCACTAACCTTGGCAACTTCTCTTTAGAATCTCTCAAAAGTACAGCATCACCAGTAAAATGTAACTGTGTCAACTCCCATTTTGTAGTTGATTCCCCATAATTTCATCCCGCCTCTCTCCCCTACACCCTAGTACAGTGGACCCCCGGATTTCGTAGTCGTCGGATTTCATAATATTTGGAAATAGTAATGTTTTTTCATTAAAATATTGGCTCAGTGATCATCACTGAGCTTGGTAATTGTCATTCGTCCCGAATGCGTCCACACAGCAACAGCGGCCCGACACTCAGTGTGCCATTGTTTATCAGCCAGTGAGCACAATCCCATGCGTTTATACAATATATTCCGTATTATTCTGTTCTTTTTAGTGCTTGCAACTGCTAAATAAGCCACCATGGGCCCAAAGGAAGTTCCTAGTGCTAGCCAGCCCTTTGGTAAAGGGCTGAGAGAGAGGGGAGAATGTGCCGTCTTCGGTGATTCTGCGATATGTACAATACTAAAGCAGCACGAGTCAATAAAGGCTATAGCGCCAGCCAGCAATAAAGTGTAGCATTAACAATGTAGCAAGTAAGTTAAGCGATTAAACGATAGAAAAAGGACAACACGAAACTGACTCCTCCAATGTTGTTGGAGGTATATAGGGCAACACTGACAACACCACTGCCTCTGCTGCCGCATCACCACTACTATGTAAGGCTTATCTTTCAGTGGCCCTTATACACCCAACAACAAACAACACAGGAACACTACACCACTACTACACTACAATGTCATATTAAAGGACTATCTTGTCCTGTTTCTCAACACACTTCCATGCCGCCACCACAATTCCTAACATACGCTAGAAACAGACCTCTCTGGAACACTTTTTTGAGCGACAGGGGTCCAGTGACTCTCAAACTGGTCCTAGAGGCATTAAAAACAAAGAAGGGAAGTAACCCCAGAAAAGGACTTGGTACCTGAATCCCAAACAATAATAACTCCTCCAACCTCTCCCCTCCTCCCATCTTCCATACATCAAGAAGTCTTCAATAAAAGGTAAGTGTAATTTTATAATTGTTTTATTCTGCATGTCTCATTGTTTTCTGTGTAGGTAAATGTATATTTCATATAAACAAATTATTTTTTAAATACTTTTGGGTGTCTGGAACGGATTAATTGGATTTACATTATTTCTTATGGGAAAAATGAATTCGGAAATCGTACAGTGGAACCTCTACTTACGTGTTTAATCTGTTCCATGACCTTGCTCGCAACTGGATTTACTCGTTTGCAGAGTCAATTTTCCTCATTTAAATTAATTGAAATGGAATTAATTCGTTCCAGTGGAATTCGAGGCACAAGAAAATACTTAAATAATTTTTCTAATATCAACTCTACAGCTTATTTATCTATCACAATTCATGTAATATGACATAAACAATATTAACAACATAGAAACATGATATATACACTAGAATGAATAAAATATATGTCATTAGGTATGTGGCTAGTGGTGGTGACAGCAGCCATTGTTGTTGGGGTTTATAGGGCCACCACAGCAGCCATTCCTGCTCCTGACTACATGTGTAGAGAACCTAGGATAACCCAAAAAAGTCAGACAGAGTGACTTATAAGTGCTACACTCTTAATGCTACACTTAATTGCTACACTCTTAATGCTACAATTAATTGCTACACTCTTAATGCTACAATTAATTGCTACACTCTTAATGCTACACTTTGCCACTGCTGCTTAATGTTGTCTGCCACTGGTACCTCATGATATCTACCACTGCTGCTTCATGTTGCCTGTCACTGCTGCTTCATGTTGCCTGTCACTGCTGCTTCATGTTGTCTGTCACTGCTGCTTCATGTTGTCTGCCACTGCTACCTCATGTTGTCTGCCACTGCTGCTTCATTTTGTCTGCCACTGCTGCTTCATGATGTCTGCCACTGCTACCTCATGATGTCTACCACTGATGTCGCCAAAGAATCGAACATTTCTGCTATTTTGAGCTCAATTTCAAGGTACTTTTCATCGTGAAACCAATTAAAATCATATTTATTTTTGTAGTATATCTTCCATTTTATCACATGAGACCAAATAAAACAAGAATACAACCATAAAAACCATACGAAAATATACCGCTAAGAGGAGGCTAATGGCTGAGAAGTGAACTCCGTTATTTACGGTCCGATTTCCTTCATTTTTGGTGTACGTTAATAGGCATCGTTTCATCATACACTGCCCAAGTTTCAATAAGATAGTCCAACAAACAACTGAGATCCAATTCCCTAGATCAAGAGCAAGAGCCCCCCTCACCAGTGTCAATTAACCTCCCTTGAGTCCCGCTTGCATCTGGAAATTTTGCTCGTGTCTGGAAGCAAAAATTCAACTGAGCAGCTGCTCGTATCTGGAAAAACTCGCACGTGGATGCACTCGTAAGTAGAGGTTCCACTGTATTTACTTGTTTTACAACTTCATCTATAAATACACCTACCATCCGACTTACGACCGAGTTCGGTTCTGAGAAACCGGTCGTAAGTCGAAATGGTCGTAAGTAGAACTTTACTACTGAATATCAACAAAACATTTTTGTAATGACTATATTATTGTTTTATTTTGGTATTTCATATTTTACTTTACTTTTTATGTTGTTAGTACTGTATTTTATACTGTAAGTTTAGGATAAACACTGTGTACAACACAAATAAATGTTTATTTCCCAGAAATTTGGCATAAAAAACACGGTCGTAAGTCGAGTGGTCCTAAGTCGAGCAGGTCGTAAGTTGGATGGTAGGTGTATGTTAAACAACCATGGTGACATTACACATCCCTGTCTAAGGCCTACTTTTACTGGAAAGTAATCTCCCTCTCTTTTACACACCCTAACCTGAATCTCACTATCCTCATAAAAACTCTTTTCAGCATTTAGTATCTGATTACCTATTTGGGCATATATCTACTACATATTTTGGTGGTGTACATTTTGCAATCATAGCTTGTTTATGTAGGTCATATAAGTGTTTAACCCTTTGAGTGTTTCAGTCATATACATACATCTTCCTCCATGAGGAAGTGGAACAGAATTCTTCCTCCGTAAGCCATGCGTGTTGTAAGAGGCGACTAAAATGCCGGGAGCAAGGAGCTAGTAACCCCTTCTCCTGTATATATTACTAAATGTAAAAGGAGAAACTTTCGTTTTTCCTTTTGGGCCACCCCGCCTCGGTGGGATACAGCCGGTGTGTTGAAAGAAGAAAGAAGAACATACATCTTACGAACCATTGTGTTTAACGTATTAATGCGCCAAAATTCTAGCGGCTTCAAGTCAAGCACGAGAAAGCTGGTAGGCCCACATGTGATAGAATGGGTCTCCATGGTCAGTGTGCACCATATAAAAAAATCAGGGAGCCAGCTGTGCATTGTGGGAATGCCATTTCAGTAGTCCTTTTTCAGCATGCCTAGCCGTAAGAAATATAGTGGTCCCTCAATAATCGTAAGGCTCAATAGTCGTAATTTTCGATAATCGTAACGTTATTTTCGTCAAAACATTGGCTTGCAAATCGTCGTTTGTCCGGGACACGTACACATGGCTCCAAGCCACCTCGCCCTCCCTTCCCAGCCAGTGTGCCATTGTTTACCAATGAGTGACGGTCCCCTCGCTTGTTCATACGAAATATTTCATAATATTCCATTCATTTTAGTGCTTGCAAGTGGTAAATAAGCTACCATGGCTCCAAAGAAAGCTCCTAGTGCCAGGCCTTTGGTAAAGAACGTCAGAAATATGATTGAATTCAAGAAAAACATCATTGAACAATATGAAAGTGGCGTACGTGTGGCTGAACTGGCCAGGATGTATAACAAACCCCATATAACCATAGCTTCCATCATGGCCAAGAAAAAGGAAATCAAGGAAGCTGTTGTTGCAAAGGGGGTAAATATGCTGACAAAAGTGAGATCACCAGTGCTTGAAGATGTTGAGAAGTTATTACTGGTGTGGATAAACGAGAAACAATTAGCAGGAGATAATCTTATGAATTCAATTATTTGTGAAAAGGCTAGGTAGAAGCATGACAATCTCGTAAAGAAATTGCCTGCAACAAGTACTGATATTGGTGAATTTAAGGCCAGCAAAGGCTGGTTTGAGAGATTTAAGAACCGTAGTGGCATACACAGTGTGATAAGGCATGGCGAGGCAGCCAGATCGGACAAAATTGCAGCTACAAAATTCCTAAGTGAATTCAGGGAGTACATAGAGGCTGAAGGACTGAAACCTGAGCAAGTGTTCAATTGTGACGAAACAGGCCTCTTTTCGAAGAAAATGCCAAAGAAGACCTACATTACTCAAGAGGAAAAGGGACTGCCAGGACACAAGCCTATGAAAGAGGCTGACGCTCATGTTCTGTGCTAATGCTAGTGGGGATTTCAAAGTGAAGACGTTACTAGTGTACCATTCTGAAAATCCCAGAGTGTTCAGAAAAAACAATGTCATGAAGAGTAAAATGTGTGTGTTTTGAAAAGCTAATAATAAGGCATGGGTCATGAGGGAAATTTTTGCCGACTGGTTCAATGAAGTGTTTGGCCCTAGTGTAAAGAATTACCTCCTAGAAAAGAAATTGGATCTCAAGTGCCTCCTGCTAATAGACAACGCACCTGCTCATCCTCCAAACATGGATGACCTAATTCTGGAGGAGTTTGGGTTCATCACGATAAAGTTCTTGCCCCCTAATACCACTCCTCTCCTCCAGCCAATGGGCCAGCAGATCATTTTAAACTTTAAAAAACTCTACATCAAAGTAATGTTTCAAAGGCACTTTAATGTGACCTCAGACACTCAATTGACCCTAAGAGAGTTTTGGAAAGATCACATCAGTATCCTCAATTGCATAAGCCTTATAGGTAAGGCTTGGGAGGGAGTGACTACCAGGACTTTGAACTCTGCTTGGAGAAAATTGTGGCCAGATTGTGTCCACAAGAGGGATTTTGAAGGGTTTGGGGCTGACCCTGATGAACTATGACAGTTGTGAGATCTATTGTGGCATTGGGGAGTTCCATGGGGTTGGATGTGAGTTTGGAGGATGTGGAAGAGTTGGTGGAGGACCACAGCAAAGAGCTAACCACTGAGGAGCTGCAAGAGCTTCAGCAGGAACAGCAACAGACCACAGCTCAGAATACTGCTGCAGAGGAGGAGGAAGAGAGATGGAAGAAGTTGCCTTCTTCAGAAATTAAGGAGATTTTTGAAATGTGGGGTAAGATGGAAAGATTTATGGAGAAACATCACCCTGACAAGGCTGTTGCAAGCCATGATGGCAAGATGTACAGTGACAAAGTCTTGGCCCATTTTAGGGAAGTTTTAAAGAATCGCCAGAAACAGAGCTCTCTGAACACTTTTTTTGCGAGACAGGACTCCAGTGACTCTCAAGCTGGTCCTAGTGGCATTAAGAAACAGAGAAGAAAAGTAGCCCCAGAAAAGCACATGGTACCCAAGGTGTTGATGGAAGGGGATTCCCCTTCCAAACAGTAACTAATCCAATCTCTCTCCTCCTCCAGTCTTCCATACACTAAGAAGAATCGCCAATAAAGGTAAGTGTTATGCTGTTAAAGTTTCATTCATAATGTCCCATTGTATTGTTTACGTACATCTATATTTCATGTAAAAAAAATTTTTGTTTTAATACTTCTGGGTGTCAGGAACGGATTAATTGCATTCTTTTTTTTTTTTTTTTCAACAAGTCGGCCGTCTCCCACTGAGGCAGGGTGACCCAAAAAAGAAAGAAAATCCCCAAAAAGAAAATACTTTCATCATCATTCAACACTTTCACCACACTCACACATTATCACTGTTTTTGCAGAGGTGCTCAGAATACAACAGTTTAGAAGCATATACGTATAAAGATACACAACATATCCCTCCAAACTGCCAATATCCCAAACCCCTCCTTTAAAGTGCAGGCATTGTACTTCCCATTTCCAGGACTCAAGTCCGACTATATGAAAATAACCGGTTTCCCTGAATCCCTTCACTAAATATTACCCTGCTCACACTCCAACAGATCGTCAGGTCCCAAGTATCATTCGTCTCCATTCACTCCTATCTAACACGCTCATGCACGCATTATTTTTTATGGGGAAAATAGATTTGAAAATCGTCAATTTCGATAATAGTCACACTTCCAGGAACGGATTAATTATGAAAAATGAGGGACCACTGTATGTGACTCCCTGGCGAATCTGGGACTCTTCTCTTCCCAAGTGATGCTCTAACACAGATGGAAGTGTCAGTGAAGATCAATTTCATGGTTTTGAGAAGTGTGACCCAAAGCAATGCCCAGGATGTCAGAAGAAAGAAAGAAAGGAAGGAGAAGGAAGGAAGGGGAAGGAAAGAGAAGGGAGAAGGAGAAGGAAGGAAGGAGAAGGAAGAAAAAAAAGAAGAAATAGAAAGATAATTACTAGGAGGATGGAGGGGAAGCAAGCATCCGACCCCATTGTTTTGACAGGTGGTAGGGGGAGTGAGTAATGAGACAGTATGTCATTTTGACAGCTGCTGGACCCTGACTCAGCACATTTAGAAGTCTACACACACACACACACACACACACACACACACACACACACACACACACACACACACACACACATACAATGAAAGTGTCTAGTGACTATACATGTGAATATATATTATAGAAACCAGAAGGAAGGAAGGAAGGAAGGAAGGAAGGAAGGAAGGAAGGAAGGAAGGAAAGAATGAAGAAAGAAAGAAAGGTAGGTAGGAATGATGACACAGGAACATTTACCTAGGATAACTACCTAACACAACTGCCTGCTACTACTTTGAAGAACACTGCTCAGACCAGGTGTTTTGTCTGTGCACATACAAAAAAAAAAAAGGCCCACAAAAAAGCAGAGACACTCGTTTTATGTGTGAGAAGTGTAAAACACCATTGTGTATTAAACCATGTTTCAAAGAGTTCCACAAGCTGCAGAACTTCTAGGAACATGTCCAGTGACTGTACATTTGTATATATATTATAGAACAATAGTAATAAAAAATTTTTTGTATTATTTGTTTGTCTAAACAAGTTTTGTAAACAATATATTGATAATTATGTTTGTGCACTTATTGTGTTGTATACAACGAGTGTACATATGTACATTGCACCTTACTTTGGTCTCACAGGCCACATAAGTTATGTGAAAAAATAAAATAGTGAAAAAAAAAAACAAGAAACCTTCCAATGCAAGTACACCAAAGTTTACCGGGTGAGCGGCATTTGCCGCTGTTGCCAAACGCGGCTCATTTTCTGCCAACTTTACTCCTCTATATCTCGGTAAGTACTGATCGCAAAAAAAAAAATTTTGGGCTTAAAACAATCGGAAAATTAATCTTAACATTTTCATAAGAAATAATCATTTTTTTTTTTTAATATTCTTTGACACCAGGAGACACTTCAGGATTAGGGTTGCGACAGGCAAAGGGTTAATAATATACAGTAATCTAACCAATATGTATTATTTATATATAAATTCAATGAATTCCGGCATACATATTTTAAAAAGCCGATAGAGTAATGTACTGTAAAAAATAAATTATGTAGTATAATTACCCTAAGTTCTATATGGAATGTGCAAAATATATAGAAACACTAACATGTACTTGCTTCCAATTCTGTTTAATAAAAAAAACATGTATTTCATTGCACAAAGAAAATGTAAATACAAACAAAAAGAACAAAGTAAATGATCATAAACCACGTAAAGAAAACCGCTGACAGAGACAAAGCCAATCTTTTATATGCAAAGATAAAAAACAAAAATTAGAGAAAGATGTGAAAGGAGGAAGATAAATCAAGATGCTCACAAAATGCATAAATGATTTCAATATTAAAGTTCAGTCATAAAGAATATTTACTAAGATGAGCAATGACTGAAAAGACGGGCAGTACTAATTAAACAAGACCAATATAAGGAGAAAGGAGCAAAAATAAGGCAATGTATAGAAGAGAAAAAAAAAAGATACTAAGAAAGGAGAAAAGCAAAACAGTTTTTTTGAAGTATGAGAGACCATCCTAGCAGTAGGTGGACAAATACATGGCACTTCCAGAGTGAAGCACAGTGGTGGTGTATGTCACACTGTGCAGTACACTCTTTGTGAAGTACCATGGTGATTTTCTGTGTAATCAGTCATTCCACTGAATCTAGACAGTTTTTTTTGTCATGTTGTCAGTGTGTTATTGTGACTTTTTTTTTTGTCTACCAGAATGGAATCTTAAATTTAAAAGAAAAAAAAACAGAGAGCAAGAGAGAGAGTGAGAGAGATTGTTTCAAGCTCGGAAAAATGGCAAATGAAACTTGCAAAATGCTTCAGCCAGCATTTGGCAGTGAAGAAATAAGTTAAACAACTCAGAGCAGGACAAAAGTCAGTTTAGGATGACGAATGCTCTGGTCATCCATCAACGTCAAAAACAGATGCCAACACTGTAAAAGTGAGGAAGGCTATTTATGTACAAAGATCATCATAAGAGTATCCATGACATTGCAAGTGCTGTGGGAATTTCTTATGGATAATGTCAAGGCATTCTGACTGAAAATGAAACATGAAGTAAATGGCTGCAAAATTTTTGCCCTGCTTGCTGAGTGAAGACCAAAAAGACATTGTTTTCTAGCCAAAAACAACATGTTGGTCAGCCCCTGCACTCCCAACTCCCCCAGATCTAGCCCCCAATGACAGCTTTCTCTTTCCAAAAATAAAAATGGACCTCAAGAGGTAGTATTTTAATGACTTAGAAAATATTCAAGAAGAAATGCAGGACATGCTAGATGCCAATAGGAAATAAAAGTTCCAGAATTTTTTCAAGTGGCAGAGATGATGAGATCAGTGTATAGCTTCCCAGGAAGTGTACTTTGAAAGAGACAATTTCAACTAGGTGATGAGGAAAGCCTATATTTTTTTCACAGCAGTCCAGGAACTTTTTGATTGAACCTCATAGATAAAATTCAGACAGAACAAAGTACAGAACATTGGCAGTGGCTCAAAAAAAAAAAAAAAAAAATAACAACATGTAAAACACTGACTTATATGATAATCACTGCAACCTGCCCTACCTTACCATCATTTGACAACTGTTTCTGACCACTAAATAAGACCCCTTTTTTTCAGCTCCCTCTGTATTAGGACAGAAGCACTCATGGCAAACTGTTTCTTTTATAAATGTCCTGAACTGTCCACAAGTGCCTATGCATATCTTACCATGTCATTAAAACTGGTCTACCCTTGCCAATGCCTGCAGTGTCAAGCATTCTCTGGCCTTGACCAATAATCCAGCCTATCCTACTATCTCTATTATTGTTATATTTATGGGGAAGTGCTGATCAAGTAGAGGGGTCAAATTGTGTCTGGAGAAAGAGAGATATGGTTTCATCCTAGAAAGAGAAGGGTAGCTCATATTCCTTGGACCAAAAGCACTCCACCAGCCTCAAGCAATCCCATTAAAGGAGTATTTTTTCTAGAAGCCTAATTAATTCCTTTACAGATTTCAATAAACCTCCTGAGTTTCATCAGATACAATGTCTCCAATCTTTGCTATTTTATTAAAAAATGTACACACGTAAACATGCAGGCAGAAACACAAACACACAGGGTGAAGAACTTCTTGGTATTATACAGGAAGAAGGGGATGAAAACAGCAGGAACAAACTGAAAAGTAAAAGCCAGCTGACACATAGGTCATCACTAAACCAGACTTACATGATCCCACCAGCACTCGGAGAAGTTAGGTAACTGGTGTTCTAGTGTGTACTCCAGGATCTCAAACATGACTGAGATAACCCAGCACAGCCACCAGTCACGCAGCAACAGTGTCTTCATCCACCACCCAAAGAAATGTAGTGGCACAAATAGATCTAGCTTGTCCTGAAAAAATTTAATTATGTTCATTAATTTGAGATAAATATTATTTATTGGAAAAAAATTACTTTGGTAATAGAATTCATCACTTACATAATACATCTCTAAAAGAATGGTGGCAAGAGATACAGTGTTTGAACTCTGGAGAGAAGGGGGTGTTACATTTCAGAGGCTCATCTGAACTGTGATGTCCACACATCTCTGGTAAGACAGCTATTAATGAATAATGTTGAAAGTTTTTTCTTATTTTGGGTCACCCTACCTTAGAGAGAGACAGCCATTGCATTCAAAAATATTATTTTATCTTAAAGAAAATGTGAGCAAACAATACAGATTTTGTGAGAAGCTCAGAGCATACACAGCATTTATGAAAAACTAACTAATATTGTACTAAATCTACTAATGCTATAATATAAGTGGTTGTGGAGCAGTTTAAGCTTATGAGCTTATATTAAGTACTGTTACACATTTGACTGTGTAATATAAAAAAAAAGTCCTGGCTCCTAGAGGGTAAACAGCCTGCCTAGTTTAAGGGTATTTATATTATTTAAAATAGAAAAAGAAACCACTCCAGGGCCAGCTTGTACCTTCACATTGAATGTGGAGACAATATTAAATTTATTATAAGGAAGGACACAAAGTGAACATAGATAAGAGTAAGGTGATGAGGGTATCAAATGATTTAGATAAAGAAAAATTGGATATCACTTTGGAGAGGAGCATGGAAGAAGTGAATGTTTTCAGATATTTGGGAGTTGATGTGTCAGCAGATGGGTTTGAAGGATGAAGTTAACCATAGAATTGATGAGGGAAAAAATGTGAGTGGTGCAATGAGGTACATGTGGAGACAAAAAAAAAAAACATTATCAATGGAGGCAAAGAAGGGAACGTATGAAAATATAGTGATACCAACACTCTTACATGGGTGTGAAGCTTGGATTGTAAATGCTGCAGTGAGAAGGCGGTTGGAGGCAGTGGAGATGTCCTGTCTAAGGGCAATGTGTGGTGTAAATATTATGCAGAGAATTCAAAGTGTGGAAATTAGGAGAAGATAGGAGAAGGTGTGGAGTTAATAAATGTATTAGTCAGAGGACTGAAGAGGGGTTGTTGAGGTGGTTTGGTCATTTAGAGAGAATGGCTCAAAGCAGAATGACATGGAGAGAGTACAAATCTGTAGGGGAAGGAAGGCGGGGTAGGGGTTGTCCTCAAAAAGGTTGGAGGGAGAGGGTAAAAGAGGTTTTTGTGGGCGAGGGGCTTGGACTTCCAGCAAACGTGCATGAGCCTGTCAGATAGAAGTGAATGGAGACAAATAGCTTTTGGAACCTGACAAGCTGTTGGAGTGTGAGCAGGGTAATAATTAGTGAAGGGATTCAGGGAAACCGGTTATTTTTATATAGCCGGACTTGAGTTCTGGAAATGGGAAGGTCAATGCCTGCACTTTAAAGGAGGGGTTTGGGATACTGGCAGTTTGGAGGGATGTGTAATAGGACAGTACATATATAATTGGGGCCCTGATATTATATTCTATGTGGTAAATAGTAAAGTTTTTTATATTATTTCAGGTCAAATTTTATATTCTAAATTATATATACTTCTAAGCTGTTGTATCTGGGCACCTCTGAAAAAACAGTGATTATGTATGAGTGAGGTGAAAGTGTTGAATGATGATTTAAGTATTTTCGTTTTGGGGATTTTCTTTCTTTTTGGGTCACCCTGCCTAGGTGGGAGATGGCCAACTTGTTGAAAAAAAAAAAAAATATACAGTAGGGCCCCGCTTTATGGCGTTTTGCCTCATGGCGTTCCGTTAATACGGCGGTGTCAACTTATGACCAAAATTTGCTATACGACAAGCACATCTTTTATGTCAGGAAACTTTCCAAAATTTCAAGTGTTTTAAAGTTACTGCATATTTTATATGTACATACTCTGATAATTATACTTATGTGTACCTGTACCTAAATATACTTACACACTGTGCTGGTGTGCAGGTACACATTAAAATTGCTAAGAGTGTCTCTACTCATGATGCCAATACTACGTAATAATAATCACTCTTGGGCACACTATATGTCTTATTTTACATTAATATAGGCAATTTCATTAATCCATCTATGATATTTTCCTCAAAATTATATATGAAACCTGTTACATAGCATATAAACATGATACATACACTCACAGACTAAAAATTGACGTAAATATGAGATTTGTTTACAAAGCGGCTGTGTAGGTAGTGTAGGAAGAATTACGTTTTCTCTAGTCAAACTGGGGGATAACTGTAGAAAAATATTCTTTTTGTATGCCTTCACTCTATATATAGCAATTCATGACCCTTGTGGGTTTAGTGCTTTTTATCATAATAATAATGATAATACTGTAATAATAATAATAATAAAAAAAAAAAAAAAAAAAAAAAAAAATAAAAAAAAAAAAAAAAAAAAAAAAAAAATAATAATATCTTCATTCACTCTAAAAATCGTGTGTTGCTGTTTGTTTATTCTGAACTAACTTGTACACAATGTAAGAGTACTTGTATTGTGAGGTAATTATTATTAAAATAAAAAAATATTGAGTAAATGTTTTACAAATTCTTACAAATGGACATGAATGAACTAAAAGTAGACACATATTAATACGCATTTATTTCGCCTGACCAAGTGATCGTCCACTACCTGTTCAGTTTGTGTTCTTACATTGTCTCAACTCTGTATCTCGTTCTCTCTCTCGTTTACTCTTTCGTTAACTAGTTGGCTCTCATTGATGATGTCATCTAAGGTTAGCTGTGATAAAAAGAGAAGTCGTAAGCCTCTTGCTTTAAGTGCCAAGTTAGAGGATGATGGTGTGCCATTCTGATTTTATTCAATAAACACCCTGCCACTCACCTCTCACACATTAATATTAATATTTTAAGGTAAGTAATAAGTGTACTCTGTGTGTATCTTACCTTTATTGTGTTTTTAATACCTATTTCTATTGCTAACCTAATATAAGTTAGTGTAAATTTGTTGTCTGGCATTTATTGCATATTTTATGTGCTCTGTTAAAAATAATTGTGGAGCTGTGTGGTAGCCGGGTGGAGGGACAACATTACGTTTTCTCTGCTCAGCCACAGAGAAAACGTGTATGAATCTGTGTTTGGCCCAGCCACTCCCCCACTCCGCTTTTGTTTACAATTTTCGGCATGAATTATTCATTACTTCTACCTTCGTTTATGATGGCATCTAAAGGTAGTTGTTAGGAAAGATTAAATTCAGTGAACACGGTATGTCGATGTTAAGGTGATCATCACAAAGTATGAAACTGGAGAGTGTGTCTCCGAGCTGGTCATCGCTACTATCTTGGCCAACAGAAAAGCAATCAAGGAAGCTGTTGTTGTGAAAGGTGCAAGTATGTTTTCAATACACAGATCGCAAGTAGTTGAAGATGTTGAGAGACTGTTATTGGTGTGGATAAACGAAAAACAGATATCAGGAGTTAGCATCTCTGAAGTGACCATATGTGAAAAGGCAAGGCAGTTGCATTATGATTTAATTAAATAAATGCCTTCAACTAGTGGTGATGTGAGTGAATTTAAGGCCAGCAAAGGTTGGTTTGAGAGATTTAAGAATCATAGTGGCATACACAGTGTGATAAGACATGGTGAGGCTGCCAATTCGGACCAAAAAGGGGCTGAATTTTTTTTTTTTTAACAAGTTGGTCATCTCCCACAGAGGCAGGGTGACCCAAAAAGAAAAAATCCCCAAAAAGAAAATACTTTCATCATCATTCAACACTTTCACCACACTCACACATAATCACTGTTTTTGCAGAGGTGCTCAGAATACAACAGTTTAGAAGTATATACGTGTAAAGATACACAACATAGCCCTCAAAACTGCCAATATCCCAAACCCCTCCTTTAAAGTGCAGGCATTGTACTTCTCATTTCCAGGACTCAAGTCCGGTTATAGAAAATAACCAGTTTCCCTGAATCCATTCACTAAATATTACCCTGCTCACACTCCAACAGCTCGTCAGGTCCCAAATACCATTCGTCTCCATTCACTCCTATCTAACACGCTCACACACGCTTGCTGGAAGTCCAAGCCCCTCGCCAACAAAACCTCCTTTACCCCCTCCCTCCAACCTTTTCAAGGACGACCCCTACCCCACCTTTCTTCCCCTACAGATTTATACACTCTCCATGTCATTCTACTTTGATCCATTCTCTCTAAATGACCAAACCACGTCAACAACCCCTCTTCAGCCCTCTGACTAACATTTTTATTAACTCCACACCTTCTCCCAATTTCCACACTCCAAATTTTCTGCATAATATTTACACCACACACCTTAGACAGGACATCTCCACTGCCTCCAACCGCCGCCTCACTGCAGCATTTACAACCCAAGCTTCACACCCATACAAGAGTGTTGGCTGAAAAATATGCGAAGGAATTCAAGGAGTACACAGAGGCTGAAGGACTGAAACCCCAACAAGTGTTTAATTGTGACGAAACAGGCCTGTTTTGGAAGAAAATGCCAAACAGGACCTACATTACACAGGAGGAAAAAGCACTCCCAGGACACAAGCCTATGTAAGACAGGCTAACCTCACTGTTGTGTAGTTATGCTAGTGGGGATTGCAAAGTGAAGCCTCTACTCGTGTATTACTCTGAAGCTCCCAGTGTTTTCAGGAAAAAAACAATGTCCTCAAGGCTAATTTGTGTGTGATGTGGAGGGCAAACAGTAAGGCATGGGTCACTAGGGACTTTTTCTATGACTGGTTTCACCATGTGTTTGGCCCCACTGTGAAAAATTACCTCCTGGAAAATAAATTGGACCTTAAATGCCTTCTGGTATTAGACAATGCTCCTGGTCATCCTTCAGACCTGGCAGAGTGAATTTTGGGGGACTTGAGTTTCATAAAAGTGAGGTTTTTGCCTCCTAATACCACTCCTCTCCTGCAGCCCATGGGCCAGCAGGTCATTTCAAACTTCAAAAAACTACACAAAAGTTATGTTTCACAAGTGCTTTGAAGTGACCTCAGACACTCGACTGACCCTAAGAGAGTTTTGGAAAGATCACTTTAGTATCCTTAATTGCATAAACCTTACAGGTAAGGCTTGGGAGGGAGTGACTAAGAGAACATTGAACTCTGCTTGGAGGAAATTGTGGCCAGAATGTGTAGAAGAGAGGGATTTTGAAGGGTTTGGGGCTAACCCTGAGAAGCCTATGCCAGTTGTGTAATCTACTGTGGCATTTGGGAAGTCCTTGGGGTTGGAGGCTAATGGGGAGGATGTGGAAGAGTTGGTGAAGGATGACGAAGAACTAACCACTGATGAGCTGTGTTGCGAGTAAGGAATTTAGAGGAATTTTTATTCCTTGGAAGTTTATGAAGAACTTCAGAATTTGACCTATTCCAAAAAAATTTACCCTCTCAGGCAACAAATGGGGGCTTGTCCGGGATATGAACCTGGGACCTCCTGCATAAGATTATGGTATTTTCTGATCATAACCCATTAACATATATTAATTCTATGAAATCAAAGAACACCCGGATCCTCAGGTGGGCTCTGAGGATCCTGCCTTATTTGATTAGTATTCAACACATAAGTGGAACCCTTAACGTAATTGCTGACGCCCTTTCTCGTCCTTGAAAAGTACTTTAAGTACGAGTTAAGATAATAAGTTCTCTTACAGCCTAATTTATATACACCTACCATGCGGCTTACGACCTGCTCGACATACGTCCACTCGACTTACAACCGTGCATCTGGCAGCTGGGCTGGGCCGGCTGATGCACACCACTGTACAATATTTGACAATACTCGTGGCGGCAATGCGTCATGCAGGCAGCTGTTTGAGTAACCCTGCCCTATCACCAGCATCATACTGTATTAACTGTACTAACTGTACAGTAAATTTCACGATGGCCCCTAAGAGGAAATCTGAATCTTGCACTGGAGATTGTGGCAAGAAAGGCTCTTACTCTCAAACTCTCTATCTGCTTTCACTGTTGCACATAAACCTGTCTGTATCTGTCTGCCTGTATATCTGTGTAACTCTGTGTGTCTGTTTATGTCTGTCTACCTGTGTGTCTGTCTACTTGTGTGTCTTTATGTCTACCTGTATGTGTCTCTGTCTACCTGTCTGTCTGTCTTTCTACCTGTGTGTGTCTGTCTTTCTGTCTACCTGTGTGCCTGTCTGTCTACCTGTGTCTTTCTGTCTACCTGTGTCTGTCTTTCTGTCTGCTTGTCTGTCTCAGAGCCACTCATTAGAGTGTAACTGGTCTTGAACATGCCATATTAATAATGATAATAACACAATAATCACTGAGGCGCATTAAATGTGTATAAAATGTTGATATAGACATTTTGCTTAATCCATCTATGATTTCTTTTTCAAAATTATATAATAAACATGCTACATAACATATAAACATATAAATTAACAAATATGAGATGTTTTTCTGGTCGGCTTGACAGTATGAACAGGAATCATTCGTGTCCGGGCTGGCAACAACAACAACGTTTGTTTACATAACTCGCCAACCTTCTACACTCTCATTCGTTTATTCATTTAATCTTGTTTACTCACCTCTAACTCTACATTAAGACTACAGATATTTTAAGATAAGTAATGAGTGGACACAATTATTATATTATAGTTTAATAATAATATTTTTATTAATATTAGTACATGTATTATTGTAATAATAATAATAATAATAATTATTATTATTATTATTATTATTGGCACTGGAGCACAGATCCATGTAATGCACTATGTCTGGATTTTTTGGGTTACCCTGTAATTATATATGTATGATACCTTCACTTATTGTGTACCTTGAGAGAGAGAGAAAGATAGAGAGAGAAAGATAGAGAGAGAGAGGAGGAGAGAGAGATAGAAGAGAGAGGAGAAAGAGTAAATGAGATGAAAGAAGAGAGAGAGAGAGAAAGAGAGAGAGAGTGAGTGAGAGAAGAGAGAGAGATACCGAGAAGAGATACAGAGAAAGATACAGAGAGAGAGAGATAGAGAAAGAGAGAGAGAGAGAGAGAGATACAGAGAAAGAGGAGATAAGAGAGAAGAGAGAGAGATACAGAGAGAGAGAGATACAGAGAGAGAGAGATACAGAGAGAGAGAGATACAAGAGAGAGAGATACAGAGAGAGAGAGATACAGAGAGAGAGAGATACAGAGAAGAGAGAGTACAGAGAGAGAGATACAGAGAGAAATACAGAGAGAGAGAACAGAGAGAAATACAGAGAGAGAGTAGAGAGAAATACAGAGAGAGAGATACAGAGAGAAATACAGAGAGAGAGAAAAATACAGAGAGAGAGAGAGAAATACAGAGAGAGAGACACAGTGAGAGACAGCCACATTCAGTCAGCCACCCACCCACCCGCCTGGCCACCCGCCCACTCACCAGGCCACTCGCCCACCCACCCGGCCAGCCAGCCAGCCAGCTACGTATTACACATGTTCCAGAGCTGTTTCTCTTTACTTAGGGTATAGGTTATACTACATTCTGGCAGGATGACACTACCAGTGGTATTCTCCCATACCACTGTGTCGACAATACATAAAGATAACAGCAACAGATGATACTGTATGTGATGTAAAATTTACAATACAGTTCACTACCATGTATACATTATATACAGTACATAAATAATTAAAATATAACAACAGAAGTAAATTATAGTAAAAAGAATGAAATAATGATTGTACATTACAGTACTATGTAGGTAGTTTATATAGGAAAGGTTTGACATTATGCCCTACCCAGTATGTTGGCAATTTTCAAAGGTTCGACTTACGTCCATTTTGACTTACGACCGGTTGGTCGGAACCAAGCTTGGTTGTAAGTCGATGGTAGGTGTATATCTTTCTTTTAAGATGTTCTTTTATATTGGCAGTATGTGATTGTAATGAGAACCATTTCATTAATAAGACCGAGTATTGAGTTAAGATTCAACATGGGTTGAGGCTTGACAGTCTTACGTCACCCTGTTACTTCATCTTACGGAAACTCCAACTCTCGATTTGGGATGAATGCCACAAGATATAGTTCATAGGTATATGAAGATCCTATGTAAGTTCAATTGTTATTAGACACGGATTTTACTTGAGTTTTGGCCATTCTACAGAAAGAAGGTTAACAAAGAAAGTCTGTTTAAAAAAGGCTATATTTGAAGCACTAAAACGTTGCTGCCATGGACTTCTCCCCTAGACAATGGCCAACCTAGCAACTGATACCCCATCAAGGATCAGAAGCCCAATGTTACACACTCCATATCGCAACAAGCTGCAAGAGCATCTGCAACAGCAAGAGTCCACAACTGAGGAAACTGCTTCAGAGGAGGGGAGAGAGAAATTGAGGAAGTTGCCTTTTTCAAAGATTAACCTTTTAACTGTTTCGGTTGTATTTATACATCTTATGAGCCACCGTGTTTGACGTATATATACTTATAAATTCTAGCGGCTTCAAATCAAGCAGAAAGCTGTGTGTGGTCAGTGTGTACCACAAAAAAAAATCCTGCAGCATGCAGTGCATAATGAGAAAAAAAAACTAGACTTTTTTTTAATTAAAATGCTGACTTTGTGCTCTATCTTCGTATAGTATTAATGGTTTTATTCTCGTTTTCTTGGTCTCATCTGATAGAAAGGAGAACATATTGTAGAAATAGAGGTGATTTTGAAAAGAACCTTGAAATGGAGCTCAAAGTAGGGGAAATGTTTGATTTTTGCCGATCTTCAAAAGTAAACAAATGATGCCATTTTCCAATAAGTGTCCAAGTAGCCATTCTAATATGCAGTCATGAATGGGTTGACATTATTTATACAATTATTACAATATTGCAGTAGTCTGCATAACAGTAAATCTTCTATTTTTTGTTTGAATAAAAATTCAAAATAGAAAGCAAGAGTAATATCAGAGGGGACTGGAGACGTAACTGATTAACAAAGAAAATGTTATTTTAGAGCCAGGAATGTTTGCATTGTTCATTCTGGACCCTATTTAGAAATTTTCATATTTAATTTTCGTGAAATTGGCCAAATTGCAAATTTCTGACCATGTTATTGGGTAGTTGAAATTGGTAAATGGGCAGTTTCTTGTACTCAATCGATAGAAAAAATGGAGTTCTAAAGAAATAGCTACGAGTTTGGTCGACTGGAACAATGGAATTAGCAGAAAATAGGGCTCAAAGTGGGCAAAATTGCCGATTCGTAAATATAGCCGAGGTCGCTAATTTCGCGAGTGTAATTCCGTCAGTTTTCCATCAAATTTTGTTCTTTTGGGGTCATTACAATCAGGAAAAGATTCTCTATCATTTCATAAGAAAAAATATATTTTTTTTTTTTTTTTGGAAATTTTGCGACACCAGGAGACACCTCAGGATTTGGGGTTGTGACAGTCAAGGGGTTAAGGAAATTTATGCAAAGTGGGTTGACATCCAAACCTTTATTGGAGAAAATCACCCTAACACAGCTATTTCAAGCCATGCTGGTGACTATTACAATGACAGTGTTGTGGCCCATTTTAGGAAAATCTTAAAGGAACACGAGGTACAGAGCTCTATGGACAGATTTTGGTGCGACAGAGGTCCAGTGACTCTCAAGTTGATCCTAGTGGCATTAAAAAACAAAGAAGGGAAGTAACCCCAGAAAAGGACTTGCTACCTCAAGTCCTCATGGAAGGGGATTCTCCTTCCAAAAAATAATAGCATCCATCATCTCCCCTCCTCCTCCCATCCCATCACTCATCGCCACATCCTCAATAAAGGGAAGTGTCCTTTATTCTTCATTACACAATATACATATGTATACATGTATGTATTGTGCATCTATCATCCTGTTTTTGTGTAGGAAAATGTATATTTCAGGTGGTAAATTTTTTTTTTTCATACTTTTGGGTGTCTTGAACAGATTAATTTGATTTCCATTATTTCTTATGGGGAAAATTAATTCAATTAACAATAATTTCATCTAACAACGAGCTCTCTGGAATGGATTAATATCGTTGGTCGAGGGTCCACTGTATTCTCGGTCCCTTATTATTCCTATGCTACGTTAACGACATGTCTATCAGTGTCAAGTGCAAACTTCTACTGTATGCAGATGACAGTGCTCTCTTAGTGTCAGGTAAAGACCCACAAGATATGGCTAATGTATTAACACTAGAACTGAAGTCCTACAGCAAATGGTTAGTAGACAACAAACTATCATTACACCTCGGGAAAACTGAAGCCATTCTCTTTGGCACGAAACATAAACTGAGAAAGGTAAATAATTTTAATGTCCAGTGTAATGGGGAGCCCATCACTTCAGTTTCCTCAGTAAAATATCTGGGAATCCCCTTTGACCCATGCATGTCAGGAGAATTGATAGGAAACAGTATAGTAATGAAAGCGAATGCCAGACTGAAATTCCTCTATAGACAAGCACAGTGTCTACCTACTGAGGCTCGCAGGACCATATGTCTAGCCCTTATACAATGTCATATGGATTACGCTTGCTCTTCATGGTACTCTGCCTTGACAAAAAAATTGAAAGATAGACTGTAAATCACCCAGAACAAAATAGTAAAATTCATCCTGGTCCAAGAGAGCATGTAGGCCAGGATGAATTACAGCAGTTGGATATGCTGAATATTGAAGACAGAGTAAAACAACTGAAGCTAAATCATGTTTACAAAATTGCTCACAAACAGTGTCCTGAATATCTTGCTGCCAATTTTGTCAAGGTTGGGAACCAAAGCAATCATAGTACTAGGAGGAGAGAACACAAATTTGTAGTACCCACAGTCAGTGGCCAGACTTCAAATGCCCTTTTATTGTACAGCAATAAAGGAATGGAACAGACTGCCTGCACATGTCAAAGCCAGTCATAGCATGAACCAGTTCAAGAAGAGTGCCAAAAGGTGTCTGATGAATGTAGCTACAGAAAGGGAAGGGAATGATTTTTTATTTTTTTTTTAGCTAACACACGTGTAATTTTACCTTATTCTTAGTAATGACCCTCGTATTGTAGATAGTCTAAATGACCCTCATGTAGTAGATAGGCTCAGGTTAGGGTGTGTAGAAGAGAGGGAGAATACTTCCCGGTAAAAGTAGGTCTTAGACAGGGATGTGTAGGGTGTTTGGGAGAGGGGTGGGATTAAATTATGGGGAATCAAATTCAAAATGGGAATTGACACAGTTATTTTTTGCTGATGATACTGTGCTTATGGGAGATTCTAAAGAAAAATTGCAAAGGTTAGTGGATGAGTTTGAGAATGTGTGTAAAGGTAGAAAGTTGAAAGTGAACATAGAAAAGAGTAAGGTGATGAGGGTATCAAATGATTTAGATAAAGAAAAATTGGATATCAAATTGGGGAGGAGTATGGAAGAAGTGAATGTTTTCAGATACTTGGGAGTTGACGTGTCGGCGGATGGATTTATGAAGGATGAGGTTAATCATAGAATTGATGAGGGAAAAAAGGTGAGTGGTGCGCTGAGGTATATGTGGAGTCAAAAAACGTTATCTATGGAGGCAAAGAAGGGAATGCATGAAAGTATAGTAGTACCAACACTCTTATATGGATGTGAAGCTTGGGTGGTAAATGCAGCAGCAAGGAGACGGTTGGAGGCAGTGGAGATGTCCTGTCTAAGGGCAATGTGTGGTGTAAATATTATGCAGAAAATTCGGAGTGCGGAAATTAGGAGAAGGTGTGGAGTTAATAAAAGCATTAGTCAGAGGGCAGAAGAGGGGTTGTTGAGGTGGTTTGGTCATTTAGAGAGAATGGATCAAAGTAGAATGACATGGAAAGCATATAAATCTATAGGGGAAGGAAGGAGGGGTAGGGGTCGTCCTCGAAAGGGTTGGAAAGAGGGGGTAAAGGAGGTTTTGTGGGCTAGGGGCTTGGACTTCCAGCAAGCGTGCATGAGCATGTTAAATAGGAGTGAATGGAGGCGAATGATACTTGGGACCTGACGATCTGTTGGAGTGTGAGCAGGGTAATATTTAGTGAAGGGATTCAGGGAAACCGGTTATGTTCATATAGTCGGACTTGAGTCCTGGAAATGGGAAGTACAATGCCTGCACTTTAAAGGAGGGGTTTGGGATATTGGCAGTTTGGAGGGATATGTTGTGTATCTTTATACGTATATGCTTCTAAGCTGTTGTATTCTGAGCACCTCTGCAAAAGCAGTGATAATGTGTGAGTGTGGTGAAAGTGTTGAATGATGATGAAAGTATTTTCTTTTTGGGGATTTTCTTTCTTTTTTGGGTCACCCTGCCTCGGTGGGAGACGGCCGACTTGTTGAAAAAAAAAAAAAATATCCAAAACATTGCAGGGACATAAATAATTTGTATATATTCCAAGACAATAGTAAATTTTGGATATGTAGAAGATTATTATTATTGATGATGACGATGACGATGACGATGACGATGACGATGACGATGACGAGGAGGAGGAGGAGGAGGAGGAGGAGGAGGAGGAGGAGGTAATATGTTCCCTTGAAGCTTGAAAAACGAAGTCCACCCCTGACAGTGACATGATAAGATGAGATAACAATAAACTTACGCTTAACACTGACAAAACCTACTATATTATGTTTGGTAGCAGAGCAGGATATGCACAAATTAACATTAAGATCGACAACACTCTAATTACCAGACATAATGAGGGCAAATTCCTAGGCCTATACCTTGACAACAACCTGAATTTCAGCACCCATATCCAACACATAACCAAAAAAGTATCCAAAACGGTTGGGATCCTCTCCAAGATACGATACTACGTGCCGCAAAATGCCCTTCTCACACTATACCACTCACTTATTTATCCATACCTCACCTATGCTATTTGTGCTTGGGGATCAACTGCAGCAACACACCTAAAGCTAATAATAACCCAACAAAAAGCTGCAGTAAGAATAATCACTAAATCCCATCCCTGGCAACACACCGCCCCACTCTTCATAGATCTAAACTTACTCCCTGTTCAGTACATCCACACTTACTACTGTGCAATCTACATCTACAGGACTTTAAACTCCAATATCAACCTTGACCTAAAACGCTTTCTTGATAGTTGTGACAGAACCCACAGGCATAACACCAGACACAAACATCTCTACGACATTCCCCATGTCTGACTAAACCTTTACAAAAATTCAATGTATGTCAAAGGCCCTAAAATCTGGAACACCCTACCTGAGAACTCTAGAACTGCAGACACATTCATCACCTTCAAAACTACCATTAGAAAACATCTTAGCTCCCTGATAAACCCCATCAACTAACTACACGAATACCACCTGGTGGTTCACACTTACACTCACTCACCCATTTGACCATAAACAGAAATATTAATCTCAATCTTAAAATAATGAATCCTATGTTACTCCAATACTGAAACTATGTACTGTGCCAAAACAAAAGCATTCACATTGCTAAACTCACAAACTAGTATTTAGTCACTTAGTCATAATACCAACTTACCTCATAATTTGTAATATTTTAAAATAAAGAATTAAACTAAGTCTGCCCGAAATGCCTAGCCATGCTAGGCATTCTAGTGGTACACTCTGTAATCATTATTTAACTACATGTAAACCACACAACAACCAAATTCTGTAAATTCAACATTGTAATCTTTATAGAGAATAAACTTTGAATTGAATTGAATTTGAACTGATAAGAGCTGACGTTTGATGAGGATACACATACACGAGGGTGGGGGAGGGTGCAGCTGATAAGAAAAGATTAGAGGTGATATTTGATGAGAATGCCCTCACTTTGTTTTCGCTGGTACACAAACATGTCTGTCTATTTGTCTGTCTGTCAAGCTCCCTGTTTATCTGTCTACCTGTCTAGCTCTCTGTCTCAGAGAGAGCCACAAGACTGAGTCGTCATCACGTTTACTCACATCTTCAAGCAGAGTATAGCACTTTGTCTGGATTTTTTGGGTTATCCTAGGTAATTTACACTATGTATACTTGTATTTATGTGTACCTGTGAGACAGAGATAGACAGACAGATAGAAAGAGAGACAGATTGAAAGAGATACACAGACAAAGACAGAGACAGACACAGATAGACAGAGGAAGACAGAGATAGACAGAGATAGTGATACAGAGATAGACAGACCCTAAACTTGGGGTTAACATCACTTTCCTCTTAAAAGAGGAGTGTTAATATGACATTACATCAGTGAATCCTTGGTGTTTGCTTCACTGTTTGCTCTAGCTGGCGCTTCCACAAGGTACTAAGAGGTCCCAGATTTTTTTGGTGCCGCGCACACTGAGTGTTAGGACTCATTCTATGCTGACAAGGCAACTTAGGCCAATCGTGCCAAATTTGAAGGCAGGAAAAATAAAACGTATATATACATTTGGGGCGCTACGCGTAAGAACGTATATATACATTTGGACCGTTTAAGGGTTAAAGAAAAACAAGGGATTATTTTTTACTATTAACACATTGGCCGTTTCCCACTAATGTAGGATGGCCCGAAAAAGAAAAACTTTCACCATCATTCATCCCATCACTGTCTTGCCAGAGGCACACTTACATTACAGTTATAAAACTGCAACATTAACATCCCTCCTTCAGAGTGCAGGCATTGTATTTCCCATCTCCAGGACTCAAGTCTGGCTTGCAGGTTTCCCTGAATCCCTCCAACAGCATGTCAAGTCCTTAAAGACTATTTGTTTCCATTTGTTCCTATCTAACATGCTCATACATGCTTGCTGGAAGTCCAAGCGCCTGGCACACAAAACCTCCTTTACTCCCCTCCCTCTAACCTTTCCAAGGCCAACCTCTACCCTACCTTCCCTCCACTACAGAGATATACTCTCAAAGGCATTCTATTTCCTTCCATCCTCTCTACATATCTGAATCACCTCAACAACCCCTCCTCAGCCCTCTAGATAAAAGTTTTGGTAATCCTGCACCTCCTCCTAATTTCCAAACTACGAATTCTCTGCATTATATTTACATCACACATTGCCCTCAGACACAACATCTCCACTGTCTCCAGCCTTCTACTTATCACAACATTCAGCACCCATGCATCGCACCAATGTAAGAGCGTTGGTATAACTATACTCTCATACATTACCTTCTTTGCTTCTATGGATAAAGTTCTTTGTCTCTATGGGAGGATAGATGGGCTAGTGAGAGTAGTATAGGCAATGGGGTCGAAGATGTATAGGGTAGGTTTAAATATGCAGTGCTAAAGTGTTCAGCAGAAGTTTGTGGTTACAGGAAAGTGGGTTAGGGAGGGAAGAAGAGCAACTGGTGGAATGATAATGTAAGCAGAGCAGTAAGAGAGAAAAAGTTATCATATGAGAGGCTTTTACAAAGCAGAAGTGATGCAATGAGGGAGGAATATATGGAGAGAAAAAGAGGTTAAGAGAGTGGTGAAGCAATGTAAAAAGAGAGCAAATGAGAGAGTGTTTGAGATGTTATCAACAAATTTTGTTGAAAATAAGAAAAAGTTTTGGGGTGAGATTAATAAGTCGAGGAAGCCTAGGGAATGAATGGATTTGATAGTTAAAAATAGGAGAGGAGAGTTAGTAAATACAGAATTAGAGGTATTGGGAAGATGGAGGGAGTATTTTGAGGAATTGTTAAATGTTGATAAAGATAGGGAAGCTGTGATTTCGTGTATAATGCAAGGAAGAATAACATCTTGTAGGAGTAAGGAAGAGCGAGTTGTGAGTGTGGGGGGGCAGTTCGTGAGGCAGTAGGTAGAATGAAAGGGGGTAAGGTAGCTGGGACTGATGGGATAAAGACAGATATGTTAACCCTTTCAGGGATGCTCCCATATATGTATGGCTTGATAGCTAGTGTTGGTCCCGTATTTATATGCCAAAATTCAAGAGCTTTCAAATTTGGTGGAAGAAAGCTGATAGGCCTACATATGAAACAATGGGTCTGCATGCTCAGTGTGCGCAATATAAAAAAAATTCTGCTGCACGCAGTGCATAACGAGAAAAAAAAAACTTTGACCATGTTTTTGGTTTAAAACAGCGACTTCACAGTGTACGTATTTTCGTATAGTATTTATGGTTGTATTCTTGTTTTTCTGGTCTCATTTGATGGAATGGAAGATATTTTACAGAAATAGAGATGATTTTGATTGGTTTCACGATGAAAAGTACCTTGAAATTGAGCTCAAAGTAGCAGAAATGTTTGATTTTTGCTGATGTTCAAGAATAAACAAATCCCGCCACGTGTCCAATACACGTCAACTCTTGAGTCTAATATTCTTTCACAAGTGCACTGATATTGTTGTACAGGTCCTCCATCACAAATCCGGCATCATTGGGACCTGTAGTGTGCCGGATTACTGAGTTTGCTGAATTACAGAGTGGTTAAGTTAGAATACACTTAATAAAATTAACAAACTTGACTTACACAGTTCATTGAACATCGGCAAAAATCGAACATTTCCACTACTTTGAGCTCAATTTCAAGGTACTTTTCGTCATGAAAGCATTCAAAATCATGTCTGTGGGGATATAGTTTTGGAGTGGTTGGTGCAATTATTTAATAAATGTATGGAAGAGGGTAAGGTACCTAGGGATTGGCAGAGAGCATGCATAGTTCCTTTGTATAAAGGCAAAGGGGATAAAAGAGAGTGCAAAAATTATAGGGGGATAAGTCTGTTGAGTGTACCTGGTAAAGTGTATGGTAGAGTTATAATTGAAAGAATTAAGAGTAAGACGGAGAATAGGATAGCAGATGAACAAGGAGGCTTTAGGAAAGGTAGGGGGTGTGTGGACCAGGTGTTTACAGTGAAACATATAAGTGAACAGTATTTAGATAAGGCTAAAGAGGTCTTTGTGGCATTTATGGATTTGGGAAAAGGCGTATGACAGGGTGGATAGGGGGGCAATGTGGCAGATGTTGCAAGTGTATGGTGTAGGAGGTAGGTTTACTGAAAGCAGTGAAGAGTTTTTACGAGGATAGTGAGGCTCAAGTTAGAGTATGTAGGAAGAGGGAAATTTTTTCCCAGTAAAAGTAGGCCTTAGACAAGGATGTGTGATGTCACCGTGGTTGTTTAATATATTTATAGATGGGGTTGTAAGAGAAGTAAATGCGAGGGTCTTGGCAAGAGGCGTGGAGTTAAAAGATAAAGAATCACACACAAAGTGGGAGTTGTCACAGCTGCTCTTTGCTGATGACACTGTGCTCTTGGGAGATTCTGAAGAGAAGCTGCAGAGATTGGTGGATGAATTTTGGTAGGGTGTGCAAAAGAAGAAAATTAAAGGTGAATACAGGAAAGAGTAAGGTTATGAGGATAACAAAAAGATTAGGTGATGAAAGATTGAATATCAGATTGGAGGGAGAGAGTATGGAGGAGGTGAACGTATTCAGATATTTGGGAGTGGACGTGTCAGCGGATGGGTCTATGAAAGATGAGGTGAATCATAGAATTGATGAGGGAAAAAGAGTGAGTGGTGCACTTAGGAGTCTGTGGAGACAAAGAAACTTTGTCCTTGGAGGCAAAGAGGGGAATGTATGAGAGTATAGTTTTACCAACGCTCTTATATGGGTGTGAAGCGTGGGTGATGAATGTTGCAGCAAGGAGAAGGTGGAGGCAGTGGAGATGTCATGTCTGAGGGCAATGTGTGGTGTGAATATAATGCAGAGAATTCGTAGTTTGGAAGTTAGGAGGAGGTGCGGGATTACCAAAACTGTTGTCCAGAGGGCTGAGGAAGGGTTGTTGAGGTGGTTCGGACATGTAGAGAGAATGGAGCGAAACAGAATGACTTCAAGAGTGTATCAGTCTGTAGTGGAAGGAAGGCGGGGTAGGGGTCGGCCTAGGAAGGGTTTGGAGGGAGGGGGTAAAGGAGGTTTTGTGTGCGAGGGGCTTGGACTTCCAGCAGGCATGCGTGAGCGTGTTTGATAGGAGTGAATGGAGACAAATGGTTTTTAATACTTGACGTGCTGTTGGAGTGTGAGCAAAGTAACATTTATGAAGGGATTCAGGGAAACCGGCAGGCCGGACTTGAGTCCTGGAGATGGGAAGTACAGTGCCTGCACTCTGAAGGAGGGGTGTTAATGTTGCAGTTTAAAAACTGTAGTGTAAAGCACCCTTCTGGCAAGACAGTGATGGAGTGAATGATGGTGAAAGTTTTTCTTTTTCGGGCCACCCTGCCTTGGTGGGAATCGGCCAGTGTGATAATAAAAAATAAAATAATCTTCCATTATATCAAATGAGTCCAAAAAATGAGAATACAACCATAAAAACCATACGAAAATATACTGCAAAGAGGCGGCTAATGGCTGAGAAGTGAACTCCCTTATTTATCGTCCATCTTTTTTATTTTTGTTGTACGTTAAGAAGCATCTTTCCATCATACATTGCCCAAGTTTCAATGAGATAGCCCAACAAACAACCAAGAAAAAAAATATTTACCAAAAATCATATGGCAAGCCAAGCCAGGTACTGGAAATAAGTCACTTTGTCTGACTTTTCTGGGTTATCCTAGGTTCTCTATACATACACTGCTATGTATGATAATCTATGTAACTGTATTTGTGTATATCTGAATAAACTTATTTACTTCTAGTCTGTCAACTGAGTACAAGAAACCGCCCATTCACTTATTTCAACTACCCAATAAAGTGGTCAGAAATTGGCAATTTGGCCGATTTCATGCAAATTTCAACAGATGCCAATTTCAAAATAGTGCCTTTTCTCAATTTGTGAGCCAGATCCTCAGCCAGTCATGGTGGTGTGTTGTCCTTCATCCAGTCCTCTATCCCCATGTGTCTTGGTTGAAAAGCAATCTCCTAGTCCCACTCTTGTGGCGATTTTTCAGAGGTTAGGTTAGGTTTTCTCTTGTTTCTTGTGCTGAAATGTCGTATGGTGGAGACCTGGTCTTGCTTTTCTTGGGAAATTCTGCCTTCATCAAGTCGTCCTTCAGCGAGCTATCTTTTTCCCAGGCAATCATTGGGGGACGTTTGGGGAAGTATTCTGCCCAAGAAGCTTGTTCGAATTCTTCTCCAATCCATGTCCAAAGTTGGTTCAGTTCGTCCCTCAGTTCTTGAGCCCAGGATTCATCAAATAGTGCTGTCAGGATTGTTCTGTCATTCTCAGTCCTCTGTTGTGGTTCCAACAGCTCCTTCCTATCCTTGAGTCTCAGTTTCTCCTCTGCTGCTGTTAGGGCTGGTTCAGGGTATCCCCTGAGCCTGAAGAATTCCCACATCTCTTGAATTGACGTCTGGAATTCTTCCTCCTCACTGCAGATTCTTTTGACTCTCAAGGCCAGGGAGTAAGGCAGGGGCTGCTTCAGGCTCCTTGGGTGTGATGACGTCCAATGGAGATACTGATGGGCATTCCCTGGCTTATAAAATGTCTTGCTGTGGATGAAACATTCTTTATTCAGGTAGACCACTGTATCAAGAAAGGGAAGATTAGTATTGCGAAATTCATGTGTAAAGCGGAGTGAAGGGTGTGCTTTATTTGCCCAGTCCACTAAACTTTGAATACTATCTTCCTCACCTTCTATTAAGCAAAAAATGTCATCTATGTAACGTTTATACAAAACCAGAGCTGGTGCTTTCTCTAGTCTGCCCAATTCTAGTTTACAGTGGACAATGATTTCAGCAACTGCTACACTTACTGAAGCCCCAATTGCTGTCCCTGTCCTGTGTCTATAAGTTACATTATCAAATTTTAAAATGGTATCTTTCATAATGTGAACCAGTGAATCTTTAACTATGGTTTTAGAAGGTGGCATCCTGATCCCTAATTGGGCCAGGTCCTCTCTGATGTTTTCCAAGTTCTCTTCATGGAATTCTGCTAAAGTTTCTGCTGCTTCCTGTTGGGGGATAGAAGAGTATAAGTATTCAATATCCAGGGACACTAGTCACAGGTTATCTGCTGCCTGTCCCACCTTCTTCCTCACTTCCTCGAGGATCTGCAAAAAGTGTGTAGTGTCCTTTAGCCTGTCTATATATAGCCGTCCTGCTACACTTCTGGTTAGTGTGACTTTGTAAATGGTCCAAGTCGGACCGAAACGTCGTCGTAAGCTCCTCTCTTCTATGTGCGGGTTATATGTGTATATGGGATGACATCTGATGGGCACCAGCGAAGGTGCAGAGGTAAGATGAGATAGTGCAGAGATAAGACGAGATAAACTATGAAATTTGATGGGCGCCAGTGAGGGTGCAGAGATGAGGGACGACATTTGATGAGGTCGTATCTCTGTCTCTGATTATCTGTCTCTCTGTCTTGTCTCCCTGTCTGCTTGTCTCTTTTTGTCTCTCTGCTTGTCTCCCTGTCTGCTTGTCTCTCTGTCTCAGAGAGAGCCACTGTGAACCAACAGGTATTCTTATGCATTATATCTACGAGCACAGTGTAACTCTTTGGAATTTTTTAGGTTATCCTAGGTAATTTACACTATGTATAATTGTATTTGTGTGTACCTGTGACACAGATAAAAAGAGATTGAGACAGATAGAGACAGACAGAGATAGACAGAGATGGACAGACCCTAAACTTGGGGTTAACATCAATTTCCTCTTAAAAGGGGAGTGTAAATATGGCATTACATCAGTGAATCCTTGGTGTTTGCCCCACTGTTTGCTCGAGCTGGCGCTCAATTTAACTGGTGCTCCCACAAGGTACGAAGTGGTCCCAGATTTTTTTAATATGGTGCACCCTGAGTGTCAAGACCCATTCTATGCTGATCAGGCATCTCAGGCCAATCGTGTCAAATTTGGAGGCAGGAAAATTAAAACGTAGATATACGTTCCAAACATATATATACGTTTGGACCGTTTAGGGGTTAAATCAGACAGCAAAAGCCCATAAAGCAGATCAGGGGGTGCAGGGAGGCCTTACGGTCCTCAGAAACATTGACAAAAACTTAATATTTTCTCTACTGAGCTCAATTTCAAGTTACTTCCTGAAACTAGCCAAAATCATTTCTATTTCAGCAATATATTTTCCAAATAACAGCCAATAAAACCATAAAAAATCTAAGAAAACATCTCAAAGTTGCATTTTTAAATCATTCACACAGTTAGAGTTTTGCTTTTTCGATCATGCAAGGAAGGATTTTTTTTTTTACTGTGCACACTCATCGCACAGACCCTTTGTCTTATATCTAGGCCAAAATTTACTGCTTACAGTTTATTTGAGTGAGCTGAGCTCCTGACACAGAACTACAAGGGACCCTGGCCTTAATGAAGTATTTTTACATGACGGTCACTGAGAGGGCTAAATGAGAATTTACTGAGAAACATCTAGGTGTACAGCTTTGTTTCAGTGCATTGTTAACTATGAGTCAAATAAAATAAAGGTTGTGTCATCAGCCAAGCATACAGGCTTCAGATACAGTGGACCCCCGGCATACAATGGCATCGGCATACGTTAAATCCGGCATACGATAAATTTTAACACAAAAATTTTGCCTCACCTCACGTTAAAAAACTCGCCTCATGCGATTCGTCCGATATGCATCCCATGTGTGGCCTCAGCGCCAGTGTTCACAAGCCAGCCAGTGCAGTCGCATCTACGCATACATTCGGTACATTTCACATTATCCCAGTGTTTTTAGTGCTTGTAACTACAAAATAAGTCACCATGGACCCCAAGAAAGCTTCTAGTGCCATCCCTGTGATAAAAAGGGTGAGAATTAGTATGGAATTGAAAAGAGAGATTAAGGAAATGTGTGCAAAGTGGCTTGAGGTGCAAACCTTTATGGATGAAAATCACCCTCACACAGCTATTGCAAGCCGTGCTGGTGACTATTACAATGACAATGTTGTGAACCACTTTAGACAAATCATAAAGGAACGAGAGGTACAGGCCTCTATGGACAGATATGTTGTGTGACAGAAGTCCACTGACTCTCAAGCTGGTCCTAGTAGCATTAAAAGAAGAAGGGAAGTAACCCCGGAAAAGGACTTGATACCTCAAGTCCTAATGGAAGGGGATTCCCCTTCTAAACAATAAGTTCGACACTCTCCCCTCCTCCCATCCCATCAATCATCACCAGATCTTCATTAAAGGTAAGTGTCATGTATTCTATTGTTAGTAGAGTACTACTTACTGTGCATGTCTTCTTCAGTTTGTGTGCATTAAACTTAATATTTCATGCGGTAAAACTTTTTTTTTCATACTTTTGGGTGTCTTGCATGGATTAATTTGACTTCCATTATTTCTTATGGAGAAAATTAATTTGCCTTATGATAATTTCGGCATACGATGAGCTCTCAGGAACGGATTAATATCGTATGCCGGGGGTCCACCATATTGGGTGAAATTAGGTAGGTCATTGGAAAAAAATTAATATCCACTAGGACTCTTTATCGACCTAAGGAAAGCTTTTGATACAGTAGATTACAGCATCCTGTTGTACAAACTTGATCATTATGGTATCAGAGGCCATGCACATGCACATATACAGTCTTACCCTACTAACAGACAAAAACACTTCTCTATTAAGAGGCTTTCGGCATGCACAACTAAATGTCATTCGCCTCTGTAAAAACATTATGTTATGCTGAAATAAACTATCTTGACTTATCCAACAGTATCAAAATACTTCTGCAGATCAATAAATGGTCCAACAGGATACTCATCTCTTTCAAGTGCTGAATAAACTGTCAAGTATTTTAAATACTGCCTCAGTTGTGTTCTTACAGGTCTGAAACCAAACTGACAAGGAGTAAGTATATTTTGTATGGTCAAGGACATGTACAGAATGCAATGCCAGTATGCAGTAAAAGTTGGTAGTTATAGGAAGGAAGATGTGTGAAGAAAGAGGAATGACTGATGGAGGTATGAGGTAAAAACAAAAAGTGGTAAGGGAGAGAAAACACTAGCATATAAAGTTGTAAAAATTATAAACTCCAGTAAGGAAGGCAGAATAAAACATATGGGAAGAGATATAAAAAAAAAGGGAAGTTAAGAGAGTAATGAGAAAATGTAACAAATGGGTTAGTCATTATGGTGCTGTACATGTCTTTACAACAATTTAATAAATTTCTTTGCAAATTTTTTATTAAGAATAAAAATGAAAACTTGTCTATTATTAATCGAAACACTGTTGGTCCTGACTATTTCAGAGATAAGTCCTACTGCACCAGGAAATGAAAATACATGAAATATGTGAGGTTTGCAAATTTTAGTATTAGTCAGATGGCTGAGGAGGGGTTGTTGAGGTGGTTTGGTCATTTAGAGAGATAGGATCAAAGAAGAATGACATGGAGAGCGTATAAATCTGTAGGGGAAGGAAGGCGGGGTAGGGGTCGTCCTCGAAAGGGTTGGAGGGAGGGGGTAAAGGAGGTTGTGTGGGCGAGGGGCTTGGATTTCCAGCAAGCATGTGTGAGCGTAGTAGGTTGAGCCAGTTAGTAGATTGGTAGACAGCAACCGCCCAGGGAGGTACTACCGTCCTGCCAAGTGAGTAGAAAACAGAAACCTGTAATTGTTTTACGTGATGGTAGGATTGCTGGTGTCTTTTTCTGTTTGAAAAACATGCAAGATTTCAGTTACGTCTTGCTACTACTTCTTACACTTAGATCACACTACACAAACATGTATACAAGCATATATATGTATATATATATACAGTGGTCCCTCAATAATCGTCCGGCCTGAAAGTCTTACCATTTCGGAATACGTGACCCCCGCTAACGATGGCATCACATAGCGATTAATCCGCATACCGCTTGCTTTAATCGCACAAATTTTGCACGCGCATACCGATTAAAAAAAACCCGCTCACACGATTTTTCGTCCGAACGCGACCCATGTGCGCCCTCAGTCCAGCCTTCACATGTGCCGCCGTGCCTTGTTTTACCAGCCAGCCTCCGCGGAACCTCCAAGCATACACGCGGAATATTTCGTATTATTACAGTGTTTTTCGTGCTTTTTCTGAAAATAATGACCATAGGGCCCCAAGAAAGCTTCTAGTGCCAACCGTACACCAATAAGGGTGAGAATTCCAATAGAATGAAGAAGAGATCATTCAAAGTATGTAATGGAGTGCGAATCGCCGACCTAGTCAAGTGTACAAGAAACCCCAATCAACCATCGCTACTATCGTGGGCACCAAAAGACAATCAAGGAAGCTTTTCTTGCCAAAGGTTTAACTGTGTTTTCGAAACAAAGATCGCAAGTGATGGAAGATGTTGAGAGACTCTTATTGGTGTGGATAAATGAAAAACAGCTAGCAGGAGATAGCGTCTCTCAAGCGATCATATGTGAAAAGGCTAGGAAGTTGCATGACGATTTAATTAAAAAAATGCCTGCAACTAGTGATGATGTGAGTGAATTTAAGGCCAGCAAAGGTTGGTTTGAGAGATTTAAGAAGCGTAGTGGCATCCATAGTGTGATAAGGCATGGTGAGGCTGCCAGTTCGGACCACAAAGCGGCTGAAAAATATGTGCAGGAATTTTAAGGAGTACATAGACAGTGAAGGACTGAAAACCTGAACAAGTGTTTAATTGTGATGAAACAGGCCTGTTCTGGAAGAAAATGCCAAGCAGGACCTACATTACTCAGGAGGAAAAGGCACTCCCAGGACATAAGCCTATGAAAGACAGGCTTACTCTGTTGATGTGTGCCAATGCTAGTGGTGATTGCAAAGTTAAGCCTTTATTGGTGTATCACTCTGAAACTCCCAGCATGTTCAGGCAAAAGAATATCCTCAAGGCTAATTTGTGTGTGCTGTGGAGGGCAAACAGTAATGCATGGGTCACTAGAGACCTTTTCTATGACTGGTTACACCATGCATTGGCCCCCACTGTGAAAAATTATCTCCTGGAAAATAAATTGGACCTTAAGTGCCTCCTGGTATTAGACAATGTTCCTGGTCATCCTTCAGACGTGGCAGAGCGACTTTTTGGGAGCAAGAGCTTCATTAAGGTCATGTTTTTGCCTCATAATACCACTCCTCTCCTGCAGTCCATGGACCAGCAGGTCACTGCAAACTTCAAAAAACTCTACACAAAAGTTATGTTTGAAAAGTGCTTTGTAGTGACCTCAGAAACTCAACTGACTCTAAGAGAGTTTTGGAGAGATCACTTTAGCATCCTCAATTGTGTAAACATTATAGGTAAGGCTTGGGAGGAAGTGACTAAGGGGACCTTGAACTCTGCTTGGAAAAAACTGTGGCCAGAATGTGTAGACAAAAGGGATTTTAAAGGATTTGAGGCTAACCCTGAGAAGCCTATGCCAGTTGTGGAATCAATTGTGGCATTGGTGAAGTCCTTGGGGTTGGAGGTTAGTGGGGAGGATGTGGAAGAGTTGGTGGAGGAGGACAATGAAGAACTAACCACTGATGAGCTGCAAGATCATCTTCAACAGCAAGAGGCCAGACCTGAGGAAACTGCTTCAGAGGAGGGGATAGAGAAATTGAAGAAGTTGCCTACTTCAAAGATTAAGGAAATGTGTGCAATGTGGCTTAAAGTGCAAACCTTTTTTGATGAAAATCACCCTCACACAGCTATTGCAAGCCGTGCTGGTGACTATTACACTAACAATGTTGTGAAACACTTTAGGAAAGTCATAAAGGAACGGGAGGTACAGGCCTCTATGGACAGATATGTTGTGTGACAGAGGTCCAATGACTCTCAAGCTGGTCCTAGTGGCATTAAAAGAAGGGAAGTAACCCTGGAAAAGGACTTGACACCAAGTCCTAATGGAAGAGGATTCCCCTTCTAAACATTAACATCATCCACACTCTCCCCTCCTCCCATCCCATCAATCATCACCAGATCTTCAATAAAGGTAAGTGTCATGTAATTGTACATGTCTTCTTCAGTTTGTGTGTATTAAAATTAATATTTCATGTGGTAAAAATTTTTTTTTTTCATACTTTGGAGTGTCAGGAATGGATTAATTTGATTTCCATTATTTCTTATGTGGAAAATTAATTTGACTAACGATAATTTCGCTTAATGTTGAGCTCTCAGGAACTGATTAATATCGTTAGGCGAGGGTCCACTGTAAGTATATACTTCTAAACTGCTGTATTCTGAGCACCTCTGCAAAAAAAAAAACAGTTATTTTTACATAGCCGGACCTGAGTACTGGAAATGGTAAGTACAATGTTTGGGATACTGGCAGTTTGGAAGGATATGTTATATATCTTCATATATGCTTCTAAACTGTTGTATCTGGGCACCTCTGCAAAAACTGATTATGCATGAGTGAGGTGCAAGTGTTGAATGATGATGAAAGTATTTTCTTTTTGGGGATTTTCTTTCTTTTTGGGTCACCCTGCCTCAGTGGGAGACGGCCGACTTGTTAAAAAAAAAAATCCAGTATATAGCCAAGAAAGTCAACAAAACAATAGGCATCCTTTCCAAGATATGGTACTTTGTGCCCTAAATGGCACTACTTACACTATACTACTCTCTAATCTATCCTTACCTCACCTATACAAATACAGTAGGGCCCCGCTTTACGGCGTTTCGCTTTACGATGTTCCACTAATACGGTCATTTCAAATTATGACCAAAACTCGCTCTACGGCTCCTCCCACCTGACTTCATAATATGGTCACCGCGCCCAACCTGGTTTGTTTACATTCACTGTGAGATCCGTAAGCACTAAGTCTCTCCATTATGTCTGGAAACTCCAAAATTTCAAGTGTTTTTAAAAGTTATTTCATATTTTATATATACTCTGATATTTATACTTATGTATACCTGTACCTAAATAAACTTACATACTGTGCTGGCGTGCAGGTACATATTAAAATCAGTGTCTTATGTCTCGAGACGTCATATTAGTAATGATAATAATCACCAAGTTTCATTTAAATGTCGTATATTACGTTAATATACACATTTTCATTAATCCATCATTGATATTTTTTCAAAATTATATAATAAACACGATGTATAACATAAATATGATAAATACACCCCACAGTAGAATAAATAAACATAAATGTAAACATACATAAATAAATAAATATAAATATAAGTTCTTGGTGGACGAACTGTGATAGAGATCTCTCTCTTCTCAGGTAGTCGACGTTCGAGTCTGTCCAGGAGGATGTTATTACAGAGCGCAGATTTTCTGCGTGTCCTCCTATGCAATAACATCTTCCTCTGTATGACAGGTAGTAGGTTGGTAGACACCAACCACCCAGGGAGGTACTAAAGTCCTGCCAAGTGAGTGTAAAACGAAAGCCTGTAATTGATTTACATGATGGTAGGATTGCTGGTGTCTTTTGTCTGTCTCATAAATATGCAAGATTACAGGCTTGTCTTGCTACTTCTACTTACACTTAGGTCACACTACACATACATGTACATGTTTATTTATACACACTCATCTGAGTTTTCTTTTATTTTATCTTAATATTTCTTGGTCTTATTACTTTTCCTCTTATATCCATGGGGAAGTGGAATAAGAATCTTTCCTCCGTAAGCCATGCGTGTTGTAAAAGTCAACTAAAATGCTGGGAACAATGGGCTAGCAACCCCCTTTTCCTGTAAAGATTACTAAAAAGAATAAGAAGAAGAAAACTGTCAAAGTGGGAAGCCTGAATGTGCATGGATGTTGTGCAAATGATAAGAAAGATGACTGTGGATGTTATGAATGAGAAGAAGCTGGATGTCCTGGCTATAAGTGAAACAAAGCTGAAGGGGGTGGGAGAGTTTCAGTGGAGAGGAATAAATGGAATTAGATCAGGGGTTTCAAATAGAGTTAGAGCTAAAGGAGGAGTAGCAATAATGTTGAAGGATAAGATATGGCAGGAAAAGAGGGACTATAAATGTATTAATTCAAGGATTATGTGGAGTAAAATAAAGGTTGGATGTGAAAAGTGGGTTATAGTAAGCGTATATGCACCTGGAGAAGAGAGAAGTGTAGAGGAGAGAGAGAGAGATTTTGGGAAATGTTGAGTGAATGCGTGGAGAGTTTTGAACCAAGTGTGAGAGTACTTGTGGTTGGGGATTTCAATGCTAAAGTGGGTAAAAATGTTGTGGAGGGAGTAGTAGGTAAATTTGGGGTGCCAGGGGTAAATGTAAATGGGGAGCCTTTAATTGAGCTATGTGTAGAAAGAGATTTGGTAATAAACAATACATATTTTATGAAAAAGAGGATAAATAAATATACAAGGTATGATGTAGCACGTAATGGAAGTAGTTTTTTAGATTATGTATTGGTGGATAAAAGGTTGATGGGTAGGCTCCAGGATGTACATGTTTATAGAGGGGCAACTGATATATCGGATCATTATTTAGTTGTAGCTACAGTTAGAGTAAAAGGTAGATGGGACAAGAGGAAGGTGGCAACAACAAGTAGGAGGGAAGTGAAAGTGTATAAACTAAGGGAGGAGGAAGTTTGGGTGAGATATAAACGACTATTGGCAGAAAGGTGGGCTAGTGCAAAGATGAGTAGTGGGGGGGTTAAAGAGGGTTGGATGAGTTTTAAAAATGCAGTATTAGAATGTGGGGCAGAAGTTTGTGGTTATAGAGGGTGGGGGAAGGAGGAAAGAGGAGTGATTGTGGAATGATGAAGTAAAGGGTGTGATACAAGAGAAAAAGTTAGCTTATGAGAGGCTTTTACAAAGCAGAAGTGTTATAAGAAGAGCAGAGTATATGGAGAGTAAAAGAAAGGTGAAGAGAGTGGTGAGAGAGTGCAAAAGGAGAGCAGATGAAAGAATGGGAGAAGCACTGTCAAGAAATTTTAATAAAAACAAGAAAAAAATTTAGAGTTAAACAATTTAAGAAAGCCTAGGGAACGTATGGACTTGTCAGTTAAAAACAGAGTAGGGGAGTTAGTAGATGGGGAGAGGGAGGAATTAGGTAGATGGCCAGAATATTTTGAGGAACTTTTAAATGTTGAGGAAGAAAGGGAGGCGGTAATTTCATGCACTGGCCAGGGAGGTATACCATCTTTTAGGAGTGAAGAAGAGCAGAATGTAAGTGTGGGGGAGGTATGTGAGGCATTACATAGAATGAAAGGGGGTAAAGCAGCTGGAACTGATGGGATCATGACAGAAATGTTAAAAGCAGGGGGGGATATAGTGTTGGAATGGTTGGTACTTTTGTTTAATAAATGTATGAAAGAGGGGAAGGTACCTAGGGATTGGCAGAGAGCTTGTATAGTCCCTTTATATAAAGGGAAGGGGGACAAAAGAGATTGTAAAAATTATAGAGGAATAAGTTTACTGAGTATACCACGAAAAGTGTACGGTAGGGCTATAATTGAAAGAATTAGAGGTAAGACAGAATGTAGGATTGCAGATGAGCAAGTAGGTTTCAGAGTGGGTAGGGGATGTGTAGATCAAGTGTTTACATTGAAACATATATGTGAACAGTGGTTAGTTCGTCATTGTCCTCCTCCACCAACTCTTCCACATCCTGCCCACTAACCTCTAACCCCAAGGACTTCCCCAATGCCACAATGGATTCCTCAACTGGCATAGGCTTCTCAGGGTTAGCCTCAAATCCTTCAAAATCCCTTTTGTCTACACATTCTGGCCACAGCTTTTTCCAAGCAGAGTTCAAGGTCCTCTTAGTCACTCCCTCCCAAGCCGTACCTATAAGGTTTATACAATTGAGGATATTAAAGTGATCCTTCCAAAACTCTTTTAGAGTCAGTTGAGTTTCTGTGGTCACTACAAAGCACTTTTGAAACATAGCTTTTGTGTACAGTTTCTTGAAATTGGAAATGACCTGCTGGTCCATGGGCTGCAGGAGAGGAGTGGTATTAGGAGGCAAAAACTTGACCTTAATGAAGCTAATGTCCCCAGAAAGTCACTCTGCCAAGTCTGTAGGATGACCAGGGGCATTGTCTAATACCAGGAGGCACTTATGGTCTACTTTCTTTTCAATTAGGTAATTTTTCACAGTGGGGGCAAATGCATGGTGTAACCAGTCATAGAAAAAGTCCCTAGTGACCCATGCCTTACTGTTTGCCCTCCACAGCACACACAAATTAGCCTTGAGGGCATTGTTTTTCCTGAACACTCTGGGAGTTTCAGAGTGATACACCAATAAAGGCTTCACTTTGCAATCACCACTAGCATTGGCACACATTAACAGAGTAAGCCTGTCTTTCATAGGCTTATGTCCTGGGAGTGCCTTTTCCTCCTGAGTGATGTAGGTCCTGCTTGGCATTTTCTTCCAAAACAGGCCTGTTTTGTTGCAATTAAACACTTGTTCAGGTTTAAATTCTCCACTGTCTATGTAATCCTTGAATTCCTTCAGATATTTTTCAGCTGCTTTTTGGTCCGAACTGGCAGCCTCACCATGCCTAATCACACTATGTATGCCACTATGATTCTTAAATCTTTGAAACCAACCTTTGCTGGCCTTAAATTCACTGACATCAGCACTAGTTGCAGGCAATTTCTTTACCAAATCGTCATGCAACTGCCTAGCCTTTTCACAAATGATCGCTTGAGAGATGCTATCTCCTGCTATCTGTTTTTCATTTATCCGCACCAATAACAGTCTCTCAACATTTTCTAACACTTGTGGTCACTGTTTCGTAATCACAGTTGCACCTTTTGCAAGAACAGCTTCCTTGATTGCCGTTTTCCTGGTCACTATAGTAGAGATGGTTGATTGGGGTTTACTATACAACCTGACCAGCTCCGACACACGCACTCCACTTTCGTACTTTGCAATTATCTCTTTCTTCATTTCAATAGTCATGTGCACCTTTTTTCTTGAAGGGTTGGCACTAGAAGCTTTCTTGGGGCCCATGGTACCTCTTAACATAACGATAAACAGATCACCTATCACAAAGCTAACAGAGGGAAAATTCTTAGGAATCCACCTTGATAATAGACTCAAATTTCATACACATATACAACAAATTTCTAAGAAAATTTCCAAGACTGTAGGCATACTATCGAAGATACGGTACTATGTTCCACAGTCAGCCCTCCTGGCCCTTTATCACTCTCTTATTTACCCCTATCTCACCTATGGAATTTGTGCATGGGGCTCAGACCACTAATTACCCAACAAAAGGCTGCAGTTAGAATGATAACAAATTCTCACTACAGGCAGCACACTCCACCAATATTCAAAACACTCAACCAACTCACCATACAAAACATCCATACTTATTACTGCACCTATTACATACATAGAACACTTAACTCTGATATTAACCCTCCCCTCAAACATCTCCTTGCCAACCTCAACAGAACACATGACCATAACACAAGGCACAGATCACTCTTTGATGTTCCTCGTGTCCATCTCATGCTATGCAAAAACTCAATGCACATAAAAGGCCCTAAAATCTGGAATTCATTACCTGTAAATATAAAAGAAACACTACCTGTTTATAAATTCAAGTCTTTTCTCAAAGATCACTTACTCAAAACCAAATAAATACTGAATAACTGAACCTTATAAATTGTATATCCTATATGTTACTCACAATTATATCACACAAATGTTAAACCTAGGATCCAATCTAACTTTGTTATTTTTTTAAATACACTACCTAACAGAATACTCCATTCGACTGAATGTACAGCAATGCAAGCAACCATATGACCTGTCTTTGTAATACTCATTTGTGCTTTATAGTTATCTGTTTACAATAATGTTTTATCACTGATTTCATCATTGCTTAGTTAATCTTAAGTTAATTTTAAGCCAGCCCGTAATGCTATGCATATAAGTGGCTTTGGCATGCTGCTCTTACCTGTATTTTTTGTACCTCTGTATGTATGCTAAAATTACTAAATAAATAAATAAATAAATAAATAAATAAATAAATAAATGGTGACTTATTTTGCAGAAACAAGCACCAAAAACAGTGATAATATGGAATGTACTAAATGTATCCTTAGATGCCCGCACACTGTCTGGCTTGTAAACACTGGCACACACGGGGCAGTTCAGGCCACATGTGGACACGTCTCGTACGAATCGCATCGAATACCGGGTTTTCGATCGGATACCGAGGCGAAATTTTTGCGTTAAAATGCATCAAATACCGATGCCATCGAATACTGGGGGTCCACTGTATAATAATAATAGTGTTCACTCATTACTTACTTTAAAATATCCGTAGTCTTAATGTAGAGTGAGAGGTGAGTAAACAAGATTAAATGAATAAATGAGAGAATGTGAGTGTACAAGGTTTTCAAGTTTTGTAAACAAACCATTTGTTGTTGTTGTTACCAGCCTGGATACAAATGGTTTCTGTTCACTCTATCAAGCCGACTGGAAAAACATCTCATATTTATGTTAATTTATATGTTACGTAGCATGTTTATTATATACAGTGGACCCTCGACATTCGATACTAATCCGTTCCTGAGAGCTATCGAATATCGAAAATATCGAAAGTCGAATTAATTTTCCCCATAAGAAATAATGGAAATCAAATTAATCCGTGCAAGACACGCTAAAGTATGAAAAAAAAAAATTACCAAATGAAATATTAAGTTTAATGCAATAGAATAATTACAATAACAATAGATTAATAACAATAGAATAATTGACACTCACCTTTAATAAAGATCTGGTGATGATTGATGGGATGGGAGGAGGGGAGTGTGTGGATGGTGTTAGTGTTTAGAAGGAGAATCCTCTTCCATTAGGACTTGAACTGGCAGCCTCACCATGCCTTACCACACTGAGTATGCCACTACGATTCTTAAATCTTTCAAACCAACCTTTGCTGGCCTTAAATTCACTCACATCACCACTAGTTGCAGGCAATTTCTTTACCAAATCATCATGCACTCCGGACACATGCACTCCACTTTCGTACTTTGCAATTATCTCTTCCTTCATTTCAATAGTCATTAGCACCTTTTCTCTCGAAGGGTTGGCACTAGAAGCTTTCTTGGGGCCCATGGTTACTTATTTTGCAGAAACAAGCACCAAAAACAGTGATAATATGGAATGTACTGAATGTATCCTTAGATGCGCGTACACTGGCTGGCTTGTAAACAGTGGCACACACTGTGCAGTTCAGGCCACACGTGGACACGTCTCGTACAAATTGTATCGAATGTCGGGCTTTCCATCGAATGTTGAGGCGAAATTTTTACATTAAAATGCAGCGAATGTTGGATTTATTGAATGTCGATGCCATTGAATGTTGGGGGTCCACTGTAATTTTGAAAAAAAAATCATAGATGGATTAAGCAAAATGTCAATATTAACGTTTTATACACATTTAATGCACCTCAGACTGATTATTATTGTGTTATTATCATTATTAATATGGCATTTTCAAGACCAATAACACACTCTTAATGATTTTAATGTATAGCTGCACACCAGCACAGGTGCAAGATGTGGAGTTTAAAGTAGTTAAGTTCATATTTTATTCATTCTAAAGTGTATATCAGGTCTTTATGTTATTTATATTGTTTATTATGTCATATCAGATGAATTGTGATAGATAAATAAGCTGTATAGTGATATTAGCATCATACTGAAGATGTGACAACTCTGCTTCATGTGTAATACCTATTGGTTCATGAGCAGCTCTGAGACAGAGACAAGCAGACAGAAAGACAGACAGACACACATAGGAAGATATAAAGACAGAAAAGCAGACAGATCTAGACAGATAGACAGACAGACAGATATACAGGCAGACAGATACAGACAGGTTTATGTGCAACAGTGAAAACAAATAAAGAGTGTTCAAGAGTAAGAGCCTTTCTTGCCTTCTTGCCACAATCTCCAGCGCAAGATTCAGACGTCTTCTTAGGGACCATGGTGAAATTTACTGTCCAGTTAGTACAGTTAACCCGTAAACGGTCCAAACGTATATATACGTTTTTACCGCTAGTGCCCCAAACGTATATATACATTTTATTTGTCATACATTCAACATTGCCAAGATAATCCTGAGTTGCCTAGACATGAGAGAATGGGTGTGCGCTCACTGTGTGCCATATTAAAATAATTGGAGATGCCTGGGTACCATATGCTCTTTTTTCCTATTAAAAAAAAAACGATTTTTTTTTTCTCAAAAACGTTGGGACACTATGGTAGAGAACGTATATATACGTTTGGACTGTTTACGGGTTAATACAGTATGATGCTGCTGATAGGGCAGGGTAACTCAAAACTGATGCTGCCTGCATGGCGAATTGCCGCCACGAGTATCATCAAATATTGTACAGCGGTATGCATCAGCCGGCCCAGCCAAGCTGCCAGATTCACGGTCGTAAGTCGAGTCGACGTATGTCGAGCAGGTCGTAAGTCAGATGGTAGGTGTATTTATTACTGAATGAAATGAATACAATAAATACTGCTTAGCATAAAAGTAATGTCAAAACATAGTTAAGCAATGAGGTCTACTCACCCATATGTTATGATATGGATCTTCTGGGCTTTCATGATCATACAAGCGACAGTTTCCTCCATAATCTTTCTCTTCCATTGGTTCCCCCAGCTTAGGGTCAATGTGTTTTAACAGTTGCCGGGCACCAGATGCACTCTGAATGGAGATTTAGGTAGTATAGTAACAATAACTATAAAGGTAAACACTGGTCTATAAATGAACAATGAGTAGTATAGACAGAGCATAACAAAATAAATATTAAAATAATTGGTTTCATGGGAAAATTAAATATTAAATAAAAGGTTGGTGGTAGCAACATACATAATACAGAACTAATGGATATTTTTAGCAATCTGAGCTGGAAGTTGAAGCAATGATAAGGGTTCACTATTTTCAGTGTTTGGAAAGTGATCAAGATAATAACAAAACTGAAGTTAATACAGTATGTGATAAGTATAAATGTTTAGAAAAACTTTAAAATTTAATGAGTAAACTACTGTATTAATGTAGAGCCCCTGCGATACACAGTACTTTACTCAGAACTAAAGCTAATATAAGAACTCAAATTTTAAGTTCAAAAAATGTTCAGAGTAAATGTTGTAATGTACAGTGGACCCTCGGCTAACAAAGGCATCGTCTAATGATAAATTCACCCAACGAAGCACTTGAGCATAAAAAATTTGGAGCGGCCAACAATGAAAAACTCGACCAATGTGATTCATCTCGAACCTTTCGTCCGTCTGAGTCCTCAGGCTTTCGGCATGACAATTTAAATGTCTTTCGCCTCTGTAAAAAAATTTTATGTTATGCTGAAAAAAACATCTTGATTTATAAAAACAGATCAAAATACTTCTGCAGATCAATAAAGGGTTTTTAAAACAGGATACTCTTCTTTTTAAAAGTGCTGAATAAACTGCCCAATTATTTTAAATACTGCCTCAGTTGTGTTTTTCGGGTCTGAAACCAAACTGACAAGGAGTAAGTTTATTTTGTTTTGGTCAAGGACATGTCCCAGAATGAAAATTGCCAGATGAAAGAAAAAGTTGGTAGTTATGGGAAGGGAAAGATGTGTAAAAAAAAGGGGGAATGACTGATGGAGGTTTGAGGTAAAAAAAAAAAAAGTGGGGGGGAAAGGGGAAAACACTAGCATATAAAGTTGTAAAAATTTTTAAATCCAGAAAGGAAAGGCAGAATAAAACATATGGGAAAGATAAAAAAAAAAAGGGGAATTTTAAGGAGAAAAGGGGGGAAAATGTAACAAAGGGGGGTTTAGTCATTATGGTGCTGTACTTTTCTTTACAAAAAATTTAATAAATTTTTTGAAAATTTTTTTTAAAAATTTAAAAATAAAAAATTGCCCCTATTTTTAAACCCAAAAACACTGTTGGTCCTGTTTTATTTCAGAGTTTAGTCCTATGCCCCCGGGAAAAATGAAAAAAACATGAAATATGTGGGGTTTTGCAAATTTTATATTAGCCCCAGTTGGTTTGAGGGGGGGTTTGTTGAGGTGGTTTGGTCTTTTAGAGAGATGGGGGGTAAAAGGAAGAATGCCCTTGGAAAGCGTAAAAATTTCTTAGGGGAAAGGAAGGGCCCGGGGTTAGGGGTCGTCCTCGAAAGGGGTTGGAGGGGGGGGGAAAAGGGAATTTTTGGTGGGCGGGGGGGTTTTTGGGATTTCCGCAAGCATGTGTGAGGGTAGTAGGGGGAGCCGGGTTAGTAGATTGGTAGACAGCAACCGAGGGAGGTACTACCTTTCCTGCCAAGTGAGTAAAAACAAAAACCCTGTAATTTTTTTTACGTGAGGGTGGGATTGCGGGTGTCTTTTTCTTTTTAAAAAAAACATGCAAGATTTCGTTACGTCTTGCTACTATTCTTAACTTAGATCACACTACACAAACATGTATAAAAAAGGCTTATATATTTTTTATAATATACAGTGGCCCCTCAATTCGTCCGGCCTGAAAGTTTCCATTTGGGGAAATACGGGGGCCCCCCCGCTAACGATGGCTTTTCACATAGCGATTAATCCGCATCCCGTTTTCCCTTTAAATCGCACAAAATTTTGCCGCGAAATACCAAATTAAAAAAAAACCCGCTCACCGATTTTTCGCCCGAACGGCCCTTTTGTGCGCCCTCAGCCACCCTTTCACATGTGCCCCCCGTGCCGGGTTTTACCAGCCAGCCCCCGCGGAACCCTCCAACCCTTTTACACCGGGGAAAAATTTCGTATTATTACATGTTTTTGGGTGCTTTTTCGGGAAAATAATGACCATGGGCCCCAAGAAAGCTTCTAGTGCCAACCTTTACCCCCAATAAGGGTGGGAATTCCAATGGGAAATGAAAAAAAAGATCATTAAAAGTATGAAATGGAGTGCGAATCGCCGCCCTATTTAAAAGGTTGTACAAAAAAACCCCAATAAACCCATCGTTTTACTTTTGTGGGCCCCCCAAACCCAAAAGACAATAAAGGGAAAAGCTTTTCTTGCCAAAGGTTTAACTGTGTTTTCGAAACAAAGATGAAAAGTGAGGGAAAGATGTTGAGAGCCCTCTTTTGGGTGTGGAAAAATTGGGAAAAAACAGTTTAGCAGGAAAATAGCGTCTCTAAAAGCATCATATGTAAAAAGGCTAGGAAGTTGCATGACGTTTTAAATTTAAAAAAAATGCTGCAACTATTTGATGAGTGAGTAAATTTTAAGGCCACAAAGGGTTTGGGTTTTTTGGGGAGATTTAAGAAGGGGAGGGGGCACCCATAGTGTGAAAAAGGAAATGGTGAGGTTTGCCAGTTCGGCCCAAAAAAAGGGGCTAAAAAAATTTTGTGCAGGTTTTTAAAGGGAGTACATAGCAGTAAAGGGGACTGAAACCTGAACAAGGGGGTTTTATTTTGATAAAAAAGGCCCTGTTCTGGAAGAAAATGCCAAGCAGGTCCTTTCTTTACTCAGGGGGAAAAAGGGGAAACTAAAGGGACATAACCCTTTATAAAAGACGGGCCCTTTACTCGGGTTGATTTTGTGCCAAGGGTTTAGTGGTGTTTGAAAATTTTAACCCTTTTAATTGGTGTTCACTCGGGAAACCCCCAGCATGTTCGGGGCAAAAAAATATCCTCAAGGCTAATTTGTGTTTTGCTGTGGAGGGCAAACAGTAATCCCATGGGTCCTAGAGCCCTTTTTTCTATGACTGGTTACCCCAGGGCTTTTGGGGCCCCCACTGTGAAAAATTATTCCTGGAAAAAAAAATTTGGCCCTTTTAAGGGCCCTCCGGGTATTAAACAATTTTCCCGGGTTCATCCTTCAACGGGGCCCAAAACCCGACTTTTTGGGAGAAAGAGCTTAAATTAAGGTCATTTTTTTTCCTCATAATACCACTCCTCTCCTTGCAGTCCCATGGCCCAGCAGGTCACAAAAAAACTTCAAAAAACTCTACACAAAAGTTATTTTAAAAAAGTCCCTTTGTAGTGACCTCGAAACTAAACTGACTCTAAAGAGAGTTTTGGAGAAATTTCATTTTTAGCACCTCAATTGTGTAAACATTATGGGTAAGGCTTGGGGGGGAAGGATAAGGGGCCCTTTTAAAACTCTTTTGGGGAAAAAAACTGGGCCCAAAGAATGTGTAGCCAAAAGGGTTTTTAAAAGGGTTTTGAGGCAAACCCCCTGAGAAACCTTTAAGCCCATTTTGTGGAAATCCTTGTGGCATTGGTGAAAGCCCCTTGGGGGTTGGGGTTAGTGGGGGGGGATGTGGAAGATTTTGGTGGAGGAGGACAAGAAGAACAAAACACTGATGAGTTTGCAAGTTCATCTTCAACAGCAAGAGGCCAGCCCTGAGGAAACTGCTTCGGGGGGGGGGGTTTAGAAAAATTTGGGAAAGAAGTTGCCTCTTTAAAAGTTTAAAGGAAAGGGTGGCAATGTGGCTTAAAGTGCAAACCCTTTTTTTTGATAAAAAACACCCTACACGGGCTTTTTGCAACCCGTGCGGGGGGGCCCTTTTTCACTAAAATGTTTAAAAATTTTTAAAGGAAAAGCCCAAAAAAGGAACGGGGGGGTACGGGCCCTAGGACAGTTTGGGTTGGGTGTAAACAGAGGTCCAATGATTTCTAAAAGTGGTCCAAAGTGGCTTTTAAAAAAAGGGAAGTAACCCTGGAAAAGGCCCTTGACCCCAAAGTCCTAATGGAAGAGGATTCCCCTTCTAAACTTTTAAATAATCCACATCCCCCCTCCCCCCAAATCCCTCAATCATCACCAGATCTTCAAAAAAAGGTAAGGTAATTTTAATTGCCCATGTTTTTCTTCATTTTGTGTGTTTTTAAAAAATTAATTTTTCATGTGGAAAAAATTTTTTTTTTTTCATACTTTGGAGGGGTCGGAAATGGTTTAATTTGATTTCCATTATTTCTTATGGGAAAAAATTAATTTGCCCTAACGATAATTTCGCTTAATGTTAAAGCTCTCAGGAACTGTTTAATATCGTTGGGGCGGGGGTTCCACTTTTAAGAAATTTTACTTCAAAAAATGTGTTTTTTTAGCCCCTCTGCAAAAAAAAAAAACAGTTTTTTTTTACATACCCGGGACCGGGATACGGGAAAATTTTGGTAAAACAATGTTTGGGATCCCTGGCATTTTTGGAAAGGGGAAATATGTTATATATCTTCATATTTTGCTTCTAAACTGTTGTTTTGGGGCCCCTCTGAAAAAATGATTATGCTTGAGTGAGGTGAAGTGTTGAATGATGATGAAAGTATTTTTTTTGGGGATTTTCTTTTTTTTTTTGGGGTCCCCTCCCTTCAGGGGGAAACCCCCCCGCCCTTTTTAAAAAAAAAAAAATCCAGTATATACCCCAAGAAAGTCAACAAAAAAAATGGGGAACCCTTTTCCAAAAAATATGGTTTTTTGGGTGCCCAAAATGGCACTATTTAAACACTATAAACTCTTTAATCTATCCTTACCCCAACCTTTTACAAAAAACAGTAGGGCCCCCCCTTTAAAACGGCGTTTCGCTTTACGATTTTCCCCAATAACGGTCATTTCAAATTAGGGGAACCAAAACTCCCCTCTACGGTCCCCCCCCTGATTTTTCAAAATATGGTCACCCCCCCCCCAAACCCTGGTTTTTTTTCATTCCTGTGAGTTTCCGTAAGCACAAATTTTTCCCCATTATGTCTGGAAACCCCAAAATTTTCGGGTTTTTTAAAAGTTATTTCATATTTTATATATCCCTTTTGATTTTTTATACTTATGTATACCTGTACCTAAATAAATTTAAAATACTGTGTTTGGCGTGCAGGGTTACATTTTAAAATTTATTTGGTTTTTAAATGTCCCCCGAGACGTCATTTTAGTAATGATAAAATCACCAAGTTTCCTTTTAAAAAAGGGTCGTATTTTTAACTTTAATTTTAAAACAAAATTTTCTTAATCCACCCATTAAAATTTTTTTTTCCAAAATTTAAATAATAAAAAGATGTAAAAACAAAATTTGATAAATAACCCCACATTTAAAAAATAAACATAAATGTAAACATACATAAATAAAAAAATAAAAAATTTTAATTTCTTGGTGGCAAAACCTTTTGATAGGGATCTCTCTCTTTCAGGTTTCAAAAGTTCGAGCCCGTCCAGGAGGATGTTATTACGGGCCCGAAAGTTTTTCTGCGTGTCCCCCTATGAAAATAACATCTTCCTTGTATGACAGGTTTTAGGTTGGTAGAAAACCCCAACCCCCGGGGGAGGTCCCTAAAGTCCTCCCAAAAAGTGAGTTTTTAAAAAGGGAAAGCCTGTAATTGTTTTTAACTTTGAGGGTGGATTGCTGGTGTCTTTTGTCTGTCTCAAAAAATATGAAGTTTACGGCTTGTCTTGCTACTTCAAATTACATTTTAGGTAAACATTTCCATACATGTCCCTTTTTATTTATACACACTCATCTGAGTTTTCCTTTTTTTTTTACCCTTTTATTTTTTGGGGTCTTTTTTATTTTTTCCTTTCTTTTTTTCCCAGGGGAAAGGGGAAATTAAAAATTCTTTCCTCCGTAACCCCATGCGGTTGAAAAAGTAAACTAAAATGCTGGGAACAATGGGGGGCTAGCAACCCCCTTTTCCTGTAAAGTTATTTAAAAAGAAAAAAAAGGGAAAAAAAAACTGCCCCAAAGGGGGAAGCCTGAATGGGGTGGATTTGTGAAAAAATTGGATAAAAAAGATAATGGGGATGTTTTAAAAATGAAAAGAAGCTGGGATGCCTGGCTTAAGGGGAAAACAAAGCTAAAGGGGGGGTTGGGGAGTTTCAGTGGAGAGGAATAAAGGGAAATTTTAAAATCGGGGGTTTTTCAAATAGAGTTAGAGCTAAAGGAGGAGTAGCAAAAAGTTGAAGGATTAAAATATGGCAAAAGGGGAAATTAAATTTTTTAAATTCAAGGTTTATGTGGAGTAAAAAAAAGGTTGGATTTGAAAAGTGGGTTTAGTAAAGCGTTTTTGGGCCCCTAAAAGAGAAAATTTGTGGGAGGGGAAAAGGGGGTTTTTTTTGGGGAAATGTTGGTGAAGGGTGGAGGTTTTGCCCCCAGGTGTGGGTTATTGGGGGGGTTTTTTTCAATTTTTTAAAGGGGGTTTTAAAATTTTTGTGGGGGATTTGGTGGAAAATTTGGGGTCCCCAGGGGTAAATTGAAAAGGGGGCCTTTAATTGAGCTATGTGTAGAAAAAAATTTGGGTAAAAAACCAAAATTTAATTTTTAAAAAAGGGTAATAAATTTAAAAAGGTTTGATGTAGCCGTAAGGGGAAGTATTTTTTTAAGATTATGTATTGGGGGAAAAAAGGTTTAAAGGGTTAGGCCCCGGGGTTTTACATGTTTATAGGGGGGGAAAATGATATATCGGATCATTATTTATTTTGAGCTACATTTAGAAAAAAAGGGAAGAGGGGAAAAAGGGGAAGGTGTCAACAACAAGTAGGGGGGAATTGAAAGTTATAAACAAAGGGGGAGGGGGAAAATTTTTGGGTAAAATAAAACAAATATTGGCGGGAAAGGGGGGGCTATGCAAAGATGAGTAGTGGGGGGGTTAAAGAGGGTTGGATGAGTTTTTAAAAAAGGGAAAGTATTAAAAATGGGGGCAGAAGTTTGGGGTTATGGGAGGGGGGGGAAGGAGGAAAGGGGAAATGTTTGGTGGAATGTTGAAGAAAAGGGTGTGTTTCAAGAGAAAAATTTTAGCTTATGGGGAGGTTTTTACAAAGCAGAAGTTTATAAGAAAGCAGGGTAAAATGGGAGAAAAGAAAGGTGAAGAGAGTGGGTGAAAAGAGTGAAAAAGGGGAAGAGAAAAGAAAAAATTTGGGAAAACCCCTGTCAAAATTTTTTAAAAAAAACAAAAAAAAATTTAGGTTTTAAAAAATTTTAAGAAAGCCTAGGGAACGATTGGACTTGCCCATTAAAAACGGAAGTGGGGGGAGTTGGGAAGATGGGGGGAGAGGAGGAATTAGGTTTTGGGGGCCCCAAAATTTTTTGGGGGGGAAAATTTTTAAAATTGTTAGGAAGAAAGGGGGGGCGGAAATTTTCCCAGCACGGCCAGGGGGGTATCCCAAAATCTTTTAGGGAGTGAAGAAGAGCAGAATGTAATTGTGGGGGAGGTATGTGAGGCATTAATAGTTTGAAAGGGGGTAAAGCAGCGGGAAAACTGAGGGGGATCATGACAGAAATGTTAAAAGCAGGGGGGGATAAAAGTTTTGGGAAATTTGGGTTGGTACTTTTTTTTTAAATTTTAAATTTTATGAAAGAGGGGAAGGTACCTAGGGTTGGCAAGAGCTTGTTTTACCCCCTTTTTAAAAAGGGGAAGGGGGAAAAAAGAGATTGTAAAAATTAAGAGGAATAATTTTTACGGGAGTAAAACCACGAAAAGGGGCCCGGTAGGGTTTTAAAATTTGGGAAAGAATTGAGGTAAGACGGAATGTAGGATTGCGATGAGAATTTTGGGTTTCGGGAGTGGGTAGGGATGTGTTATAAAGGTTTACATTGAAAAATATATGTGAACAGTGGTTAGTTCGTCATTGCCTCCCCCCCAAACCCTCCAAAACCCCCCCACTCCCCTAAAAACCCCCAAGGATTTCCCCAATGCCCCCCAATGGTTTCCTAAACCCTGGCATAGGTTTTCTCAGGGTTATTCAAACCCTTAAAAACCCCTTTTTTGTTTTACCATTTTTGGCCACAATTTTTTCCAAGAAAAGGAGTTAAAGGGTCCCTTAGTCATTTCCCTTTCCCAACCCCTTTTCCTATAAGGTTTTTTTACAATTGGGGATAAAAAAAGTGACCCTTCCAAAACTTTTTTTAGAGTCATTTGAGTTTCTGTGGTAAATTAAAAAAGCCCCTTTTTGAAAATAGTTTTTGGGGTACATTTTTCTTAAAATTTGGGAAAAGGGACCTGGGGTCCAGGGGCCCTGAGGAGGGGGAGGGGTTATTAGGGGGGAAAAAACTTGCCTTAATAAAAGCTAATGCCCCCGGGAAAGCCCACTCTCCCAAAGGGTTGTATTTTTGACCGGGGGCATTGCCCAAACCCGGGGAACCACTTATGGTCTACTTTTTTTTTTCAATTGGGTTTAATTTTTCACAGTGGGGGCAAATGCAGGGTGTAAACCCAGTCATAGAAAAAGTCCCTTGTGACCCATGCCTTACTTTTTTGCCCCCCCACAGCACCCCCAAAAAATTAGCCTTGAGGGCATTTTTTTTTTCCTAAACATCTGGGGGGTTTCAGAGTGTTTCCCCAATAAAGGCTTCACTTTGCAACAAAAATCCAATTGGCACACATTAAAAGGGGTAACCCTGTTTTTCTTAGGGCTTATGTCCTGGGAGTCCCCTTTTTCCCTCCTAAAGGTGAGTGGGTCCTGCTTGGCATTTTTTTTTTCCAAACAGGCCTTTTTTGGGTTGGGCAATTTTAAAACACTTGTTCGGGGTTTAAAATTTCTCCATTTGTCTTTTTAACCCTTTTCCAGAATTCCCTTCAGATATTTTTCAGTTTGTTTTTTGGGTCCGAATTTGGCGCCTCCCCAGCCTAATCAACTATGTATGCCATTTTGTTTTTTAAATTTCTTTGAACCCAACCTTTGCGGGCCTTAAATTCACTGACTTTCAGTTTTTAAGTTGCAGGAAATTTTTGTCTTTACCAAATCGTCATGAAAATGCCTAGCCTTTTCAAAAAATGACCCGTTTGAGAGATGCTTCTCCTGCTATCGGGTTTTTTCATTTACCCGGCACCAAAAAAACCTCCCCAACATTTTCAAAACCTTTTTGGTTTCACTGTTTCGTTTTCCAATTTTGCATTTTTTTGCAAGAACAGTTCCTTGATTCCCTTTTTTCCCGGGTCACTTATATAGAATGGTTGTTTGGGGGTTTAAACAAATACAACCCTGCCCACTCCGACCCCACCCCTTCCATTTTCCCGTATTTTCCCAATTATTTTTTTTTCCCTTCATTTTAAATATTCATGTGCCCCTTTTTTTTCTTAAAATTTTTGGGCACTAGAAGCTTTCTTGGGGCCCTTGGTACCTTTTAAATAACAAAAAAAACAGATCCCCTTTACCCACAAAGCTAACGGGGGGAAAATTCTTGGGGAATTTCCACCTTGATAATAGACTCAAATTTCATCCAAAATAAAACAACAAATTTCTAAAAAAATTTCCCCAAAGAAATGTAGGCTTTCTATCGAAGTTTCGGTTTTATGTTTTCCCCCAGTCAGCCCCCCCTGGCCCCTTTTTCACTCTTTTTATTTACCCCCATCTCACCTATGGGAAATTTTTTCATGGGGCTCAGACCCCCTAAATTTCCCCCAAAAAAAGGCTGCAGTTAGAATGAAAAAATTCTCACTACAGGCAAACACACCCACCAATATTTTAAAAAACTCAAAACCCAACTCACCCCTAAAAAACATCCAAAACTTATTACCCGCACCTATTTTCATACATAAACAATTTAAATCTGATATTAACCCCCCCCCCAAAATCCCCCTTGCCAAACCCCAAAAAGAACACATGACCCTAACACAAGGCAAAGATCACTCTTTGAGTTCCCCCGTGTCCAAACTCATGCTATGCAAAAAAAATCAATGCACATAAAGGCCCAAAATTCTTTGGGAAAAAATTACCTGTAAAAAATAAAAGAAACACTACCTGTTTATAAATTCAAATCTTTTTCAAAGATCATTACTCAAAACCAAAAAAATTTTGAAAAAACTGAAACCCCCATAAATTGTTTTTTCCTATATGTTACCCCACAATTATATCAAACCAAAAAGTTAAACCTAGATCCAATCTAACTTTGTTATTTTTTTTTAAAAACAAAAACCCAACAGAATACCCCCATTCCCACTGAATGTACAGCAATGCAAGCAACCATATGACCTTCTTTGTAATACTCATTTTTGCTTTTATGTTATCCGGTTTTTTCAATAATTTTTTTTTCACTGAATTTTTAATTTATTGCTTAGTTAATTTAAGTTTTAAATTTTTAAACCAGCCCTAAAGCTATGCATATAAGTGGGGTTTTGGGATGTTTCTCTTACCTGTTTTTTTTGTACCTCGTATTTTATGCAAAAACTAAAAAAATAAAAATAAATAAAAAAAATAAATAAAAAAAGGGGAAGAGGAAAAGGAAAAAACAAGTGATAAAATTTTTGGGGGGGGGATTTTTCCCTTAGAGGAAAACCTTTTGGGGAAAAACCCTACAAACAGGGGGGTTTTTCAGGAAGTGGGAAAAGGGTTTCTGTAAGTATGGGGGGAAAAGGGGTTTCCGGGGGTTTTTTGGGGGGGGGGATGGGGGGGGGGGGGGGGGGAAAAATTTTTTGGTTTTTTTTAAAAAATTTGGGACAAAAAGGGGAAAGTTAGGGCCATGTTTAAAAACGGGTTTTCAACCATAATACCGGTTTTTGATGGATAGAGGCGAAAAATTTTTTGGAAAATGCAATTTTAAATGTTGGAAAAAAAACTTTTTGGGGTTCCACTGGATAATAATTTTTGTTAAATTTTTTTTTTAAATTTTTTTAAAATTCCGTAAAAATCTTTAATGTTAATTTTTTTGGTTAGGGAAAAAAAAAAATTTTTAAAAAAATAAATGGGAGAATTGTATTTACCAAGGGTTTTCAAATTTGAAAACAAAATTGTTGGTTTTTCCCCTGAAAAATGGGTTTTTGTTAATCCTTCAAGCCGCTGGAAAAAAAAAATTTTAAAAAAATTTATGTTTTTAAAAATGTTACGTAACATGAATTTTTAACAATTGGAAATTTGACATTTATTTTCTAAAGTTCCCGGGTATTGAAAATGGGGGGAAAATTCGGGGGGTGGTAATTTTAAAGGGGAAAAAAAAATTTTAAATTTAACCCGGGGAAACAGCCTTTAAAAAGTATGAAAAAAAAAAATTTCCCAAATAAATAATTTTTTAAATGCTTTTAAAAAAATTTACAATAAAAATAGATTTTAAAAATTTAAAAAATCCTTTCCCTTTAATAAAGAACCCTTTTTTTGAGGGGTGGGAGGGGGAGGGTTTTTATTTTAGAAAAAGAACCCTTAAAATTGGGGAAACTTTTAACCTTTTAGCGCCTTTTTTCCTTGGGCCTTTAACCCAAAACTTTAAATTTAAATGCACTACATTCTAAAATTTTTAAACCAAATTTGTGGCCTTTTCCATCAATGTTGAGGCAAAATTTTTTTAAAAAAACATCAGATTTGGGGAAAATTGCCATTAATTTCGGGGACTTTTTGAAAAAATTTTTTTATTTTCAAAAGTCAAAATTTAAAATTTTTCTTTCATGGGTTGGATTTAAATTTGTCCCCCTTACTTATTTTTGGCCCCCAAGACCAAAAACATTTAATTATTTAATGTTTCTGAACCCGACCAGGTGCCAAATTGGGTTGGTTTAAAAGTTGGCCCCAATTTGCATTCACCAAAAGTGGAACACCTCTTTTGTTTTTTTTTTGTTTTTTAAAGTCCCTTTCCATGAAATTTGGGGAAAATTTTTAATTAAAAAAAGCGAATGTTATTTAAAATTTAAATGTCAATTTCTTATTGTTTCCCCCTTTTTTAAATTTTTGAAAAAAAACAAGAGGAAAGAAAAGCAATAAAAACTTTTTTAAAATTTAAAAGACAAATTTTTAACAAAAACTTTTAAAACCCCCCCCAAAAAAAAAAAAAAAAAGAAGAAACAAAAAACGGAATTATACAGGGCAAAAAAAACAAAGGAATTAACCAAAGGAAACCCCGGTTATTTTTTTGGGTTGGGGGCCCCAAAAGTTGGAAAAAACAAATTGAAAAGAAAAATGTTCAAGGTAAAAAAGGCCCGGGGTTTTGGGGGCCCCCTTCTTGCCCAATCTCCAGCGCAAAATTCAGAAAGTTTCTTGGGACCATGGGGAAATTTACTGTCCAATTTGTACAGTTAACCCGTAAACCCGGGCAAACGATATATACGTTTTTTTCCCCGGCCCCAAACGGGTTTTTAAAATTTTTTTTTTGGTTTTTACATTTTAACATTGTCCCAAAATAATCCGAGTTGCCTTTTTCTTTTGGGGAATGGGGGTCGCCACTGTGTGGGCCCTATTTAAAAAAATTTGGGGGATGCCTGGGTACCATATGCTCTTTTCCCATTAAAAAAAAAAACGAATTTTTTTTTTTTTTAAAAAAAGTTGGGCACTATGGTAGGGGAACGTATTTATACCCTTTGGACTGTTTACGGGGTTTAAAACAGTATGATGCTCCCGATAGGGGCAGGTAACTCAAAAATGATGCTGCCCGCATGGCGAATTTCCCCCACGAGTATCTCAAATAATTTTAAAAGCGGGATTTCATCAGCCGGCCCCCAAGCTGCCTTACGGTCGTAAACGAGTCCAAGGGATGTCGAGCAGGTCGTAAGTCAGATGGTAGGGGTATTTATTCCCGAATGATAATGAAAACAAAAAAAACTGGGTTGCCCTAAAAGAAAAGTCCTTTAAAAAGGTTTAAGGGAATGGGGGCTACTCACCCATAAGTTTTTTAAAATGGATCCTTTTCCCCCCGGGCTTTCATACATACAAACGACAGTTTCCTCCAAATTTTTTCTCTTCCCTTTTGGGGGTTTCCCCCGCTTTGGGCAATGTTTTTTTAACAGTTGCCCGGGGAACCCAAAGCACTTGAATGGAGATTTAGGTAGTTTTTAGTAACAATAACTTTTAAAAAAGGGAAACCTGGTCCCATAAATGAACAATGAGTAGTATAGACAAAAGCCCCCCCCCCCCCAAAAAAAATATTTTTAAAAAATTTTGGTTTTATGGGAAAATTAAAATTTTTAAAAAAAAGGTTGGTGGGGCAAAATACATAAACAGAATTTTTGGATATTTTTAGCAATCGGAGCTGGGGGGGTTGGGAATGATAAGGGTTTAAATATTTTTCAGTGTTTGGAAAGTGATCAAGATAAAACAAAACTGAAGTTAATTTTCAGTAAAGGGTTTAAATATAAATTTTTTAGAAAACTTTAAAATTTAAAGAGTAAACCCAATGTAATTTTAAAAAAGAGCCCTGCGATACACAGTTTTTCTTTACTCAGGAAAATAAAGCTATATAAGGGAAAACCCAAATTTTTAAATTCAAAAAATGTTAGGGGTAATGTTGTAATTTTACAGTGGACCTCCTTTGGCTAAAAAAGGCATGTCCTTTAAAGAAAAATTTACCCAAAGGAAAAAACACTTGGTCATAAAAAAAAATTTGGGGCGGCCCACAATGAAAAACCCCGCCAATGTGATTAAACCCCGAACCTTTCCCCTCCAGTCTGAGTAAACCCCAGCGCCCCGCTTTCATTGTTTTCAAGCCAGGGTGGCCCGTTCCATGCATACAATTTGATTTCATTTTTTATTTATTCCATTTTTTTTAGTCTTTTTAACTGGCTAAAAATAAACCCCCTGGGCCCAAAAAAAGTTCTAATGCCAACCCTGTGGAAAAAAGGTGAGAAAACTATCCAAATACTATCGTACCATGGTCCCGCTGCGCTGGGAAAAAACCCTCAGCTGTTGGGTGCACCACCCTCAGCTGTACTACTAAAGATTTTGGGGTGTGTGCTGTTGGTATGGCCCTTTAAAAGGGGAAAAAAATTACTGAAAACAATTAACCCCCGGGGTTAGCCCACCAGGATAACCCCAAAAAAGTCAGTGTGGCAATTTAGGGCTGTTTAAATTATTTCCCTTGGGGGCCTTAAAACTTTTTCTCCCATGAAGACCCCAAAACCAAGGTTCCAAAAAAAAAACCCCTTTAAAATCCGGGATAAAACCAGCCCAAACTACAGACCCTCCCCCCCTTTTCTTTATAACAAACTGGGGAAAACCCGCCCCAAAACCTCACTAAGTTTAAACCCTTTAAACTACAAAACGAGACAGGCAGTTAACAACTTTAACAGCTATGAAAAAAATCGATTGGGGAAATTTAGCTCAAAACTTTTTAAACAGATGTGAAGAAATTAAAAAAAAAAAATTTTTAAAAAAAGCACCCCAAAACCCTATAACAAACATTGCCCCCGAAAAACTACACAGATACAGCAAAAAGACTGAATAATCCCTGGCTAACACCACGCATCCTCAAATCCAAATTTTCACAAAGCCCCAAATAAAGAAAAACAGTTAAAAAATGGGTCAAATAACTAGAGAACAGTCTAAACGTTTCTTTTCCGCACTTACCAAACCTGGAAAAAGATCTAAAAAATCTATTATGAAAAAAAGACTAAAAAATCAAAAGGGGATATGGGAAAAAAAACCCGGGGAAAAATCTATCTGAAATTCTTGGAAAAAAAAAAGTTATCCAAAAAAAAAAACAAAAAACTAACAAAAAACAGATGAATCCCATTTACACTACTTAAAAAGCAAACAGACTCCTTTTTCCCCCCATATGTAAAAATCTAGCGAACCCAAAAAACCCCGGGTAAACACCCGTCCATCAGACTACCTCATTGGTTTCCTACCCAAAAAACGCTATTTTTTTTGCTCCAACCCAAACCCCCTGAAATTTTTTTCTATCTAAACCCCCCTTAAAAACAAGGCCCGGAGACATAAAAAGCTTGCCTGCTTTTATGTAAAGAAAAAACTTTTTAAGTTTTGTAAAAATTATTGCCAAAAACTCTTTAACAAATTCCCTGGAAACCCGTTACCTTCCCCAAAAATCCTCAAAATAGCGAGGGGCATTTGAAACCACAAAAGGGGGTGGGCCAAGCTGATTTAATAACTATTTGACCAATACAACTTACCACGCTCTCTAAAATCTTTTAAAAAATTTAAGCAAAAAGGATCCCATTCCTACCTCGTTTTCACACAACTAATTTAAAACCCCTTTTCAGTTTTGGGTTTAGGAAAAATAAAAAGCACCCAATTTTATGTTTTTATACACATCAGAAATTTTAATTTTTACCGCACTCGAACAGAAAGAAGTCCACGGGCATTTTTTTTGTTTACTTTAAAACTTTCGATAAAATTGACCATGAACTGCTGTACCCTAAAAATTTAAGCACTTTTGGTATCAGAAGCCCCTCCCTCAACTACCTAAAATCAACCTTAGTAACAGAATTCAAAAAGAGTAAGCAAATTTATGCAAAAATCTTCCCCCCAACCCAAACACAGTAGGGGTCCCACAAGGGAAAGGGCCCTTTGGGCCACTCCTCTTTTTTCATTTACTCAATGATCTACCAAATCATCACAGCTACTCAAAACCCTTTATTTGCAGATGACACTTCTTTTGTCTTTTCCCACCCAAAAAATGGTCATATAGCAAAAACAGTCAATGTAAATTGCAAAAATATGCCCGGGTGTTGGGCTAATAAACTTTCCCCGAAAAATGATAAAACCTATTTAAATTTAGTTTTGGGAAAAAAAGCTGCAAAAAGATCCGTTAACATAGCACTAAATTGGGTCATCAGTCACAAGGATCACAAGGGAAAAAATTCCTAGTATCCCCCTTTTTAAATAGCCTTAAGTTCCTGACACACATACCCAAAAAAATCAACCAAGAAAATTTTCCAAAACTGTAGGGATACCCATCAAAGATAAAGGGACTACATTCCCCCAATAGCTTTTCCCCCCAAAATGTACCATTTCACTATAAAACCCTTATTTTACATATGGGGAATTTTTGCCAAAGGGGGATCAAAAATCCAACATCTAAAAACCCCAAATAACCCAGCAAAAGGCAGCCAAATAAGAATGATAATGGGAAATTTCCCCTCCCCAACCCCACTCCCGCCAATTTTTAAAAATTTTAATCTGCTCACCTTTAAAAAGAAACCATATTTTCATGTGCCTACTAATACACAGAACAATTTCAGCAAAATTTTTAAAACCCCCCACTCAAACTTCTCCTCAACCCCAAATTAAAAAAGGACACATTTACCACAACACAAAAACAAGTTTTCTTTTTATAACCTGGGTCCTTTTTACCCTTTTGTAAAAACCCCATGAAAAATTTAAAAGGGGCCCCAAAAATTGGGAAATTCCCTTACCAGAATTTTTATTAAAGGGAACCAGTCTGAAAACCAGTTTAAGACTCTCCTCAAAAGCCACTTTATCACCCTAGACTAAATGCTAAATACTCAGTACACATACTCACCTATGTACTCCCATATCATAACTTCAACAATCACTTTGAACCTTTTATCCATTGTTGACAGGAATATAATTGAACCATTGTTTTTCACAAAAAGCATTTTAGACTATAAGAATATATCCTTTTTCTTATACAAATTTAATACACTTATAATTAATAATCTACTGTTCAACTATTAAATAATTACTGTCCTACTGTACAACTATGATAAAATCCTTAGTGTTAAGTAGTCTGTAAGCCAATAATGTTAAGTTGGCCCATAATGCCAAGGCATAATAGAGCCTCTCTTTGCATTGCAACCCACTATTGTAAATATAAAATCTCAATGTACTGTTTGCAAAGACATAAAATAAATAAAGATGATAAATACACCCCACAGTAGAATAAATAAACATAAATATGAGATGTGGTAGCAGACAACTTGCACAAGTGACACCATATTAGAAATAATAATAATAATAATAATAATAATAATAATAATAATAATAATAATAATCATCGAGTCTCATTAAATGTTGTATATTACGTTAATATACACATGTCCATTAATCAATCCATGATATTTTTTTCAAAATTATATAATAAACACGATACATAACATATAAAGATGATAAATACACCCCATAATAGAATAAACAAACATAAATATGAGATGTGGGAGCCAGACTTTTATGAGTGATGGCAAGAATAACATTTTCTCTAGTCCAACATCAGAGAAAATGTGTTATGGGGGGTAACTGTAGAAAATTATTCCTTTCGTATGTAAGTTTATTCAGGTATACACAAATACAGTTACATAGATTATCATATATAACAGCATATGTGTAGAGAACCTAGGATATTATTATTATTATTATAATCAAATAGAAGTGCTAAACCACAAGGGCTATATAGCGCTGCAGGGCAGGAAGGAAGCGAGGGTATCAGGTGGCAAAAGGGAGAGGGATAATTAGTAGGTTACAGAGAACAGCAGGGCAGTGGATAGTACAGGGGTAGAGGGTAGCAAGAGATTGAGGTAGAAAGGGCTGAGGGGAGTGCGAAAGGTATCGTCATTAGAGTTTGTGGAGTAAGTCAGTTGTTGTCAAGAAGTCAATGAGAGAGTTAGGATTACAGGAAGGTCCATCAGCATGAAGGGAAGGTAAAGAGAGAGTAGTAGAGCGGAGACGACGTTAGAGGTAAATTCTGTGTACTCGTTGATAGAGGGGGCAGTAACAGAATGTGGCTAACCGATACTGGAACCTGACACATCTCACAGAGAGGAACAGGGTGCCTCTTCATGAGATACCCACGAGTAAGACGAGTGTGGCCAATGTGAAGACGGGAGAGAGTAGTCTCCCAACCTCGACACTGATGACAAGAAGACGGCCAGTAACCTATACTCGGTTTAATAGAATGAAGTTTGTTACCGAGTAGATTAGACCAACGTTATTGCCAACGGGTGTGAAGGTGGGTAGCTATTACAGCAAAATAGTCCGTAAATGGAACACCTCTATATGAAACTGGTAGGTCATGTACTGCTGATCACGCAGCAGTGTCTGTCTGTTCATTGCCCTGTACGTCAACATGACCAGGGACCCAACAAAAAACAATATCTTTATGCTTGGTAGAGATACGGAGTAGCCAAAGTTGGATACAGAGGTCTAGGGGGTGAGGTGTATCAAATTTTCGTATAGCCTGTAGAGCACTAAGGGAGTCTGAGACAACCACAAATGATGACACAGGCATAGATGCAATACGGGTAAGTGCTGCAAGAATGGCATACAATTCAGTTGTAAAAATGCTAGCCGAGGATGGTAAATGTCCTCGCACGACACTGTCCGGAAACACTGCTGCGAATCAGATGCCATCAGAAGACTTAGAGCCATCTGTGTACACTGCAATCGCATGAGAATGAGAGTGGAAGTGGTCAAGAAAAAGAGAGCGGGAAGGTACCGTAGGCAGTTGGGCTTTCGCGCAAGGGAGTGAGAAAGAACAGCCTTAAACAGCTGGAACTTCCCAGGGAGGCTGGAAAAAGTGAGATGCTACATAAACATAGAAAGGTGGTAACTGAAGGGAAGACCAAAGCGAATGTAGTCGAAGAGAAAAGGGATGGAGCTAACAGGGGCGATGAACAAATAAAAAATGTCCACTAACATCGGTGACTATTCTATATGGTATATGGAAGGATTGCGGAGATCATGAGAGCGAACATAGTAGTGAAGGCAATGGGCATCATGGCAATCAGACAAGGATGGAATATTCGCTTCTGCACAGAGGCTCTCAACAGGGGAAGAGCAAAAAGCACCAAGGCACAAATGTAATCCCTGGTGATGGTGGGATTAAGGCTCAAGTGAGTTAGAAGGAGAAGCCACTGAATAGATCTGATCACCATAATCAAGTTTCGATAAAATGAGTGCCGAATGTAGGCGAAGGAGAGTTCGACGATCAGCTCCCCATGAAAGATGAGCAAGGGTTTTAAGAAGGTTCAGCCGGTTGTGACAAGTTGCCTTCAGAGAGGTAATGTGAGGTTTCCAGGATAACCTACGGTCAAAGAGAAGGCCTAGAAACCTGACTGTATCACGTTCAGGGATATGTGAGCCATAGAGGTTCAAAGGATGATAGAAGATGACAGAGCGTCTAGTGAAAGCAATTTGGTGAGCTTTGGTACTGGAAAATTTAAACCCATGCATGGTGGTGCAATTGGAAACACGGTTGACCGCATGCTGGAGAGAAACTGTAATGAGGTGACAGTCAACGCCTGCACAAGCTATAGTGAAGTCATCAACATAGAGTGATGACCAAATATTGGATGGAAGACTAGAGGCCAAATCATTTATAGCAAGGAGAAAAAGTGTTGTGCTCAGAACACATCCCTGGGGGACATCCTCAGCTTGGACAAAGTCTGGGGAGAGCCCATTATTAACCCGAAAATGGAAATGTCTGTCAGTTAAAAAGTTTTTAAGGAAAGATGATAGATTGCCTCGTAGGCCTAAGGAGTAGGCTTGGGCCAAAATATTATACCTCCAAGTTGTATCATATGCCTTCTCAAGGTCAAAAAATATGGCAATAACCGAGTGGTTATTCGCAAAGGCATTACGAACACACGTATCCAAGTGTAGTAAGGGGTCTATGGTAGAACGGCCCTTACAAAAGCCATGTTGACTAGTGGTGAGACTGTTGTGCATCTCTAAATACCACATTAGACGTCGATTTACCAGACGTTCCATCACTTTGCAAACTGTACTGGTAAGAGCAATGGGACGATAGTGGGAGGCATCATGTCCCGTAGTACCCGGTTTGCGGAAAGGGAAAACAACGGCAGATTTCCACAGCTGGGGGAGAACTCCTTGTGACCAAACAAGATTGAAGAGGTGTAAGAGGACTACAAGGGCTGATTGATGTAAATGTTGTAACATCCGAATAAGAATGTCGTTAGGCCCAGCTGCCGATGAGCAGCAAGTTGAGAGTGTCGCCTCCAGTTCCTGAAGTGTAAAAGGCACATTATACGGTTCTTCGCTCATTGAAGGGTACTAACTCTCTGGCAGACTTTGAGGAAAGAAACGAGGGGCATAGATGGAGCCCCTAAGAAATACGGACCAGATGATTGCCAATTTCAATGGCAACGTCAAGAGGGTTTGCTATATCAACACTGGCAACCTGCAGAACAGGAGCCGGGTCAGGAGAGTATTTACCACTCAGTTTCCGTACTTTTTTCCAGACTGCACTCATAGAGGAAGCCGAGGTGATGGTGGAAACATAATCTCGCCAGCAAGTGCGTTTAGCGTCACGGATGACACGACGAGCAACCACTCACTTCTGCTTAAAATCAAGAAGTCTCTTTGTGGTTCTACTGTACCGGTACCTGCCCCACGCAGTGCGTTTCAAACGTACTGCCCGAGCACAGGCAGGAGACCACCATGGCACACACTTCTGAGAATGCCTGTCTGAGGTTTAGGGGATAGAATGAGAAGCTGCAGTTAAAACTGATGTCGAGAAGAGGTGTAAAAGTTCATCAATGGAGGATGAAGAAGGAACCTCACTAAAAGCAGTTAGTTGCGAGTAAAGGTCTCAAATTGCTTGATCAAATTGCCAGTGAGGGCTACGAAGAGGTGGTGAATATGAAGGAGAAGTAAGAATGATTGAAAAGTTATCGCTGTCATGTAAGTCTGGTAGAACAGACCAGGCGAAGTCTAGTGCAGTGGAGGAAGAGCAGACCGAGAGATCAATGCAAGAGAGAGTATGAATACGAGGATCAAAATGGGTGGGGGTACCCGTATTTAAAACAGAGGGGGTGAGAAGCGAGAAAAGCCTCCCACTTCATGCCACGTGAGTCACAATGAGACCCCCCCCCCCCGGAGGAGAAATGGCGGGCATTAAAATCGCCAAGTAACAGAAGTGGTGGCAGTAAGGGTGAAACAAGAAAGGCAAAATCTGGGATAGATAATGCCCGAGAAGGAGAAAGATACAAAGAACATATTATAAACCACTTACTCAAGTGGATACGGGCTGCAGTGTAATGCAGCAAGGTATGGACAAATAGTTGACAGTACGGAATATCATTGCATAGAAGAAGGGCACTTTCATTAAAGGTCCCATCTGACAAAGGATCCAAAGAATACAATAAATTATAGCCTGGATGGATTGGAAAACAGCTTTGTGTAATTTTGGTTCTTGTAAACAAACACCAACAGGGAAAAACCGGGAAAGCAACATCTGAAGCTCACCCCGATTACCCCTGAGGCCGCAGATATTCCACTGTAAATAGGCCATGATTGGCAACGAGGAAAATACCAGGAATCCGCAGGTAAGGGCACCTACAGACTAGAGGAGTTAGAAAAGTCTACGTGCGGTGGCATCGGAAAACGTTCAAGCAGCGATGGAATGGAGCGTTACGAAGAATGGAGTTGTGGAATGGAGGAGGGAAGAGAAGGAACAGGAGGTGGATCAGTGTCCATTGAAGGTTTAGTCCCTGCAATATATTCTAAAATAGTGTCAAGTGTTTCTGAATTCAAAGACATTGTATGGTAGACAATATTGAAGATAGAAGGAGGAGGGTGAGTAAAGATTGGGACAGTAATGAACTGTACTAAAGTAGGGGGGGACGAAAGCATGTTGGGAACTGAAGAAGTGTGGGAGGGACAGAAGAGGCAGAAACCTGGGAGGTGGCAGAAGAGGGAGAAACTTGGGAGGGACGAGGGAGGAAGGCACAGAACTAGAAGTAGGGTGAACCTCCACACTTGTAATAGAGCCAGTGAGAGGGGAAGAACCAGGTACAGACTGGAAAGGTAAAATGTGGAGCAGAAGAAGGGAAGGAGGGGGCAAAGAAGATTTGAGCAAAGGGGATTTTTTGGACTTCTGAGAAGTAGAGGGGAGATTGGTAGAAGGTGTCGTACAAGGTCTTGTCGATACCGGGGCTTGTGAGGGAGAACTCGAAGATGTCAGAACAGACTGAGGCGTTGAAGTAGGGACATCTGAGCTCAGGACAGCAAAAGATTAGATACAGGAGTGACTATGGGAGGGGTAACCACAGAGGAGGCTGCAGAAGATGGAACCCCAGAAGTGGGGGGACATTTTGAAAGACGAGAATAAGAAACATGGGGTAGTCTCCCTTGGAGGTGGAGATGAGAAACTGCCATAGCATAAGGGAGACCTTCTGCCTCTTTGAGGCAATGAATTTGACGCTCATTTAAGTAGACCTGGCAATGGCAAGAGTACAAAGGGTGAGCCTCATGACAATTAAGGCAAGAGGAAGGTCGACTGCAAGATGTATTAGAATGGTCATCGGCACCACAGACTGGGCATTCGGCTGTAGATCTGCAATATTTTGCTGGGTGACCAAATCGCCAGCAATTTCTACACTGTTTCGGTGTAGGGATCACCTTTCAAACTTGTAACCGATGTCCTGCTACATAAACAGAGGATGGGAGTTCACGGCTGTCAAAAGTTAATTGAGCCACATTGCAAGGGTAACGTCTCCGCCCGCGGGCAGGAAGGACATAAGTGTCTACCATGCGGATTGGGAGATCTTGGAGTTCCAGCTGTTCAAGAATGTCATTGTCACATGTCTGAAAATTCTGTTGGACTATGGTATGAGGCAGAATGACAGTACCACTTCCAGAATTGAGGGAATGATGTTTTTCAATAGTGACAGGAATAGTATCGATATGTGAAAGAGAAAGATCATGAGCTTGGGTAGCATTCTGGACAGTGATGATGCGTGTACCACACTTCAGAGCATGAAAGGAAATATCTCTACCAACATGGCAGAGGAGCACTTTGCCAATACTATGGTTGGAAAGATAGGCAATAGAGGAAGTCAGTCGTAAAGTAAAGAATTTAGTCCATTGTGCATTCCGAAACTGAGCATGACAGGAATAGTATCGATATGTGAAAGAAGAGAAAGATCATGAGCTTGGGTAGCATTCTGGACAGTGATGATGCGTGTACCACACTTCAGAGCATGAAAGGAAATATCTCTACCAACATGGCAGAGGAGCGCTTTGCCAATACTATGGTTGGAAAGATAGGCAATAGAGGAAGTCAGTCGTAAAGTAAAGAATTTAGTCCATTGTGCATTCCGAAACTGAGCATGGAAAGGGAGTGCTTGACGTGTTGATCTTTTCTGAGAAGAACGAGGTGGTGGTGAAGTATCATCATCAGGCATTTGTGTCGTTGGCGTTTGGGAGTGGGACTGGAGTTGGTCCGACGTTGAAACGGGCTGGCAATTCGAAAATTGCCGCACCATAGAGGGAGAGGCCAGAAGCAGAGTCAAAGGAGAGTGGAGGTCAGACATATCGAAGGAGTCAGTCAAAACCCCAGTACCTGAAGCAGGTGAGGAAACAGCACCAGCAGAGGTACAGGGGCACAGGAGTGTCCGAAGAGTGGTCAAAAAAACAAGGCAGGGTCAGAATGGGGTGCGGTATCAAGAAGGGGCCCGGGGGTAGTAGGTTCATGGACTGGGTTCTCCATGGTTAGGTTACTTCTTTTCTTTTTGTTTTTAAGAAAAAATAAGAAAGAAAAGAAAATAAAAATAAAAAAAGAATAAAAAAAAGGGGGGAGCAGGGAGGAATAGTTCCTAGGAGGAATGAAAAGGCCGGAAATCTCCCTCCGTGCCCAAGAGGACCTCAGCACCTCAAGTAGCACAGATGCAGCATGGAACCCGTGCCATACCCTACCCTTCATGCCAGTAAACCAGTAATCCGGTATAGCAACCTCACATCTGCCGAGCTACCTCGGTGGACAAAAGAGAGGGCGGTCGGATATCCACCATAAAGCATACCTCCTTCGGCCACCACCCCCGGAATCCGAAAGGCGGCTTCCAGAGATACACCCATCACCCGAAAGACACCCAAAGCCACCCTCTGGGATACCAGAGAGGGATCGAGACATCCCCAGGCGATCCAGATTCCACGGCAAACTACGCCACCGCCAAGAACCTCAACGGAATGGGATGGACCCCGATACCCTTTTCCTACCTAGGAACTAGCATGCCTGTGGGAAAAATCCAAGGGCAAAATGAGGAAGGGCAAAAGGGAGGGGTGGGGAGAAGGAGGAGGAGGAAAAGAAAAGGGAGGATGGGGAGGATGGGTTAGGGAAGGGGGGGGGATTGGGGGGTAATTAGGTTCAGTCTGAGGAAGGAGACCAACAGGTCTAATTCCTCAGACCAAGAGCCTCTTCACCATGCCAAGGAGCCCCCCTTGAAGAGGAGAACCTAGGATAACCCAAAAAAAAGTCAGACAGAGTGACTTATTTCCATTACCTTCACTCAGAGCGTCATTTCTTCTAAAAATGGTGTTACCTGAGAATGGGAGTAGTGTTCTTTATTTATTCTACCACATCAATGTAGAAACAACTTGTACACAATGTAACTTGTACACAAACCATATGTGTACACTTTGTTTGTTTACAAAACTTACGTTCGCCTGGTTTGTTTACATAACTCTGCACCTCTCTCATGTACTCATTCTCTCTCTCATTTATTCGTTTTATCTCATTTATTCACCTCTTACCCTACATTAAGACTACAAATATTTTAAGGTAAGTAATGAGTGAACTGTATATGCATTTTATTGCTCTGGGATGCTTAAATATCATAGAATATTATGTGTGGGTGGGTTGGCCTGGTATGGTAGCCCGGCTGACTACCATACATACCACACTTGATTTCTTACAATAAATACTACTCATCTCACCCTAGATTAAGACTACAAATATTTTAAGGTAAGTAATGAGTAAAATGTATATGCATTTTATTGCTCTGGGATGCTTAAATGTAATAGAATATTATGTGGCCTGGTATGGTAGCCCGGCTGACTACCACACATACCACACTTGATTTCTTACAATAAATACTACTTGTCTCACCCTACATTAAGACTATAAATATTTTAAGGTAAGTAATGAGTGCACTATGTGGGTATTGTACTTTTTTACTGTTTTTTGATGCTTAGTTCTATTGCTAACTTAATATATGTTAGTGTACACTTGTTATCTAGTATTTGTATGCATTTATAAGGGGAAAAAAAAGGGCGTTTCACTTTACGGTGATTTCTGCTTTAGGGCTGTAGCCTGGAACCTAACCAGCTGTATAAATGGGGCCCTATTGTATCACCATAAATACCAAACAAAAATACACCACAAAGTCAGTGTTTTAAACCAAAAACAAGGTAAAAAAATTTTCTCATTATGCACTGCGTGGTGCAGGATTTTTTTATACTGCACACACTGACCACACAGACCCATTTTCTCATATGTAGGTCTACCAGAATTCCCCCACTGATCTGAAGCCACTAGAATTTTGGCATAGTACTACGACACCAACACTGGCTGTAAGTCATAGTACTATGCACCAACAGTGAAAGGGTTAAAAACAGAACAGGGGAGTTAGTAGATGGGGAGCTGGAGATATTGAAAGATGGCAGGAATATTCTGAGGAACTGTTAAATGATGAACAGAGGAAGTAATTTCATGGATTGGCCAAGGAGGTTAACATCTTTTAGGAGTGAAAAAGAACCGGATGCGAGTGTGGGGGAAGTGCATGAGGCACTAGGTAGAATAAAAGGGGGTTAAGCAGCTGAAACTGATAGGATCACGATAGAAATGTTAAAAGCAGGTGGGAATATAGTTTTGGAGTGGTTGGTACTTTGTTCAATGTACAGCCTCTCCTCACTTAGCGACGGAACTCGTTTACCAATGCCTTGGACTTAAGACGAACTCTCTGACCAGTATTTATACCTAAATAATGTATGTTAGAGCTGATTTCCTCTATTCTGTTTATTTCAACATGGGTACACATACTGTATAAACATTTAAAAATATACCAGAAATGTTATAAATGTGCAAAGGTGACATTAAAACAATATCAAAGATGGTTGACACAAACCCACTACCATTACAGTATGCTCCTCACTTAGTGACGAATCTGTTTAACAATGTGGTCTTAGGAACAGAACTCTGTCGTTAAGTGAAGAGAGGCTGTATATATGAAAGAGGCAAAGGTATCTATGGATTGCCAGAGAATGTCTATGAAAATGAAATAAAAATAAAAAAGCTTATTTCCATGCACAGCTTACAATGTGATTTACATATTATAAAATTTTAATTACATACAAAGAAGGCCACTAGCAGGCCTAGGCATTTCAGGCAGACTAATCCTAATTCTTACTCTATATTGACACAGGCCATGGAGCAGAAAATTTTAATAAACATTATTGCATAATGATATAAAAGTTAGCAACTGAAAGGATTAACTTTAATTAGATTTATAATAGGTACGAGGTACAAAACATATAACAATATTACAATTAGCAAATTTAGTAATGGGAATGGTTTTATTTTGGCATGATACACTGTTTCTATAAAAGCTCCTATACTGAGAGAGTATCTTAGGCAAACTTAGGACTAACTCAAGATTTATTAGACAACAGCAAAATTAGGAATATTATGTCTATAGTCATTTGAGTGAGTGTAAGTGTAAAATTGGGGGCATTACAGATAACAAAAGTCTATTTTGTTTTGGATGTGTTCATGATACAAAAAAAGAATAGGCGATTTTTACATAGTTAGCTGATGATAGGGTGTGTTAGGGAGATAAGATGTCTTTTAACCCTTTGACTGTTGCAACCACCCCAATCCTGAGGTGTCTCCTGGTGTCGCAAATTAAAAAAAAAACAAAAAAAAATTTTTTTTCTTATGAAATGATAGAGAATCTTTTCCCGATTGTAATGACACCCAAAAAACGAAATTTGATGGAAAACTGACGGAATTATGCTCTCACGAAATTAGCGACCTCGGCGCTGTTTACAAATCGGCGATTTCACCCACTTTGAGCCCTATTTTCGGCTAATTCCATTGTTCCAGTCGCCAAAAACTCATAGCTATTTCATTAGAACTCCATTTTTTCTATCGATTGAGTACAAGAAACTGCCCATTTACCTATTTCAACTACCTAATAATGTGGTCAAAGTATTTGCAATTTGGCCAATTTCACGAAAACTAAAAAATATGACAATTCAAATAAGGTCCAGAATGAACAATGCAGACATTCCTGGCACTAAAATAACATTTTCTTGTTCATCAGTCATGTCTCCAGGCCCCTCTGATTTTACTCTTGCTTTCTATTTTGAATTTTTTATTCAAACAAAAAATAGAAGACTTACTATTATGCAGACTACTGCAATACTGTAATAATTGTATAAATAACATCAAACCCATTCATGACTGCATATTAGAATGGCTAGTTGGACATTTATTGGACAATGGCATCATTTGTTTACTTTGAACATTGGCAAAAATCAAACATTTCCCCTACTTTGAGCTCCATTTCTAGGTTCTTTTTATAGTAAAATCAATCAAAATCACCTCTATTTCTATAATATGTTTTCCATTCTATCAAATGAGACCAGGAAAACGAGAATACAACCATAAATCCTATACGAAAATAGACCACAAAGTTGGCATTTTAATTAAAAAAACAGTCGGAGTTTTTTTTTTTCTCATTATGCACTGTGTGCTCCAGAATTTTTTTTATATGGTGCACACTGACCACACAGACACATTCTCTCACATTGGGGCCTACCAGCTTTCTCCTGCTTGATTTGAAGCCGCTAGAATTTATGAGTACAGCGGACCCCGGTTAACGATATTTTTTCACTCCAGAAGTATGTTCAGGTGCCAGTACTGACCGAATTTGTTCCCGTAAGGAAATTGTGAAGTAGATTAGTCCATTTCAGACCCCCAAACATACACGTACAAATGCACTTACATAAATACACTTACATAATTGGTTGCATTTGGAGGTGATTGTTATGCGGGGGTGCACTGTATATATACGTCAAACACAGTACCTCGTAAGACGTATATATACGGCCACGACAGTCAAAGGGTTAACAGTATTTTTGAAAATGGTAGTCGAGTCTGCAGTTCTAGAGTTTTCAGGCAGGGAGTTCCAGATTTCAGGCCCTTTTATGTACATTGAGTTTTTGTAGAGATTTACCTGGACATGAGGAATGTTATAGCGATTTTTGTATCTGGTATTGTCTATGGATCGTGTTGCAAACTACAGTGGTACCCGAAGTTTCAAACTGCTCCCAACTCGACCAATTATGTAAGAGTATTAATAATAATAATAATAATAATAATAATAATAATAAATAATAATAATAATAATAATAATAATAATAATAAGACGGCCGACTTGTTGAAAAAAAAAAAAAATAATAATAATTTCATTTCTTTGTAAAGGTTACAATGTGTAATTACAATTTTGATTTGCTAAGTACAAAGATAGCCATTATCATGCCGAGGCATTTCGGGCAAACTAATCCTAATACATAGTAACTAATTAAAACTAGATAAGATAATAGCGGGTTAGCGGCAGCAGCAGCAGCGACTTCCAAGCTCCGTACTTTTCTCCAACTATCAGAGCTACCAATGCTCCTATGATGACCTAGTTACAAGCAAAACTGCACTACCCAACGTAGCACCCAGAATGACCAAAGATTACCAACAGTGAAACCTACAAATCGAAAATAATAGAGATCAAAGGAAGACTGCCCACAAACCGAAAGCAACACCCCGCTGCCAGCCGAACAACGTAACCCTAAGCTTTGTATAACTACAACTTCTTCTTAACTACAACAATTCCTGTAGTATATGAGCGCAATCTAAGAGGAAACAGCACCAAGCCAGCAGAAACACCGAAAAAAAATATTCAACAAGTGTGCCAGGGGGGATGCTTGCCCCGCAACCACCCCCCCACCAACCCCTCAAGGCGACACCCCGACAATAAAAAAAAAACATGGAAAAAAAGGCCTTTAAGGCCCCAGAAGGGACAATTTCCCCTTTTTAGGAAAGAAAGAGGGGCGGGGCCTAAGAAATACGGACCAGATGATTGCCAATTTCAATGGCAACGTCAAGAGGGTTTGCTATATCAACACTGGCAACCTGCAGAACAGGAGCCGGGGTCAGGAGAGTATTTACCACTCAGTTTCCGTACTTTTTTCCAGACTGCACTCATAGAGGAAGCCGAGGTGATGGTGGAAACATAATCTCGCCAGCAAGTGCGTTTAGCGTCACGGATGACACGACGAGCAACCACTCACTTCTGCTTAAAATCAAGAAGTCTCTTTGTGGTTCTACTGTACCGGTACCTGCCCCACGCAGTGCGTTTCAAACGTACTGCCGAGCACAGGCAGGAGACCACCATGGCACACACTTCTGAGAATGCCTGTCTGAGGTTTTAGGGGATAGAATGAGAAGCTGCAGTTAAAACTGATGTCGAGAAGAGGTGTAAAAGTTCATCAATGGAGGATGAAGAAGGAACCTCACTAAAAGCAGTTAGTTGCGAGTAAAGGTCTCAAATTGCTTGATCAAATTGCCAGTGAGGGCTACGAAGAGGTGGTGAATATGAAGGAGAAGTAAGAATGATTGAAAAGTTATCGCTGTCATGTAAGTCTGGTAGAACAGACCAGGCGAAGTCTAGTGCAGTGGAGGAAGAGCAGACCGAGAGATCAATGCAAGAGAGAGTATGAATACGAGGATCAAAATGGGTGGGGGTACCCGTATTTAAAACAGAGGGGGTGAGAAGCGAGAAAAGCCTCCCACTTCATGCCACGTGAGTCACAATGAGACCCCCCCCCCCCCGGAGGAAATGGCGGGCATTAAAATCGCCAAGTAACAGAAGTGGTGGCAGTAAGGGTGAAACAAGAAAGGCAAAATCTGGGATAGATAATGCCCGAGAAGGAGAAAGATACAAAGAACATATTATAAAACCACTTACTCAAGTGGATACGGCTGCAGTGTAAATGCAGCAAGGTATGGACAAATAGTTGACAGTACGGAATATCATTGCATAGAAGAAGGGCACTTTCATTAAAGGTCCCATCTGACAAAGGATCCAAAGAATACAATAAATTATAGCCTGGATGGATTGGAAAACAGCTTTGTGTAATTTTGGTTCTTGTAAACAAACACCAACAGGAAAAACCGGGAAAGCAACATCTGAAGCTCACCCCGATTACCCCTGAGGCCGCAGATATTCCACTGTAAATAGGCCATGATTGGCAACGAGGAAAATACCAGGAATCCGCAGGTAAGGGCACCTACAGACTAGAGGAGTTAGAAAAGTCTACGTGCGGTGGCATCGGAAAACGTTCAAGCAGCGATGGAATGGAGCGTTACGAAGAATGGAGTTGTGGAGATGGAGGAGAGGGAAGAGAAGGAACAGGAGGTGGATCATGTCCATTGAAGGTTTAGTCCCTGCAATATATTCTAAAATAGTGTCAAGTGTTTCTGAATTCAAAGACATTGTATGGTAGACAATATTGAAGATAGAAGGAGGAGGGTGAGTAAAGATTGGGACAGTAATGAACTGTACTAAAGTAGGGGGGGACGAAAGCATGTTGGGAACTGAAGAAGTGTGGGAGGGGACAGAAGAGGCAGAAACCTGGGAGGTGGCAGAAGAGGGAGAAACTTGGGAGGGGACAGGGGAGGAAGGCACAGAACTAGAAGTAGGGTGAACCTCCACCTTGTAATAGAGCCAGTGAGAGGGAAGAACCAGGTACAGACTGGAAAGGTAAAATGTGGAGGCAGAAGAAGGGAAGGAGGGGGCAAAGAAGATTTGAGCAAAGGGGATTTTTTGGACTTCTGAGAAGTAGAGGGGAGATTGGTAGAAGGTGTCGTACAAGGTCTTGTCGATACCGGGGCTTGTGAGGGAGAACTCGAAGATGTCAGAACAGACTGAGGCGTTGAAGTAGGGACATCTGAGCTCAGGACAGCAAAAGAATTAGATACAGGAGTGACTATGGGAGGGGTAACCACAGAGGAGGCTGCAGAAGATGGAACCCCAGAAGTGGGGGGACATTTTGAAAGACGAGAATAAGAAACATGGGGTAGTCTCCCTTGGAGGTGGAGATGAGAAACTGCCATAGCATAAGGGAGACCTTCTGCCTCTTTGAGGCAATGAATTTGACGCTCATTTAAGTAGACCTGGCAATGGCAAGAGTACAAAGGGTGAGCCTCATGACAATTAAGGCAAGAGGAAGGTCGACTGCAAGATGTATTAGAATGGTCATCGGCACCACAGACTGGGCATTCGGCTGTAGATCTGCAATATTTTGCTGGGTGACCAAATCGCCAGCAATTTCTACACTGTTTCGGTGTAGGGATCACCTTTCAAACTTGTAACCGATGTCCTGCTACATAAACAGAGGATGGAGTTCACGGCTGTCAAAAGTTTAATTGAGCCACATTGCAAGGGTAACAGTCTCCGCCCGCGGCAGGAAGGACATAAGTGTCTACCATGCGGATTGGGAGATCTTGGAGTTCCAGCTGTTCAAGAATGTCATTGTCACATGTCTGAAAATTCTGTTGGACTATGGTATGAGGCAGAATGACAGTACCACTTCAGAATTGAGGGAATGATGTTTTTCAATAGTGACAGGAATAGTATCGATATGTGTAAAGAGAAAGATCATGAGCTGGGTAGCATTCTGGACAGTGATGATGCGTGTACCACACTTCAGAGCATGAAAGGAATATCTCTACCAACATGGCAGAGGAGCACTTTGCCAATACTTGTTGGAAAAATAGGCAATAGAGGAGTCAGTCGTAAAGTAAAGAATTTAGTCCATTGTGCATTCCGAAACTGAGCATGACAGGAATAGTATCGATATGTGAAAGAAGAGAAAGATCATGAGCTTGGGTAGCATTCTGGACAGTGATGATGCGTGTACCACACTTCAGAGCATGAAAGGAAATATCTCTACCAACATGGCAGAGGAGCGCTTTGCCATATATATGGTTGGAAAGATAGGCAATAGAGGAAGTCAGTCGTAAAGTAAAGAATTTAGTCCATTGTGCATTCCGAAACTGAGCATGGAAAGGGAGTGCTTGACGTGTTGATCTTTTCTGAGAAGAACGAGGTGGTGGTGAAGTATCATCATCAGGCATTTGTCGTTGGCGTTTGGGAGTGGGACTGGAGTTGGTCCGACGTGAAACGGGCTGCAATTCGAAAATTGCCGCACCATAGAGGGAGAGGCCAGAAGCAGAGTCAAAGGAGAGTGGAGGTCAGACATATCGAAGGAGTCAGTCAAAACCCCAGTACCTGAAGCAGGTGAGGAAACAGCACCAGCAAGAGGTACAGGGCAACAGGAGTGTCCGAAGAGTGTCAAAAAACAAGCAGGGTCAGAATGGGGTGCGGTATCAAGAAGGGGCCCGGGGGTAGTAGGTTCATGGACTGGTTCTCCATGGTTAGGTTACTTCTTTTCTTTTTGTTTTTAAGAAAAATAAGAAAGAAAAGAAAATAAAAATAAAAAAAGAATAAAAAAAAGGGGGGAGCAGGGAGGAATAGTTCCTAGGAGGAATGAAAAGGCCGGAAATCTCCCTCCGTGCCCAAGAGGACCTCAGCACCTCAAGTAGCACAGATTGCAGCATGGAACCCGTGCCATACCCTACCCTTCATGCCAGTAAACCAGTAATCCGGTATAGCAACCTCACATCTGCCGAGCTACCTCGGTGGACAAAAGAGAGGGCGGTCGGATATCCACCATAAAGCATACCTCCTTCGGCCACCACCCCCGGAATCCGAAAGGCGGCTTCCAGAGATACACCCATCACCCGAAAGACACCCAAAGCCACCCTCTGGGATACCAGAGAGGGATCGAGACATCCCCAGGCGATCCAGATTCCACGGCAAACTACGCCACCGCCAAGAACCTCAACGGAATGGGATGGACCCCGATACCCTTTTCCCTACCTAGGAACTAGCATGCCTGTGGGAAAAATCCCAAAGGGCAAAATGAGGAAGGGCAAAAGGGAGGGGTGGGGAGAAGGAGGAGGAGGAAAAGAAAAAGGGAGGATGGGGAGGATGGGTTAGGGAAGGGGGGGATTGGGGGGTAATTAGGTTCAGTCTGAGGAAGGAGACCAACAGGTCTAATTCCTCAGACCAAGAGCCTCTTCACCATGCCAAGGAGCCCCCCTTGAAGAGGAGAACCTAGGATAACCCAAAAAAAGTCAGACAGAGTGACTTATTTCCATTACCTTCACTCAGAGCGTCATTTCTTCTAAAAATGGTGTTACCTGAGAATGGGAGTGTTGTTCTTTATTTATTCTACCACATCAATGTAGAAACAACTTGTACACAATGTAACTTGTACACAAACCATATGTGTACACTTTGTTTGTTTACAAAACTTACGTTCGCCTGGTTTGTTTACATAACTCTGCACCTCTCTCATGTACTCATTCTCTCTCTCATTTATTCGTTTTATCTCATTTATTCACCTCTGACCCTACATTAAGACTACAAATATTTTAAGGTAAGTAATGAGTGAACTGTATATGCATTTTATTGCTCTGGGATGCTTAAATATCATAGAATATATGTGTGGGTGGGTTGGCCTGGTATGGTAGCCCGGCTGACTACCATACATACCACACTTGATTTCTTACAATAAATACTACTCATCTCACCCTAGATTAAGACTACAAATATTTTAAGGTAAGTAATGAGTAAAATGTATATGCATTTTATTGCTCTGGGATGCTTAAATGTAATAGAATATTATGTGGCCTGGTATGGTAGCCCGGCTGACTACCACACATACCACACTTGATTTCTTACAATAAATACTACTTGTCTCACCCTACATTAAGACTATAAATATTTTAAGGTAAGTAATGAGTGCACTATGTGGGTATTGTACTTTTTTACTGTTTTTTGATGCTTAGTTCTATTGCTAACTTAATATATGTTAGTGTACACTTGTTATCTAGTATTTGTATGCATTTATAAGGGGAAAAAAAAGGGCGTTTCACTTTACGGTGATTTCTGCTTTAGGGCTGTACCGGGAAACCTAACCAGCTGTATAAATGGGGCCCCTATTGTATCACCATAAATACCAAACAAAAATACACCACAAAGTCAGTGTTTTAAACCAAAAACAAGGTAAAAAAATTTTCTCATTATGCACTGCGTGGTGCAGGATTTTTTTAACTGCACACACTGACCCACAGACCCATTTTCTCATATGTAGGTCTACCAGAATTCCCCCACTGATCTGAAGCCACTAGAATTTTGGCATAGTACTACGACACCAACACTGGCCTGTAAGTCATAGTACTAGGGCACCAACATAAAAGGGTTAAAAACAGAAACAGGGGAGTTAGTAGATGGGGACTGGAGATATTAAAAGATGGCAGGTATATTCTGAGGAACTGTTAAATGATGAACGGGAGGAAGTAATTTCATGGATTGCCAGGGGGTTTAACACCCTTTAGGAGTGAAAAAAGAACAAATGCGAGTGTGGGGGGAAGTGCATGAGGCACTAGGTAGAATAAAAGGGGGTTAAGCAGTGAAACTGATGGGATCACGATAGAAATGTTAAAAGCAGGTGGGAATATAGTTTTGGAGTGGTTGGTACTTTGTTCAATGTACAGCCTCTCCTCACTTAGCGAGGGAAACTCGTTTACCAATGCCTTGGACTTAAGACGAACTCTCTGACCAGTATTTATACCTAAATAATGTATGTTAGAGCTGATTTCCTCTATTCTGTTTTTTCAACATGGGTACAAAACTGTATAAACATTTAAAAATATACCGAAATGTTATAAATTGCAAAGGTGACATTAAAACAATATCAAAGATGGTTGACACAAACCACTACCATTACAGTATGCTCCTCACTTAGTGACGAATCTGTTTAACAATGGGTTTTAGGAACAGAACTCTGTCGTTAAGTGAAGAGAGGCTGTATATATGAAAGAGGCAAAGGTATCTATGGATTGCCAGAGAATGTCTATGAAAATGAAATAAAATAAAAAAGTTTATTTCCATGCACAGCTTACAATGTGATTTACATTTTTAATAAATTTTAATTACATACAAAGAAGGCCACTAGCGGGCCTAGGCATTTCAGGCAGACTAATCCTAATTCTTACTCTATATTGACACGGGCCATGGAGCAGAAAATTTTAATAAACATTATTGCATAATGATATAAAAGTTAGGCAACTGAAAGGATAACTTTAATTAGATTATAATAGTTACGAGGTACAAAAACATATAACAATATTACAATTAGCAAATTTAGTAATGGGAAAAATGGTTTTATTTTGGCATGATACACTGTTTTATAAAAGCTCCTAAACTGAGAGAGTATCTTAGGCAAACTTAGGACTAACTCAAGATTTATTAGACAACAGCAAATTAGGAATATTATGTCTTAGTCATTTGAGTGAGTGTAAGTTTTAAAAATTGGGGGCATTACAGATAACAAAAGTCTATTTTGTTTTGGATGTGTTCATGATACAAAAAAGAATAGGCGATTTTTACATAGTTAGCTGATGATAGGGGGTGTTAGGGAGATAAGATGTCTTTTAACCCTTTGACTGTTGCAACCCCCCAATCCTGAGGTGTCTCCTGGTGTCGCAAAAATTTAAAAAAAAAAAAAAAAAAAATTTTTTTTTCTTATGAAATGATAGAGAATCTTTTCCCGATTGTAATGACACCCAAAAAACGAAATTTGATGAAAACTGACGGGAATTATGCTCTCACGAAATTAGCGACCTCGGCGCTGTTTACAAATCGGCGATTTCACCCACTTTGGGGCCCCATTTTTGGCTAATTCCATTGTTCCAGTCGCCAAAACTCATAGCTATTTCATTAGAACTCCATTTTTTCTATCGATTGAGTACAAGAAACTGCCCATTTTCCCATTTCAACTACCTAATAATGTGGTCAAAATTTGCAATTTGGCCAATTTCACGAAAACTAAAAAATATGACAATTTCAAAATAAGGTCCAGAATGAACAATGCAGACATTCCTGGCACTAAAATAACAATTTCTTGTTCATCAGTCATGTCTCCAGGCCCCTCTGATATTACTCTTGCTTTCTATTTTGAATTTTTATTCAAACAAAAAATAGAAAAACTTACTATTATGCAGACTAACTGCAATACTGTAATAATTGTATAAATAACATCAACCATTCATGACTGCATATTAGAATGGCTAGTTGGACATTTATTGGACAATGGCATCATTTGTTTACTTTTGAACATTGGCAAAAATCAAACATTTCCCCTACTTTGAGCTCCATTTCTAGGTCTTTTTATAGTAAAATCAATCAAAATCACCTCTATTTCTATAATAGTTTTCCATTCTATCAAATGAGACCCGGGAAAACGGAATACAACCCTAAATCCTATACGAAAATAGACCACAAAGTTGGGATTTTAATTAAAAAAACAGTCGGAGTTTTTTTTTTTCTCATTATGCACTGTGTGCTCCCAGAATTTTTTTTATATGGTGCACCCCTGACCACACAGACACATTCTCTCACATGTGGGCCCCTACCAGCTTTCTCCTGCTTGATTTGAAGCCGCTAGAATTTATGAGTACAGCGGACCACCCTTAACGATAATTTAACACTCCAGAAAGTATGTTCAGGTGCCAGTACTGACCGGAATTGTTCCAGTAAGAAAATATTGAAGTAATTAGTCCATTTCAGACCCCCAAACATACACGTACAAATGCACTTACATAAATACACTTACATAATTGGTTGCATTTGGAGGTGATTGTATGCGGGGTGCACTGTAAATATACTCAAACACAGTACCTCGTAAGACGTATATATACGGCACGACAGTCAACGGGTTAACAGTATTTTTGAACAAATGGAAGTCGAGTCTGCAGTTCTAGAGTTTTCAGCAGGGAGTTCAGATTTCAGGCACCTTTATGTACAGAGTTTTTGTAGAGATTACCTGGACCCTTAGAAAGTATACGTTTTTGTATCTGGTAAAGTCTATGGATCGTGTATGCAACTACAGTGGGTACCCGAAGTTATCAAAACTGCTCCCAACTCGCCCAATTATTAAGAGTATAAATAATAAAAATAATAATAATAATAATAATAATAATAATAAAAAAAAAAAAAAAAAAAAATAATAAAACTAATAATAATAATAATAATAAAACGCCGACTTGTTGAAAAAAAAAAAAATAATAATAATTAATTTCATTCCTTTTAAAGGTTACCATGTGTAATTAAAATTTTGATTAGTCAAAGTAAGAAGGAAACGCCTCCTCCTGTCCGCCCTGTCACCCAATAAAATAACACAACCAAAACAATAACCCCAACACAAACTAACTACCAACCAAACAACTCAAGAACAAAAGAAAACGTAAAAACAACAACCCCATATTACAAACACCCCCCCGACATAGCCAATATCATGCCGATGCCATTTTCGGGCAAACTAATCTAATCCATAGAAAACTAAATAAAACTAGATAGATAATAGCGGTTTAGCGGCAGCAGCACAGCGACTTCCAAGCTCCGTACATTCTACCACTACCAGCTACCAATGCTCCAATGAATGACGCTAGTACCAGCAAAACTGCACAACCCAACGTAGCACCCAGAATGACCAAGAGATTACCAACAGTGAAACCTACAAATCGAAAATAATAGAGATCAAGGAAGACGCCCACAAACCGAAAGCAACACCCCGCTGCCAGCCCGAACAACGTACCCTAAGCATTGTATAACTACAGACTTCTTCTTAACACAACAATTCCTGTAGTAATTAGAGGCCGCAATCTAAAGAAGAACAGCACAACCAGCAAGAAAACACCGAAAAATCAACTATTCAACAAGAGTAGCCTGAGATGCTTGCCCACAACCACCCCACTCACCACCGCACACAGGCGACACCACGACAATACAACAACCATGGCTGCCACCAGCCCACCTCCCCTCACTTCCCGGATTCAACCAACCAATAGTCTCTCAAGTTATGACCAACGATCCAGAAACCCTAAAAACATGCATCTCCAACTTAGTTATTTGAAAATATGAACCTTCGAGAGACGCTAACAAAACAGACACCAGGATGACACAACTCGAAGAACAAAAATCCTCAGTCTTGAACAAAAGTAATCAACACCAGGAATGACTAACTGTACAAGACCATCCAAGCAGTCCAGTAGAAGCCATACCCAACAAAAAATATCCCTGTAATACAAAGGTTGAAAAGCAGTAAAAGAATGGAAGAACAACATAGAAAACCAGTTCAGTGACTACTTTGCTCTCCAAGAAGAAAAACTGAACAAGATAAACTATCGACCAGTAATAGTTAACGAGTCCACTTTTCCCAGTGATATGAGCCAAACAAACAGTAAAGAAATTCTCAGCACATCAAAAAGACCAAACAAGTGTTATTGTACCAGAGTCAGAAAATAAAAAAGCCAGGTACTATGATCCCATGGTAGAAAAAGTGTTTATGCTTAGATTCGCACACACATGACAGGAAAAAAGACTTAATTATTGCATCTATTAAAGTAAAGAAAAGGTATACATAAAAATGTCCTTACCCAAAAACCTCAGAACCTCCTTTATAGAGTCTGAAAACATTAAGCGGTAGAAATAATGACACAATACACCAATGCTTCACACCGAGATGGGAAAATTCATGTTAGGAAAACAAATTTAGGTCAACTGTACACAATAACAACGAGAATGATCAACACGAATTTTCTCAGGGATACTAATCTTACAGAGACTACAAACAATGACGCAACCTAAAAGCCAACGTAGTGTATTGAAGTTTTTGCTCCATTATTGATCAAATTTCCTGTACAATCTCTATAGAATTAAATAATCAACTACCTCATATTGTGATTTTACTAGTAAAGACATAAGTCACCTAATGTAATTTTCCTTATTTACTATGTTTTGCTTAACAATGGCTGCATTGATACTTCTCTGTCCCATATTATTTACCTCATATTTTTTTAAATACTACAAATTGATAAAACTTACTAAAATAATAATTATCATTTTTTACTATAATTTCAATTTACTCTTACATTTTGACATATAATAACCATTAACTTGTCTAAATACCTTTACCTGTTTTTACTAACCACAAATATACTATCCTAGAGTACACTAATTATCCTTGTGCTGCATAACCTCTAGTATAACTACCAGTGCAATATAAAATGAAATAAAACATTACTTTTTTCACTTTGTGTATCATTATTACTACTAAAATTTAATAAACACCATATTACTACCAGTCAATATTACTTTTTTACATTAAACAATATTTTATACTTTCCCATAACATTTTTGATGCAAATTTTCAAGTTGTTAATCAACTCCAACCTTTAAATTATCCTTTGTACCTGTGTACCTGTTCTACCATCTTACTATCATATTATAAACAAGACGATTACCACGTATTTTTTACTATTAATCTTTTGGTACTATAAATTGTGAATTTATTTTGTCAATAATAAATCTAGTTATACTCTTGATCTATGTCAACAACCTATACCAGACAAGTGCCATTGCAAGTACCATTCAATTTGTATTTTTTTAAAGTATATTATAATTCCTACTCTTAAGAATGTTTTCATATCTTAGTGACTATATTGTGTTTTGCAATAGTGTATATATCAATTATATTATTGTTTCAAGCCCTTAACTATCTTTTGCTAACTATACCAACTACCTCATATATTTTTTTTCTACTTTGTTTTATTCTATTGCTACCTTAACTTGTATATTTTACTTGTCAATTTAAATCTAGATATACACTAATTCTTGTAAACAACTTATACAAAACCTTAGTGCAATTACAATTTGTAGTCTTGTGCCTTTTATATATTAATAGATTAAACTCATTTGTACTATAGACTATCCCAAAATTCATTATATTAGACCATATTGCAATTACTAGTGAGAGACTGGTGCTTTTTTTAATTTGTATTGTTATATTATTAGATTAAATCTAGTTGTACTATAGCTCATTCTAGCTCAAAACATAGACTCCACAAAAGTCATTATATTAGACCTTAGTGCAATTATTTGATTACCACTTTATTGTTCACCACAACTTATATTAGTCCCTTTTATATTATAATTTTATATTATAATTCTAACTTTAAAGAATTACCTTTAAAGTACTACCACTATCATATTCCCAAGCTCCATTATTTTATCATCACTTTATTTGTTCACCACAAATTATTTTAGTCCCTTTTATATTGTCTCCTTTATTTTAGCTTTAAAAAACTACCTTAGCTCATTATTTTTACATTTGTTAAATAATTCAGGTGCTATTTTTTTTAGCTTTAGAATATTTACTTTATTTTTTACTTAATTCTAACTATAGATTCACTACAAATCTTATGATTACAAGCATTGATCCTGATACCAACCTCTTATTTAATGACTTAAATGATTCAAACAGTTACTGTAATTACTACACAGCAGAACAATCAAAGGCACTTCTCAGAGCTAACAACAACATAACTATCTTTAACTACAATATCAGATCTTTAAGCAAGCATTAGATGACCTCCTAGCATTACTAAATTCCTTGCATGCCAATATGTCCATCATTACACTAACTGAAACCTGGCTAAAGCTGATACTACGATGCTTATGCATTTCCTGGTTACAACAGCCCATACACAACTGTAGCCAGGACCAAGCAAGGGTGGCACTGCTATATACTACTCTACCAACTAGAATGTATCACTAATACTTGCAACTTGGGATGAACATGGGGGAATATATAAATAGGCTAAATTTCAAATCCAAATACCCTTACAAAAACCTCTCACACGTGATAAACATCTACAGAGTTTCCACAATCAAACATTAGCCAATTGGTAGTCAAGAACCTAGGAATCTGATAACTGCTGATGCACGCATACAAAGATCACTTACTACTCTCAGTGACTTCAATATAAATTCTCCTGCAAGACAAGTAGACCCACACATATAACTGAATTCACACACACATGGAGTACCTGCATGTTGCCGACCAACAGTAACAAACCCTAGCAAGAGTTTACAGAGACTAGTGTTTTACCCTACTGCACTTGACCACAATCTGGACCAACACCAATACCCCTTTAAAGAAATCATCAATAATTACAGATAATACCACACGACCACTATACACCCTACTTTCCTCATAACAACTCTTTGGTAAAATACCCAAGACACTACTAAAGTCACCTTTCAGACTTCACAAGATGAGGCCGCCATTTAAAACTGTCACAACAGCAGTAACAAAACAATTGACATGGCACATCTGGGCTAGAAATCATACAATATTGACGAATGTTTTAATAAATTTTACTCAAAAAGCCCAATAACCTATATACAAGCACTGCCCTAAAAAACTAAAACATTGACAGCTAAGAGACTGAACGTCCCTGGCTAACAAGCCCCAGCATTCTCAAATCCCTAAATACCAAAACACCGATATGAAAAACAGACAGAATGGTCACATCACCAAACCAAACAATACGATTACTCGTCATGTCCTAAACCACCCTGATAAGAAGGGCAAAAAATTGTATTATGAGAACAGATTATCCAACTACGAGGTGATATAAAAAGACCTGGAAACCCTATCAAATTCTGTGAACAAAAAAGATAGTCACACATAGCGAAATAAAATTAGCAAAATCAGATGAACCCCAACTCCACCAACAGAACATGCAAACAAGAGCTACAATGAATTAGCTTCTCATATAGGTCACAACCTTTGCCAATAAAATCCCAAGCTCAGATACCCCACCAAATGACTACCTCACTGGCAACTATACCTGAACCACATGTTCCTAGCTCCGACTAACCCATACGGAAGATCTCCCTTTTTCTATAACGCACTGAAAAACAAGGCAGGAGATTTAAAATACCTTACCACCCTTATATACAAAAAAAGCATCACAAGTAACTATCACCCAATCATTGCAACAGCTCTTTAACAATCCATTGAATCCTCCACCTATCCCACAGTTCCAAAATAGCATGGGTCCACCGCCGATCCATAAAGGAGGAAGACCAAATCAGAGTTGAATAACTATAGGCCAATATTCCAATTTAACACCCTCGCTCAAAAATCTCGAAAAATTAATTCATAAACGAAATCTACTCCTACCCTCATCTCCCAAAACATTCTCATATACTTCGCATTGCCCTTAATAGGATTCATGCTAATAAAGAATACTAATGATGCATTATACCCATGCTAGAACATATATACACTGCAATAGTGGAAACAAAAGAAGTCCCATCTGAGGGATCTTCATTGACTTACGTAAATCTTTTGATACAGTTGACCATGACATTGCTCCTGTAAAAATGTCACACTATGGTATTAGAGGGGCACTCCCTCAACTACCTCAAGTCTTACCTCAGCAACAGAAGCCAATATGTGTGACGCAAGATGGGGTCAACAAGCTCTTCCGCACGAACCAATTACAGTTTGGTGCCCACAGGGAAGTGTCCTTTGGCACTCTTACCTCTTTCTCCTATACATAAATTGACCTACCCAATGCTTTCTCCCCTTCCTCCAACACGCCACACTTTATTGACAGATACACATACATACGCTCTTCTCTCGACCCGAGCCGCAGTCGATCGACGCTAGCCAAGTACTTTAACCCCCGAATTACACAAAAAGTCTCTACCTTGGATGGGACTAAGCAAACATTACAACTAAAGCATTGACAAAACTACTACACAATCAGTTTGGTAACAAAGCTACAGATGTACTTCTCTTAATCATAACAATTAAACTGGGATCACGTATCACAAAGCTAACAGGGGAAAATTCATAGGAATCCACCTTTGAAAATAGACTCAAATTTCATGACACATATACAACAAAATCTTAGGAAAGATCTCCAAGAACATGTAGGCATACTATCGAAGATACAGTACTATTGTTCGCGCGACAGTCAGCCCTCCTAGGCCCTTGTATCACTCCTTTATTTAACCCACCTACTCAACCTATGGAATTTGTGGCATGGGGGCTCAACAGCCAATTAACCATCTCAGACCACTAATTACCCAACAAAAGGCTGGCAGATAGAATGATAAAAAATTCTCACTACAGGCAACACACTCCACCATATTCATACACTCAACCTACTAACCATACAAACATCCATACTTATTATAGCACCTATTACATATACATAGAACACTTAACTCTGATATTAACCCCTCCCCTCTAAACACTCCTTGCCAACCTCAACAAACACATGACCTTAACACAAGGCATACAGATCACTCTTTTATGTTCCTCGTGTCCATCTCACGGCTATGCAAAACTCAATGCACATAAAAGGCCCTAAAATGTCCTGGAATTCCATTACCTGTAAATATAAAAGAAACCCTACCTGTTTTTATAAATACAAGTCTCTTCCTCAAAAGATCACGTTACTCACAGTCAAAACCAAATAAATACTGAAATAACTGAACCTTATAAATTGTATATCCTATATGTTACTCACAATTATATCACACAAATGTTAAACCTAGGACCCAATCTAACTTTATTATTTTTTAAATACACTACCTAACAGAATACTCCATTCGACTGAATGTACAGCAATGCAAGCAACCATATGACCTGTCTTTGTAATACTCATTTGTGCTTTATAGTTATCTTTTTTACAATAATGTTTTATCACTGATTTCATCATTGCTTAGTTAATTTTTTTTTATTATCACACTGGCCGATTCCCACCAAGGCAGGTGGCCCGAAAAAGAAAAACTTTCACCATCATTCACTCCATCACTGTCTTGCCAGAAGGGTGCTTTACACTACAGTTTTTAAACTGCAACATTAACACCCCTCCTTCAGAGTGCAGGCACTGTACTTCCCATCTCCAGGACTCAAGTCCGGCCTGCCGGTTTTCCCTGAATCCCTTCATAAATGTTACTTTGCTCACACTCCAACAACACGTCAAGTATTAAAAACCATTTGTCTCCATTCACTCCTATCAAACACGCTCACGCATGCCTGCTGGAAGTCCAAGCCCCTCGCACACAAAACCTCCTTTACCCCCTCCCTCCAACCCTTCCTAGCTGACCCCTACCCCGCCTTCCTTCCACTACAGACTGATACACTCTTGAAGTCATTCTGTTTCGCTCCATTCTCTCTACATGTCCGAACCACCTCAACAACCCTTCCTCAGCCCTCTGGACAACAGTTTTGGTAATCCCGCACCTCCTCCTAACTTCCAAACTACGAATTCTCTGCATTATATTCACACCACACATTGCCCTCAGACATGACATCTCCACTGCCTCCAGCCTTCTCCTCGCTGCAACATTCATCACCCACGCTTCACACCCATATAAGAGCGTTGGTAAAACTATACTCTCATACATTCCCCTCTTTGCCTCCAAGGACAAAGTTCTTTGTCTCCACAGACTCCTAAGTGCACCACTCACTCTTTTTCCCTCATCAATTCTATGATTCACCTCATCTTTCATAGACCCATCCGCTGACACGTCCACTCCCAAATATCTGAATACGTTTCACCTCCTCCATACTCTCTCCCTCCAATCTGATATTCAATCTTTCATCACCTAATCTTTTTGTTATCCTCATAACCTTACTCTTTCCTGTATTCACCTTTAATTTTCTTCTTTTGCACACCCTACCAAATTCATCCACCAATCTCTGCAACTTCTCTTCAGAATCTCCCAAGAGCACAGTGTCATCAGCAAAGAGCAGCTGTGACAACTCCCACTTGTGTGTGATTCTTTATCTTTTAACTCCACGCCTCTTGCCAAGACCCTCGCATTTACTTCTCTTACAACCCCATCTATAAATATATTAAACAACCACGGTGACATCACACATCCTTGTCTAAGGCCTACTTTTACTGGGAAAAAATTTCCCTCTTTCCTACATACTCTAACTTGAGCCTCACTATCCTCGTAAAAACTCTTCACTGCTTTCAGTAACCTACCTCCTACACCATACACTTGCAACATCTGCCACATTGCCCCCCTATCCACCCTGTCATAACGCCTTTTCCAAATCCATAAACGCCACAAAGACCTCTTTAGCCTTATCTAAATACTGTTCACTTATATGTTTCACTGTAAACACCTGGTCCACACACACCCCTACCTTTCCTAAAGCCTCCTTGTTCATCTGCTATCCTATTCTCCGTCTTACTCTTAATTCTTTCAATTATAACTCTACCATACACTTTACCAGGTACACTCAACAGACTTATCCCCCTATAATTTTTGCACTCTCTTTTATCCCCTTTGCCTTTATACAAAGGAACTATGCATGCTCTCTGCCAATCCCTAGGTACCTTACCCTCTTCCATACATTTATTAAATAATTGCAACCAACCACTCCAAAACTATATCCCCACCTGCTTTTAAACATTTCTATCTTTATCCCATCAATCCCGGCTGCCTTACCCCCTTTCATTTTACCTACTGCCTCACGAACTTCCCCCACACTCACAACTGGCTCTTCCTCACTCCTACAAGATGTTATTCCTCCTTGCCCTATACACGAAATCACAGCTTCCCTATCTTCATCAACATTTAACAATTCCTCAAAATATTCCCTCCATCTTCCCAATACCTCTAACTCTCCATTTAGTAACTCTCCTCTCCTATTTTTAACTGACAAATCCATTTGTTTCTCTAGGCTTTCTTAACTTGTTAATCTCACTCCAAAACTTTTTCTTATTTTCAACAAAATTTGTTGATAACATCTCACCCACTCTCTCATTTGCTCTCTTTTTACATTGCTTCACCACTCTCTTAACTTCTCTCTTTTTCCTCCATATACTCTTCCCTCCTGCATCACTTCTACTTTGTAAAAACTTCTCATATGCTAACTTTTTCTCCGTTACTACTCCCTTTACATCATCATTCCACCAATCGCTCCTCTTCCCTCCTGCACCCACTTTCCTGTAACCACAAACTTCTGCTGAACACTCTAACACTACATTTTTAAACCTACCCCATACCTCTTCGACCCCATTGCCTATGCTCTCATTAGCCCATCTATCCTGGCTTTAGCATGCTGCTCTTACCTCTTTCTGCTACCCCTTCCTTTGCTCTAACTCTCTCAGATACTCCAGATTTAATCCCATTTATTTCCCCCCACCGAAACTCCCCTACCCCCTTCAGCTTTGTTTCGCTTAGGGCCAGGACATCCAACTTCTTTTCATTCATAACATCAGCAATCATCTGTTTCTTGTCATCTGGACTACATCCACGCACATTCAAGCATCCCAGTTTTATAAAGTTTTTCTTCTTCTCTTTTTTAGTAAATGTCTACAGGAGAAGGGGTTACTAGCCCATTGATCCCAGCATTTTAGTCGCCTCATACGACACACATGGCTTACGGAGGAAAGATTCTTTTCCACTTCCCCATGGACAATAGAAGAAATAAAGAAGAACAAGAGCTATTTAGAAAAAGGAGAAAAACCTAGATGTATGTATATATATATATGCATGTGCGTGTCTGTGAAGTGTGACCAAAGTGTAAGTAGGAGTAGCAAGATATCCCTGTTATCTAGCATGTTTATGAGACAGAAAAAGAAACCAGCAATCCTTCCATCCTGCAAAACAGTTACAGGTTTCTGTTTCACAGTCATCTGGCAGGACGGTAGTACATGTACTTCCCTGGGTGGTTGCTGTCTACCAACCTACTACCTGTATATATATTTAGTAATATATACAGGAAAAGGGGTTACTAGCCCCTTGCTCCTGGCATTTTAGTCACCTCTTACAACACACATGGCTTACGGAGGAAGAATTCTGTTCCACTTCCCCATGGAGGTAAGAGGAATAAACAAGAACAAGAACTAGTAAGAAAATAGAAGAAAACCCAGAGGGGTGTGTATATATATGCTTGTGCATATATGTGTAGTATGACCTAAGTGTAAGTAGAAGTAGCAAGACATACCTGAAATCTTGCATGTTTATGAGACAGAAAAAAGGACACCAGCAATCCTACCATCATGTAAAACAATTACAGGCTTTCGTTTTACACTCACTTGGCAGGACAGTAGTACCTCCCTGGGTGGCTGCTGTCTACCAACCTACTACTAATTATTATTATTATTATTATTATTATTATTATTATTATTATTATTATTATTATTAGTCTTTCTTTCAACACACAGGCCGTATCCCACCGAGACGGGGTGGCCCAAAAGGAAAAACGAAAGTTTCTCCTTTTACACTTAGTAATATATACAGGAGAAGGGGTTACTAGCCCCTTGCTCCCGACATTTTAGTCGCCTCTTACAACACACATGGCTTACGGAGGAAGAATTCTGTTCCACTTTCCCATGGAGGTAAGAGGAAATAAACAAGAACAAGAACTAGTAAGAAAATAGAAGAAAACCCAGAGGAGTGTGTATATACAGTGGACCCCCGCATAACAATCACCTCCAAATGCGACCAATTATGTAAGTGTATTTATGTAAGTGCGTTTGTACGTGTATGTTTGGGGGTCTGAAATGGACTAATCTACTTCGCAATATTCCTTATGGGAACAAATTCGGTCACTACTGGCACCTGAACATACTTCTGGAGTGAAAAAATATCGTTAACCAGGGGTCCACTGTATATGCTTGTACATGTATGTGTAGTGTGACCTAAGTGTAAGTAGAAGTAGCAAGACGTACCTGTAATCTTGCATATTTATGAGACAGACAAAAGACACCAGCAATCCTACCATCATGTAAGGCAATTACAGGCTTTCGTTTTACACTCACTTGGCAGGACAGTAATACCTCCCTGGGCAGTTGCTGTTTACCATCCTACTATTATTATTATATTATTATTATTATTATTTATTATTATTATTATTAAATATAATATACAGTGGACCCCCGAGTTTCGTGATTAATCCGTTTCAGAGAGTCTGCCGACTGGCGAAATTCATGATTGGCGAGCCTATTTTCCCCATAAGAAATAATGGAAACCCAATTAATCCGTTTCAAACAGCCAAAAGTATTAACAAAAAATAATTTTTTTAAAGATTAAATATAGATTTACATACAGAAAACAATGACAAATAAATATAAAGCACTAATAAAATGGATAAATGAACAATTAACATCACACTGAACCTTTATTGATTCTTGTTGGTGTAGGAGGTAGGTAGGAGGCAAGAGGAAGGCGAGTTTATTATGCTTCAATATGATGCTAATATCTCTGTGGCTTATTTATCTATCACAATTCATCTAATATGACATTATAAACAATATTAATAATGTAGAAACATGATATATATACTCTAGAATGAATAAAATATGTCATAATGTATGAGAGGAGTAAATGGTGTAAGTATTGTTGTTGGGTTTAAGGGCCGCCACTGAGAGAAGCCGTGTTGGTGGTGGTGGAGGCTTTGACCACCACCACCATCACACTTAAAACAATATATGTAATTTATAAATAAGAAATATTTACATTTTAATATATAAATAAGAAATATTTACATTTTAATTTATAAATAAGTAAGTTTATTCAGGTATACACAAATACAGTTACTTACATAGATTATCATACATAGCAGCATATGTGTAAAGTACCCAGGATAACCCAAAAAATTCAAGAGTGACATATTTCCATTGATGTCCTTTTATATTTACACTTATATTTACTTTTATATTTACACTTTTATATTTACGCTTACCTTGGAGGAGATGTTGTTTAATTAGTTAGTTTGATGAAGGAGATGTTGGCAGAGGTTTAGGGTGGTGGAAGATAGCAGGGCGGTGTATGTTCAGTGGTCCTATACACATCCAACAACATTGGAGAGTTACTCTCATGTTGTTTTTCTATCACTCTATCGCTTACACTGTTAATTCTACACTTTATCGCTGGCTGGAGCTATAGCCTTTATCGATACCTGCTGCTTTAGTATCATACATATTGCAAAATCACTGAATCACTGCAGAAGGCACCGTCTCCCCTCTCTCTTCCTCCTCTACGTTAGTACTTTGCTATGAGTTTTTCTTGAATTCTATTGTGTTTCTCACCTTCTTTACCAAAGGGCTGGCACTAGAAGCTTTTTTTGGGCCCATGGTGGCTTATTTAGCAGTTGCAAGCACAAAAAAACAATGAATTATTATGAAATGTGTTGTATGAACCCTTGAGGTGATGGTCACACGCTGGTAAATAATGGCACACTGAGTGTGAATAGTGCAGGAGACTGGCTTTGTGTGCGCGCTGACGGGCAGACGCGTACCAGAAGGTCGCCGAATCACAAGTCCAGTTACGAACCACGAAGCTAAATTTTGCCTAAAAAAACTTGCCGAAAGACAGATTTCACGAACCTCGCGGCCGCCGAACAGCGGGGGCCCACTGTATAAGGTTTTGTCAGTGTTAAGTTTAAGTTTATTGGTAGTCATTGTTGGCCAGTATCCCATAGATTGATTGCCAGTGCACTCACCTCACACACTGAGGTCCAGGGGTCAATTCCCAGTATGGGTGGAAACATTAAGGCGTGTTTCCTTAAGACACCTGCTGCCCATGTTCACCTATCAGTAGGTAGGTAGCTGAGCGTTAGTTGATTGATGTGGGCCCCATCCTGGGACAAAATTCAAAATTGATCTGATTTACCCAAAATGCTCTGCATAGAAAGGGGACTTTGGGCTTTCTCTATAGTAGTATATCATGGATATCAGCTAGGCTTGTGTACCTTGTACATGCGCAGCGGAACCTCGGCTTACAAGTTTAATCCATTCCATGACCTTGCTCGTATCCCGATCTGCTCATATGCTGAGTCAATTTTCCTCATTTAAATTAATTGATGTGCGATTAATCCATTCAGGAGCCAGGAATATGATGCTAATATCAACTCTACAGCTTATTTATCTATCACAATTCATCTAATGTTTACCTGGAGTTTACCTGGGGAGGGTTTTGGGGATCAGTGCCCTCACGGCCCGGTCTGAAACCAGGCCTCATGTGAATCAGGGTCTGATCAACCAGGCTGTTACTGCTGGCTGCATGCAAGCTGACGTACGAACCACAGCCCGGTTGGTCAGGTACTGACTTTAGGTGCCTGTCCAGTGCCTTCTTGAAGACAGCCAGGGGTCTATTGGTAATCCCCCTTATGTATGCTGGGAGGCAGTTAAACAGTCTTGGGCCCCGGTCATTTATTGTATTGTCTCTCAGTGTACTCGTGGCACCCCTGCTTTTCATCGGGGGAATGTCGCATCTCCTGCCGAGTCTTTTGCTTTCATAGGGAGTGATTTTCGTGTGCAGGTTTGGTACCAATCCCTCCAAGACCTTCCAAGTGTATACATTGGACCCCCAACCTATGATATTAATCCGTTCCTGAGAGCACATCGTAAGACGAAATTATCGTAAGTCGAATTAAATTTTCCCCCTGAGAAATAATGGAAATCAAATTAATCTGTTCCAAACATCCCAAAGTATGAAAAAAAAAAAAATTTTACCACATGAAATATACATTTTCCTACACACAAAAAGAAAGTTACACATACAAAATATGTATTGTGTAATGAAGAATAAATGACACTTACCTTTATTGTAGATGTGGTGATGAGTGAAGGGATGGGAAGACAGGAGATGATGGAGGTGTATTATTTTTTGGAAGGGGAATCCCCTTCCATAAGGAGTTTAGGTAGCAAGTCCTTTCTGAGGTTACTTCCCTTCTTTTTCTAATGCAACTGGGAACAACTTCTTGAGAGTCACTGGACCTCTGTTGCACCAAAAATCTGTCCATAGAGCTCTGTACCTCGTTCACAACATTGTCATTGTAATAGTCACCAGTATGGCTTGCAATAGCTGTGTCAGGGTGATTTTCTTCCATAAAGGTTTGCAGTTCATCCCACTTTGCACACATTTCCTTAATCTTTGAAGAAGGCATCTTCCTCAATTTCTCTCTCCCCTCCTCTGAAGCAATTTCCTCAGTTGTGGCCTCTTGCTGTTGCAGATGCTCTTGCAGCTCATCAGTGGTTAGTTCTTCATCGTTGTCCTCCACCAACTCTTCCACATCCTCCCCACTAACCTCCAACCCCATGGACTTCCCCAGTGCCACAATAGATTCCACAACTGGCATAGGCTCTTCAGGGTTAGCCCCAAACCCTTCAAAATCCCTCTCTTGTACACATTCTCGCCACAATTTCCTCCAAGCAGAGTTCAAAGTCCTGTTAGTCACTCCCTCCCAAGCCTTACCTCTAAGGTTTACACAATTGACAATACCAAAGTGATCTTTCCAAAACTCTCTTAGGGTCAGTTGAGTGTCTGAAGTTACTTCAAAGCACTTTTGAAACATTGCTTTGGTGTACAGTTTTTTGAAATTTGAAATGACCTGCTGGTCCATGGACTGGAGGAGAGGAGTGGTATTAGGAGGCAAGAATTTCACTTTAATGAAGCTCAAGTCCCTCAAAATTTGCTCTGCCAAGACTGAAGGATGACAGGAGCCTTGTCTAATACCAGGAGGCACTTAAGCTCCAATTTATTTTCCTTGAGGTAATTTTTCACAGTGGGGCCAAACACATGGTAAAACCAGTCATAGAAAAAGTCCCTAGTGACCCATGCCTTACTGTCTGCCCTCTACATCACACACAAATTAGCCTTGATGACATTGTTTTTCTTGAACACTCTGGGAGTTTCAGAGTGATACACAAGTAGAGGCTTCACTCTGCAATCACCACTAACATTACTGCACAACATTAAGGTTAACCTGTCTTTTATAGGCTTGTGTCCTGGCAGTGCTTTTTCCTCCTGTGTAATGTAGGTCCTGTTTGGTATTTTCTTCCAAAATAGGCCTGTTTCGTCACAATTGAACACTTGTTGAGATTTCAGTCCTTCAGCCTCTGTGTACCCCTGGAATTCCTGCACATATTTTTCATCTGCTTTTTGGTCCAACCTGGCAGCCTCACCATGCCTTATCACACTATGTATGCCACTACGATTCTTAAATCTCTCAAACCAACTTTTGCTAGCCTTAAATTCACATCACCACTAGTTGCAGGCATTTTTTTAATTAAATTGTCATGCAACTGCCTTGCCTTTTCACATATGATCGCTTGAGAGATGCTAACTCCTGATATCTGTTTTTCATTTATCCACACCAATAACAGTCTCTCAACATCTTTGAGTACTTGTAATCTGTGTCTCGTAAAGATACTTGCACCTTTCGCAACAACAGCTTCCTTGATTGCCATTTTGTTGGCCAGGATAGTAGCGATGGTTGACTGGGGTTTGTTGTACAGCCTAGCCAGCTCAGAGGCACGCACTCCACTTTCAAACTTATGAATTATCTCTTTCTTCATTTCAGTACTAATTTTCACCTTTTTACCACGGGGTTGGCACTAGAAGCTTTCTTTGGGCCCGTGGTGGCTTATTTAGCAGTTACAAGCACTATAAACACTGGAATAATACAAAATGTTTCAAATGTATGTGTGGAAACGACCGCACTGGCTTGTAAACATTGGCACACTAACTGAAGGTAGGCCAGCTGAGGCACGCTCAGGCCAGCCAGATGCTGGACGCGTACGGGACGCACAGGACAAATGATGTAAGTCGAGTTTTTCTCTCTAGGTAGGAGTCAAATTTTTACGCTGACAAGCATCGTAAGTCGGTTTTATCATAGGCTGAGATCATCGTAAGTCGTGGATCCACTGTATTATCATATCTCTCTCTCTCTCTTGCCTGCGTTCGAGGAAATACAGCTGTTCCCAGTAGTTTAGGTGCATTATCACACTTATGTGTGCCATGAAAGTTCTTTGTACACTCGCCAGCTCTGCAATGTCACCAGCCTTGAAGGATACCATTAGTGTACAGCAGTATTCCAGCCTAGAGAGCACAAGCGATTTAAAGAGAATCATCATGGGCTTGGCATCCCTAGTTTTGAAGGTTCTCAATAACCATCCTCTCATTTTCCTAGCGGATGAGGTAGATACATTGTTGTGGACTTTGAAGGCAAGATCTTCTGACATTATCACTCCCAGGTCCTTCACATTACTTTTCCACTCTATTGTATGATTAGAATTTGTTGTATACCCTGACACATTTTTAATTTCTTCAAGTTTCCCATATCTGAGTACAGTGGACCCTCAGTTAATGATGCCAAAGGATAGCGATAAAATCGGATACTGATACGTTTTTGCATTAAAATATTGGCTTAGCTAACAATAAAAAACTCAGTTAAAGACATTCATCCAGAATGTGTCCGCACAGCTTGAGCCGCTTGGACCGCCCAGCCACTCCAGTGTGGCCAGTGTGCCACTGTTTACAAAGCTAGTGCGGAAGATTCCACATGTACATGCGATACATTTTGTATTATTCCATTGTTTTTAGTGCTTGTAACTGCTAAATAAGCCACCATGGGCTCAAAGAAAGCTTCTAGTGCCAGCTCTGTGGTAAAAAGGGTAAGAAATACTATTGAATTGAAGAAAGAGATCATCGCAAAATATGAAAATGGAGTGTCTCCAAGTTGGCCAGGTTATATAAGAAACCCCATTCAGCCACAGTTACTATCTTGGCCAAGGAAGAGGCAATCAAGGAAGCTGTTGTTGTGAATGGTACAAATATGCTTACAAAACAGTGATCGCAAATACTACTTGAAGATGTGGAGAGACTGTTTTTGGTGTGGCTTGACGAGAAACAATTACCCGAGAAACAATTAACCCCAGAGGGTTAGCCACCCAGGATAACCCAAGAAACTCAGTGCGTCATCGAGGACTATCTGACTTATTTCCATTGGGGTCCTTAAGCTTGTCCCCCAGGATGCGACCCACACCAGTCAACTAACACCCAGGTGAATGGGAAAAACTGCCTGGAAATAGTTCTCATATTGGTGAATTTAAGGCCAGCAGAGGTTGGTTTGAGAGATTTAAGAATCATAGTGGCATACACAGTGTGATAAGGCATGGCAAGGCTGAAAGATTCCAACCCCGACAAGTATTCAGTTGTGACGAAACAGGCCTGTTCTGGAAGAAAATGCCAAACAGGACCTACATTACTCAGGAGGAAAAGGCACTCCCAGGACACAAGCCTATGAAAGACAGGCTAACTCTCATGTTTTCTTGTAATGCTAGTGGGGATTGCAAAGTGAAGCCTTTACTCATGTATCACTCTGAAAATCCCAGAGTGTTAAGAATAACAGTGTCTCATCACTCAACAATACTCTTCAATAAAGGTAAGTGTCATTTTAGTATTTATTTATGCATTTACTCTGCATGTCTCATTGTTTTCTGTGTAGGGAAATGTATATTTCATGTAAATTTTTTGTTTCAATACTTTTGGGTGTCTAACATGGATTAACTGGATTTCCATTATTTCTTATGGGGAAAATTAATTCGGATAACGATAAAATCGGTTAAGGACAAGCTCTCTGGAACGGATTAATATCGTTAACTGAGGGTCCACTGTAGTTGAAATTTCTTCTCGTTGAACTTCATATTGTTTTGAGTGGCCCAGTCGAAGATTTGGTTGATGTCTGCTTGGAGTCTCGCTGTGTCTTCGATTTAGGCCACTGCCATGGTAATCCGGGTGTCAACCGCAAAGGAAGACACAGAGCTATGGCTTACATCTCTGTCTATGTCAGAAATGAGCATGAGGAATAGAATGGGAGCTAGTACTGTGCCTTGTGGAACAGAGCTTTTTACCGTGGCTACCTGAGACTTTACTCTGTTAACTATTATTCTTTGTGTTTTGTTTGTCAGGAAGTCGTAGATCCATCTACCAACTTTTCCCAGGATTCCTTTATCACACATTTTGTGTGCTATTACACCATGGTCACACTTGTCGTAAGCTTTTGCAAAGTCTGTGTATATTACATCTGTATTTTGTTCATCCTCTACAGCATCCAAGACCTTGTCATAATGGTCCAGTAGCTAGGACAGGCAGGAGCGACCTGCTCTAAACCTGTGTTGCCCTGGGTTGTGTAATCGATGGGTATCTAGGTGGTTGGCTATCCTGCTTCTTAGAAACCTCTCAAAGATTTTTATGATACAGGATGTTAGTGCTATCGGTCTGTAGTTCTTTGCAATTGCTTTACTGCCACCTTTGTGGAGTGGGGCTATGTCTGTTGTTTTTAGTGTGTGTGGGATGACCCCTGTGTCCATGTTCCTCTCCAAAAAATTCTGAGGGCACGTGATAAGGGCTTCTTGCAATTCTGATGAACACAGAGTTCCATGAGTCTGGGCCTGGGACAGAGTGCCTCTTCAAAGTTTTGTGGAGTTAGAATATGTAATATCCGAGATTTTTGGGATGAGAAAATTTTGGGTTTTGTTCTTAGTCTGGGCAGTGGCTCGCCGAACACTGAGTCATATTGGGACTTTAGTATCTCACTCATTTCTTGGCTATCATCTGTGTATGTCCCATCCTGCCTAAGCAGAGACCCAATACTTGATGTTGTTTTTCCCTTGGATTTGGCATAAGAGAAGAAGTATTTTTTTTTTTTTTTTCAATTTCCTCTATGGCTTTTAGTTCTTCCTGTGATTCTTGTCTCCTATAAGATTCCTTCAGCTTAAGTTCGATATTTGCAGTTTCGTTGACTAGTGCCTCCCTTCATATTTCAGATATATTGGCCCCACTCAGCAACTCTGTGGCTCTTTGCCTTCATCTGCATAGGGAACATCTCTTTCTTTCTAGTTTACATCTTCTCTTTCTTTTTCTTAATGGAATGTGTCTTGAGCAGATCTCAAGAACCACAGAATTCATTTTTTCAAGGTAAATGTTTGGATCCGTGTTGTTTAGGATATCTTCCCAGCTTGTTTCATTCAGGACATGGTTTACTTGATTGCATTGTATGTTTTTGTTATTGAAATTGAATTTCGTGAAGAGACCTTCATGACTGCTCACATTTTGCTGGTCCGGAGCCCTGTGCATACATGTCTGTACCTCTATTATGCTGTGATCTAAGTGTATTGTCTTTGATACAGTTATATACGTATCAGATTGTCATTGTTAGTGAAGATGAGGTCCAGCGTATTTTCTAGCCTTGTAGACTCTACTATTTGCTGGTTTAAGGTGAATTTGGTGCAGAGATTTAATAGTTCGTGTGTGTGTGAATTTTCATCTGAGCTGCCTCCCGGGGTGATCTCTGCTAAAACATTGTTTGATATATTCCTCCATTTTAGGTGTCTCAAGTTGAAATCTCCTAGTAGTAAGATGTTTGGGGCAGGAGTTGGGAGATTTTCCAGTTTTCTCAAGCTGCTCCTGGAATTGCTGGGAAGTTGCATCTGGAGGCTTGTATACTACCACAATGACAGGGTTTTGGTTTTCAGTCTTTACTGTCAAAACTTCTACTACATCATTTGAGGTGTTTAATAGTTCTGTGCAAATGAGCGAACCTGTGACATACAGGCCAACCCCCCTTGTTGCCTGTTTAGTCTGTCGCATTGGAATAGGTTATAACCTGGGATCTGTATTTCGTTGTCATAATGATTCTTTATGTGGGTCTCTGTGAATGCTGCAAACATTGCATTTGACTCTGTGACCATTCCCTTGATGTAAGGAATTTTGTTGTTTTTTGACGGATTTAGACCCTGTATGTTTGCAGAGACGAATGTCGTTGTATTAGTGGAATTTAGGGGGGTTTTATTTGCTGGCTCTAATATCTGTTGTTCTGGAATAGAGGCCAATGTCTGTGCCTCTGCTTCAGAAGTGTTTTCAGGTGGTGTAGGATTATTGTCATTTCTTGCCAGTCTTTTTTCCCTCCTGGCCCTAAAAACCTCTGTCCCTGGAGAGGTTGTGGCTCCTCTCTCTGGTTTCCTGTAGACTGGCTGGTCTGTGTCTTCTAGTCCCCTTTAGATGATGTGCCTGGCAGTATGCAATGTAGCATTTTCTTTCATGGATTGATGAGTGACACATTTCTGGGTGAAATAAGTTACAAGAGGGGAAGTTGCACTCTCCTCTTTTCATGTGGGTATGGCATTTTTTTGGGATAGTCAAAGGTGCATGTCCCACCTGTTTTACCAGGTATACCATGCCTGCAGATACCCAAGGCATAGTGTTTACATAGATTGTAATTCTGTTTGCTAGGATTTATTGTAGCTGCATTTGCTGCTGGTGCATTTATTTTTCCTCTTTCCTCCCCATCTTTCACCCCTGTATAGACATCAGTGCTTCCACCAGGTTTTGCTGGTAGTGTGTCAACACTATTTCCTGAGGCATCATCCCATTTTGATCCATCTCCAGCAGTATCTCTGTTTTGAACTTCTGTGGACTGAATAACATTGTCTTCAGTGTCCTCCAGGACAACACTAGTACCCTCATGAGTACTGTCTTCTAAAAAAGACATCACTAGGACCCTCTGTAGCACTTTCCTCCAGGACAACACTAGCACCCTCAGCACTGTCCTCCAGGACAGCACTAGCACCCTCAGGAGCACTCTCCAAGACAGCCCCGTCCCTACCACCCATCTTATTTTCCCAGCTGTCATACCATGCTGACATGTCTTTCAAGAAGGATGTTTTATTGGTGTTCTTGTCTTTTAACCCTTTTAGCCCTGAATTATGAAAGGCATATTGGTTTGTTCTCATTTGTTGATATGTTGTGTGAGGCAGAGAGCTGTCAAAGTTACCAGATTCACAATCAAGTAGGTTTTTAGAAGGTAGTGAAGCTCCCTCCAGTTTTCTATGGCTTCCAACTGTTACCAGTACATTGCTTTGGTTATAGAAATAAGCTGGGAACCTGAAATTCCGTCAGAGCTAAAAGGGTCAATATAGATGTCATTTCCTCACACAGGTGTATCTTGTTTGGGCAGACCCAAGAACATCTCTCTGAGTTTGTCAAGTGTGGTCACTGGTATAAAATCCCTGCATATACCATGGGACCATTGACCACACAGATGGCAAGCAATCCAGGCCTGTTTTCGTCCCTTACCCTTTCTGCAGACTACACAGATCTTCATGGTGGTGGTCATCTTACAATACTTGACAGCTCTCCTAGCTAGCTAGTCTATAATTCCCCGAAGTATTTAATTTTTTGTAACAGTTCTTCTGATTGGCTTTATTTCCAACGAAACCGTTTAAATCCACTTGAATCCAGCGAATCCAGTTAGTGGATCACTGTATATCTTTTTTATAATAATCACCTTAGCAGTAGATCTGTCTATCTGTATTGTAACTATTTATTGTAGTTACTGTTTGAGTGTTCGATAAGGGCACATAGAGATCCGTCAGTGAAACCAATCAGAGGATACATTGTTATCAACAAATCCGTTTGAATCCAACCATTGGATGAATCCTGGCAAATCCAAATTAGGCTCATTGGGCGATTTTAGACTAGCTCATGAAAAGGACTACTGGAAAAAAATTAAACAGAGTAATATGTGTTCAGTTTGATACAGAAAGTATAACTTGCATGTTTGGGTGCCGGTGGCTTCAGTATATGAAGATTACTGGAGGAATAAATAACAGAAACCTGATATATACTCTAGAATGAATAAAATATTTCATTATGTGACAAGTGGTGGTGGCCATTCCCTACCTCAAGTATCCGCCTTGTTGTGGGTGAGCGGGAAAGACCTCCTGCCATCCCCCAACACTCCCAACACCAGCATCCCAGCTTATGTGTTCAGTTCCACTTTTCTCCTGCAAGCTAGCTGTGTTTGTGAATTGTGTTTTGATCTTTTAATTACCATATCTTGTATCTGCCAAGCAATCATGGCACCCAGTAGGCATACCAGTGTTGCTGAATGACTTACTGACTTGACTGATTTACTGACTTGGCTGACTTAACTGACTGACTTGACTGACTGACTGACTTGATTTACTGATTTGACTGAATGACTTGCTGACTTGACTGACATACTGACTTGACTGACTGACTTACTGATTGACTAACTGACTTACAGACTTGACTGACTGACTTACTGACTTGACTGACTTACTGACTTGACTGGCTGACTTACTGACTTGACTGACTGCCTTACTGACTTGACTTACTGACTTAACTGACTGACTTACTGACTTGACTGACTGAATGACTTGACTGACTTACTGAATGACTTTAACCTTTTGACTGTCACAACCCCAAATCTTGAGGTGTACCTCTTCAGTACAGGAAAGACTGTGCTATAACTTAAATTGCCAGGCACACCATCTAAAGGGGACAAAAAGATACAAAACATCCAGGCCATGGGAAAACCTGGGCAGCCACAGCCACTCAAGAGGGAGAGGTTTTTTAGTGCCAGGAAGGAAAAAAAACTGGCAGGAAATGGCAGAAATCGTACACCAAATCCAGTCATTCCTGGAGTGGAACCAAAGTCGATGGCCTCCACTCCAAACCAACAGATACAGATACTAATGCCGGAAAAAAAATCCCCCCCCCCAGTACCAACAATACCACCAGTCCGATGACATTCTTCTTTGCAAATATACAGGGTCTAAAGCCAGCAACAAACAACAAAATACCTTTCATCTGTGGACTGCTTGCAGAGGCAAAGGCAATGTTCGTGGCTTTCACTGAGACCCACATAAAGGATCACTTGGACAACGAAATATGGATCCCAGGTTACAACCTATACAGATGTGACAGAGTGAACAGGCAAAAGGGGGGGGGAAGTTGGCCTGTACATTGCAGAGTCACTTGTTTGCACAGAACTGCTTAATGCCTCAAATGATGTAGTGGAAGTTTTAGCAGTAAAGGTCGAGAACCAAAACCTAGTCATTGTGGTAGTCTACAAGCCTCCGGATGCAACATCCCAGCAATTCCAGGAACAGCTGTTAAAAATTGACCACTGTCTGGAAAATCTTCCAGCTCCTGCACCCAACATCTTGCTCCTGGGGGATTTCAACTTAAGGCACCTAAAATGGAGGAATATAGCAAATAATATTGTTGCAGTAATAACACCAGGAGGCAGCTCTGATGAAAACTCACACTCACACGAGCTTTTAAATCTCTGCACAAAATTCAATTTAAACCAGCAAATAATAGAGCCTACTAGACTGGAGAATACACTAGACCTCATCTTCACTAACAATGATGATCTGATATGAAATGTCACCATATCAAAAACAATATACTCAGATCACAACATAATTGAGGTTCAGACATGTATGCGTGGAGCCCCAGACCGACATAATGAGATTAGTCACGAGGGAGCATTCACCAAATTCAACTTCAATAACAAAAACATAAAGTGGGACCAAGTAAAACAAGTCCTAACCGATATAAGCTGGGAAGATATACTAAGCAACACAGACCCCAACTTATGCCTAGAACAGATTAACTTGGTGGCACTTGATGTATGCACAAGGCTTATTCCTCTAAGAAAAAGGAGGAGTAGATGTAAAATAGAAAGAGACAGGCGCTCCCTTTACAGGCGATGGAAAAGAATAACAGAGTGGCTAAAAGAGGTCAACATATCTGAAATGCGTAGGGAGACACTGGTCAGAGAAATAGCAAGCATCGAACTTAAGCTAAAGGAATCTCATAGGAGTCAGGAATCGTGGGAAGAACTAAAAGCCATAAATGAAATCGAAAGAAACCCAAAGTATTTCTTCTCCTATGCCAAATCAAAGTCGAGAACAACGTCCAGTATTGGGCCCCTACTTAAACAAGATGGGTCCTACACAGATGACAGCAAGGAAATGAGTGAGCTGCTCAAGTCCCAATATGACTCAGTTTTTAGCAAGCCACTAACCAAACTGAGAGTCGAAGATCAAAATGAATTTTTTATGAGAGAGCCACAGAATTTGGTTAACACAGGCCTATCCGATGTTATCCTGATGCCAAATGACTTCGAACAGGCGATAAATGACATGCCCATGCACTCTGCCCTAGGGCCAGACTCATGGAACTCCGTGTTCATCAAGAACTGCAAGAAGCCCCTATCACGAGCCTTTCCCATCTTATGGAGAGGGAGCATGGACACAGGGGTCGTCCCACAGTTACTAAAAACAACAGACATAGCCCCACTCCACAAAGGGGGGCAGTAAAGCAACAGCAAAGAACTACAGACCGATAGCACTAACATCCCATATCATAAAAATCTTTGAAAGGGTCCTAAGAACCAAGATCACCACCCATCTAGAAACTCATCAGTTACACAACCCAGAGCAACATGGGTTTAGAACAGGTCACTCCTGTCTGTCTCAACTATTGGATCACTACGACAAGGTCCTAGATGCACTAGAAGACAAAAAGAATGCAGATGTAATATATACAGACTTTGCAAAAGCCTTCGACAAGTGTGACCATGGCGTAATAGCGCACAAAATGCGTGCTAAAGGAATAACAGGAAAAGTCGGTCGATGGATCTATAATTTCCTCACTAACAGAACACAGAGAGTAGTCGTCAACAGAGTAAAGTCCGAGGCAGCTACGGTGAAAATCTCTGTTCCACAAGGCACAGTACTCACTCCCATCTTGTTTCTCATCCTCATATCCGACATAGACAAGGATGTCAGCCACAGCACCGTGTCTTCCTTTGCAGATGACACCTGAATCTGCATAACAGTGTCTTCCATTGCAGACACTGCAAGGCTCCAGGCGGACATCAACCAAATCTTTCAGTGGGCTGCAGTAAATATGAAGTTCAACGATGAGAAATTTCAATTACTCAGATATGGTAAACACGAGGAAATTAAATCTTCATCAGAGTACAAAACAAATTCTGGCCACAAAATAGAGCGAAACACTAACATCAAAGACCTGGGAGTGATCATGTCGGAGGATCTCACCTTCAAGGACCATGACATTGTATCAATCGCATCTGCTAGAAAAATGACAGGATGGATAATGAGAACCTTCAAAACTAGGGAGGCCAAGCCCATGATGACACTCTTCAGGTCACTTGTTCTATCTAGGCTGGAATATTGCTGCACACTAACAGCACCTTTCAAGGCAGGTGAAATTGCTGACCTAGAAAATGTACAGAGAACCTTCACGGCGCGCATAACGGAGATAAAACACCTCAATTGCTGGGAGCGCTTGAGGTTCCTAAACCTGTATTCCCTGGAATGCAGGCGGGAGAGATACATGATTATATACACCTGGAAAATCCTAGAGGGACTAGTACCGAACTTACACACGAAAATCACTCACTACGAAAGCAAAAGACTTGGCAGACGATGCAACATCCCCCCTTTGATAAGCAGGGGTGTCACTAGCGTGTTAAGAGACCATACAATAAGTGTCAGGGGCCCGAGACTGTTCAACTGCCTCCCAGCATACATAAGGGGGATTACCAACAGACCCCTGGCAGTCTTCAAGCTGGCACTGGACAAGCACCTAAAGTCGATTCCTGACCAGCCGGGCTGTGGCTCGTACGTTGGTTTGCGTGCAGCCAGCAGTAACAGCCTGGTTGATCAGGCTCTGATCCACCAGGAGGCCTGGTCACAGACCGGGCCGCGGGGGCGTTGACCCCCGGAACTCTCTCCAGGTAAACTCCAGGTGTCGCAAAATATTTGAAAAAAAAAAAATAATTTTTTCTTATGAAATCATAATCTTTTCCTGATGGTAATGACACCAAAAGTATGAAATTTAATGGAAAACTTATGGAATTATGCTCTCCGAAGTTAGCGACCTTGGCGACATTTATGCATCAGCGATTTCGCTCACTTTGAACCCTATTTTCGGTCAGTTCCATTGTTCCAGTTCACCAAACTCATAGCTATTTCTTTAGAACTCTATTTGTTCTATCGATTGAGTACAAGAAACCGCCCATTTACCAATTTCAGCTACCCAATAAAGTGGTCAGAAATTGGCAATTTGGCCAATTTCATGTAAATTAAAAAATGTCAATTTCAAAATAGGGTTCAGAATGACCAATGCAGACATTCCTGGCACTAAAAATAACATTTTCTCTGTTCATCAGTCATCTCCAGGCCCCTGTTATAATCCTCTTGCTTTCTATTTTAAATTTTTATTCACACAAAAAACAGAAGATTTACTGTTATGCAGACTACTGCAATATTGTAATAATTGTATAAATAACGTCAACCTATTCGTGACTGCATATTATTGGACAATGACGTCATTTGTTTAATCTTGAACATCAGAAAAAATCAAACATTTCTGTCACTTTGAGCTCCAGTTCAAGATTCTTTTCATGGTAAAACCAATCAAAATCACTTCTGTTTCTATATATTTTCCATTCCATCAAATGAGACCAAGAAAACAAGAATACAACAATAAATACTATATGAAAATACACCCCAAAGTCAGTGTTTTAATCAAAAAACACGGTTGGAGTTTTCTTTTCTCATTATGCACTGCGTGCTGCAGGATTTTTTTTATACTGCGCACTCTGACCACATAGACCTATTCTCTCACATATCTGCCTACCAGCTTTCTCCTGCTTGATTTGAGGCCACTAGAATTTTTGAGTATATATACATCAAACACATTGGCTGGTAAGACGTATATATACGACCAAAACAAAGGGTTAATATACAGGACCCTGAAATGGTGTCTAGAGCAGCTGATGCCTTGCCATCAGTTGTATAATGTACTTCAAGGCAAAATAGAACAGAAATCCATTACAGAATTTATGCACACTCCAGTACAACCATCAACTTCAGTGTTTACATTGAAGCATATATGTGAACAGTATTTAGATAAAGGTAGGGAAGTTTTTATTGCATTTATGGATTTAGAAAAGGCATATGATAGAGTGGATATGGGAGCAATGTGGCAGATGTTGCAAGTATATGGAATAGGTGGTAAGTTACTAAATGCAGTAAAGAGTTTTTATGAGGATAGTGAGGCTCAGGTTAGGGTGTGTAGAAGAGAGGGAGACTACTTCTCGGTAAACGTAGGTCTTAGACAGGGATGTGTAATGTCACCATGGTTGTTTAATATACTTATAGATGGGGTTGTAAAAGAAGTAAATGCTAGGGTGTTCGGGAGAGGGGTGGGATTAAATTATGGGGAATCAAATTCAAAATGGGAATTGACACAGTTACTTTTTGCTGATGATACTGTGCTTATGGAAGATTCTAAAGAAAATTTGCAAAGGTTAGTGGATGAGTTTGGGAATGTGAGTAAAGGTAGAAAGTTGAAAGTAAACATAGAAAAGAGTAAGGTGATGAGGGTATCAAATGATTTACATAAAAAAAAGTTGGATATCAAATTGGGGAGGAGGAGTATGGAAGAAGTGAATGTTTTCAGATACTTGGGAGTTGACATGTTGGCGGATGGATTTATGAAGGATGAAGTTAATCATAGAATTGATGAGGGAAAAAAGGTGAGTGGTGCGTTGAGGTATATGTGGAGTCAAAAAATGTTATCTATGGAGGCAAAGAAGGGAATGTATGAAAGCATAGTAGTACCAACACTCTTATATGGGTGTGAAGCTTGGGTGGTAAATGCAGCAGTGAGGAGACGGTTGGAGACAGTGGAGATGTCCTGTCTAAGGGCAATGTGTGGTGTAAATATTATGCAGAAAATTCGGAGTGTGGAAATTAGGAAAAGGTGTGGAGTTAATAAAAGTATTAGTCAGAGGGCAGAAGAGGGGTTGTTGAGGTGGTTTGGTCATTTAGAGAGAATGGAGCAAAGTAGAATGACATGGAAAGCATATAAATCTATAGGGGAAGGAAGGCGGGGTAGGGGTCGTCCTCGAAAGGGGGTAAAGGAGGTTTTGTGGGCGAGGGGCTTGGACTTCCAGCAAGCGTGTGTGAGGGTGTTAGATAGGAGTGAATGGAGACGAATGGTACTTGGGACCTGACGATCTGTTGGAGTGTGAGCAGGGTAATATTTAGTGAAGGGATTCAGGGAAATCGGTTATTTTCATATAGTCGGACTTGAGTCCTGGAAATGGGAAGTACAATGCCTCCACTTTAAAGGAGGGGTTTGGAATATTGGCAGTTTGGAGGGATATGTTGTGTATCTTTATACGTATATGCTTCTTAACTGTTGTATTCTGAGCACCTCTGCAAAAACTGATAATGTGTGAGTGTGGTGAAAGTGTTGAATGATGATGAAAGTATTTTCTTTTTGGGGATTTTCTTTCTTTTTTGGGTCACCCTGCCTCGGTGGGAGACGGCTGACTTGTTGAAAAAAAAAAAACACCTACCATCCGTCTTACGACCTGCTCAACTTACGACGACTCGACTTACGACCGTGTTTTTTATGCCAAATTTCTGGGAAATAAACAAGTGTTTGTGTTGTACACAGTGTTTATCCTAAATCTTACAGTATAAAATACAGTACTAACAGCATAAAAAGTAAAATAAAACATGAAATACCAAAATAAAACAATAAAATAAAGTCATTACAAAAATGTTATTTTGATATTCAGTAGTAAAGTTCGACTTATGACCATTTCGACTTACGACCGGTTTCTCGGAACCGAACTCGGTCGTAAGTCGGATGGTAGGTGTATATATAAAGTATGAAATAAGTTTTAAAAACACTTGAAATTTTGGAGTTTCCAGACATAATGGAGAGACGTAGTGCTTGCGGATCTCACATAGAATTTGTAACCGGGTGGGTCGCGGTGACCGTATTAGAAAGTCAGGTGGGGGGGAGCCGTATAGAGAGTTTTGCTCATAATTTGAAATGACCGTATTAGCAGAATGCCACAAAAAAAACACCGTAAAGCAGGGCCCTAAGTAAGATCTGGAGGTCTAAAAGAAGTTGTTTGAGGGGGAAGCTCGCATCCTGAATTTTTGCTCATATCCAGAAAAAAAAAAAACACCGGGCAACTGCTCGTATCCTGAAAATCTCATATGGTGGGGCACTTGTAAGCCGAGGTTCCACTGTACAGTGGAACCTCTACTTGTGAATTTAATCCGTTCCATAACCTTGCTCGCAACTGGATTTACTTGTTTGCAGAGTCAATTTTCGTCATTTAAATTAATTGAAATATAATTAATCCGTTCCGGTGGAATTCTGTACTTCAATAATTTCACTAATATCAACTCTACGGCTTATTTATCTATCACAGTTCATCTAATATGACATAAACAATATAAATAACAGAAACCTGATATATACTCTAGAATGAATAAAATATGTCATTATATATATGGCAGCGGCGGCGGCCAACGAGAGTTTGTCTGGAGACAGGATAAGATACTCCATGAATATTTCGCTATCAACTCTATGCTTATTTATCTATCACAGTTCATCTAATATGAAATAATAAACAATACAGTGGATCCCCGAGTCTCGGCAGCCTCGACTTTCGTGAAATTTGACCTTCGGCGAGTTTTTTTTGGCAAAATTTGGCCTCGAGTTTTGTGAAAAGACTTGTGTTTCGGCGACCGTCCGTTACCCGTCCACCCGTCACCGCGCACACCAAGCCAGTCTCCCACGCTATTCACGCTCAGTGTTCCATTGTTTACCAACATGTGACCATCACCCCGCGGGTTCATACAATACATTTCATAATAATCCATTGTTGTTTGTGCTTGCAACTGCTAAATAAGTCATCATGGACCCAAGGAAAGCTAGTGCAAGCCCTTGGTAAATAAAGTGAGTGACGGGGATGTGGAAGAGTTGGTGGACGACCACAGGGAAGAGTTAGTGCAGGACCACAGGAAAGAGCTAACCGCTGACGAACTGCAAGAGCTTCAACTGGAACAGCATCAGACCACAGCCGAGGAACTTGCTTCAGAGGAGGAGGAAGAGGGAGTGGATGAGGTGCCTTCTTCAGTGATTAAGGACATGTGTAGAATGTGGAATGAGTTGCAAAGTTTTGCTGAAAAGTATCACCCTGACCATGCTGAAACAAGCCATATCTGCAACATGTACAATGACAGTGTTGTGTCCCACTTCAGGGAAATCTTAAAGAAACGCCAGAAAAAGACCTCTCTGGACAGATATTTTGTGCGACAGGGGTCCAGTGGCTCTCAAGTTGTTCCCAGTGGCATTAAAAGAAGAAGGGAAGTAACCCCAGATAAGGACTTGCTACCTAAAGTCCTAATGGAAGGAGATTCTCCTTCCAAACAATAGTGTACACCTTCCTCCTATCCCCTCCTCCCGTCTTCCATCCACGCAAAAGTCTTCAGTAAAGGTAAGTGTAATGTTATATTTTTTTTTTTAAATGTATGTACTTGATTTCTGATTGTTTTCATTATGTAAATCTATTTAATTGAAAAAAAAAATTTATTTTAATATTTTTGGGTGTCTGGAACGGATTAATTTTTTTTTTTTTTATTGTCACACTGGCCGATTCCCACCAAGGCAGGGTGGCCCGAAAGAGAAAAACTTTCACCATCATTCACTCCATCACTGTCGTGCCAGAAGGGTGCTTTACACTACAGTTTTTAAACTGCAACATTAACACCCCTCCTTCAGAGTGCAGGCACTGTACTTCCCATCTCCAGGACTCAAGTCCGGCCTGCCGGTTTCCCTGAACCCCTTCATAAATGTTACTTTGCTCACACTTCAACAGCATGTCAAGTATTAAAAACCATTTGTCTCCATTCACTCCTATCAAACACGCTCACGCATGCCTGCTGGAAGTCCAAGCCCCTCGCACACAAAACCTCCTTTACCCCCTCCCTCCAACCTTTCCTAGGCCGACCCTACCCCGCCTTCCTTCCACTACAGACTGATACACTCTTGAAGTCACTCTGTTTCGCTCCATTTCTCTACATGTCCGAACCACCTCAACAACCCTTCCTCAGCCCTCTGGACAACATTTTTGGTAATCCCGCACCTCCTCCTAACTTCCAAACTACGAATTCTCTGCATTATATTCACACCCCACATTGCCCTCAGACATGACATCTCCACTGCCTCCAGCCTTCTCCTCGCTGCAACATTCATCACCCATGCTTCACACCCATGTAAGAGCGTTGGTAAAACTATACTCTCATACATTCCCCTCTTTCCCTCCAAGGACAAAGTTCTTTGTCTCCACAGACTCCTAAGTGCACCACTCACCCTTTTTTCCCTCATCAATTCTATGATTCACCTCATCTTTCATAGCCCCATCTGCTGACACGTCCACTCCCAAATATCTGAATGAATTCACTCCTCCATACTCTCTCCCTCCAATCTGATATCCAATCTTTCATCACCTAATCTTTTTGTTATCCTCATAACCTTACTTTTTTCCGTATTCACTTTTAATTTTTTCTTTTGCACACCCTACCAAATTCATCACCAATCTCTGCAACTTCTCTTCAGAATCTCCCAAGAGCACAGTGTCATCAGCAAAGAGCAACTTTTGACAACTCCCACTTTATGTGTGATTCTTTATCTTTTAACCCCACGCCTCTTGCCAAGACCCTCGCATTTACTTCTCTTACAACCATCTATAAATTATTAAAACAGCCACGGTGACATCACATCCTTGTCTAAGGCCTACTTTTACTGGGAAATAATTTCCCTCTTCCCTACATACTCTAACTTGAGCCTCACTATCCTCATAAAAACTCTTCACTGCTTTCAGTAACCTACCTCCTATACCATACACCTGCAACATCTGCCACATTGCCCCCTATCCACCCTTTTCATACCCCTTTTTCCCAAAATCCATAAATGCCACAAAGACCTCTTTAGCCTTAAATCTAAATACTGTTCACTTATATGTTTCACTGTAAACACCTGGTCCACACACCCCCTAACCTTTCCTAAAGCCTCCTTGTTCATTCTGCTATCCTATTCTCCGTTTTACTCTTAATTCTTTCAATAAAACTCTCCATACACTTTACCAGGTATACTCAACAGACTTATCCCCCTATAATTTTTGCACTTTTCTTTTGTCCCCTTTGCCTTATACAAAGGAACTATGCATGCTCTCTGCCAATCCTAGGTACCTTACCCTTTTCCCATACATTTATTAAATTTGCACCAACCACTCCAAAACTAACCCCCACCTGCTTTTAACATTTCTATCTTTATTCCATCAATCCTGGCTGCCTTACCCCCTTTCTTTTTACCTACTGCCTAAAGAACTTCCCCCACATCACAACTGGCTCTTCCTCACTCCTAAAAGATGTTATTCCTCCTTGCCCTATACACGAAATCACAGCTTCCCTATCTTCAACAACATTTAACAATTCCTCAAAATATTCCCTCCATCTTCCCAATACCTCTAACTCTCCATTTAAAACTCTCCTCTCCTTTTTTTAACTGACAAATCCATTTGTTCTCTAGGCTTCCTTAACTTGTTAATCTCACTCCAAAACTTTTTCTTATTTTCAACAAAATTTGTTGATAACATCTCACCCTCTCTCTCATTTGCTCTCTTTTACATTGCTTCACCACTCTCTTAACCTCTCTTTCTCCATATACTCTTCCCTCCTTGCATCACTTCTACTCTGTAAAAACTTCTCATATGCTAATTTTTTTTCTCCCTTACTACTGTCTTTATATCATCATTCCACCAATCGTTTCCTCTTCCCCCGCACCCACTTTCCTGTAACCACAAATTTGCTGAACACTCTAACACTACATTTTTAAACCTACCCCATACCTCTTCGACCCCATTGCCTATGCTCTCATTAGCCCATCTATCCTCCAATAGCTGTTTATATCTTACCCTAACTGCCTCCTCTTTTAGTTTATAAACCTTCACCTCTCTCTTCCCTGATGCTTCTATTCTTCTTGTATCCAATCTACCTTTTACTCTCAGTGGAGCTACAACTAGAAAGTGATCTGATATATCTGTGGCCCCTCTACTCAACAGTCTTATATCTACCAATACATAATCCAACAAACTACTCTCATTTTGCTCTACATCATATCTTGATACTTATTTTCCTCTTTTTTTTTAAAATATGTATTACCTATAACTAAACCCCTTTGTATACAAAGTTTAATCAAAGGGCTCCCATTATCATTTACACCTGGCACCCCAAACTTACCTACCACACCCTCTCTAAAAGTTTCTCCTACTTTAGCATTCAGGTCCCCTACCACAATTACTCTCTCACTTGGTTCAAAGGCTCCTATACATTCACTTAACATCTCCCAAAATCTCTCTCTCTCCTCTGCATTCCTCTCTTCTCAAGGTGCATACACGCTTATTATGACCCACTTTTCGCATCCAACCTTTAATCCACATTATTCTTGAATTTACACATTCATACTCTCTTTTCTCCTTCCATAACTGATCCTTCAACATTACTGCTACCCCTTCCTTTGCTCTAACTCTCTCAGATACTCCAGATTTAATCCCATTGATTTCCCCCCACCGAAACTCCCCTACCCCCTTCAGCTTTGTTTCGCTTAGGGCCAGGACATCCAACTTCTTTTCATTCATAACATCAGCAATCTTCTGTTGTCATCCGCACTACATCCACGCACATTCAAGCATCCCAGTTTTATTTTCATTATTTCTTATGGGGAAAATGGTTTCGAGTTTCGTGAATTTTGACCTTCGGCGGGCTCTCTGGAACGGATTAATCATGAAACTCGGGGGGTCCACTGTATAAATAACATAGAAACCTAATATATACTCCAGAATGCGTAAAATATGTCATGTAACAGGTGGAGGCAGCCACAACCACTCCCTCTTTGTTGTGGTAAACATTGCCATCTAATGACAGCCTTTTGAAGTCGTCTATTATAATTATTATTACGTAGTACAGTGGACCCCCTCATACCGTTGGCATCACATAACGATTAATCCGCATACCGCTTGCTTTAATCGCAAAAATTTTGCCTCGCATACCGCTTAAAAACCCGCTCACCGCTGTTCGTCCGAGACGCGTCCAATGTGCGCCTTAGCCAGCCTCACATGTTCCACCGGTGGCATTGTTTACCAGCCAGCCTCTGCGGTAGCATCCAAGCATACAATCGTAACATTTCGTATTATTACAGTGTTTTTGGTGATTTTATCTGGAAAATAAGTGACCATGGGCCCCAAGAAAGCTTCTAGTGCCAACCCTACAGCAATAAGGGTGAGAATTACTATAGAGATGAAGAAAAAGATCATTGATAAGTATGAAAGTGGAGTGCGTGTCTCCGAGCTGGCCACGTTGTATAATAAAAAACCCCAATAAAATCCATCGTGTTTCTATTTGTGGTGGTACAGCTGCTGCTGCTGCACTGTCAGCTGCTGTTAGAAATCGTCTGCTGCTGCTGTGCACTGTTGGTGTGGCTTATTGAGAATAAAACCAAGAAACAATTAATCCAGGGGAAATTTGCCACCCAGGATAACCCAAAAAAGTCAGTGTCATCGAAGACTGTCTAACTTATTTCCATTGGGGTCCTTAATCTTGTCTCCCAGGATGCAACCCACACCAGTCGACAAAAACACCCAGGTGAACAGGGAAAAATGCCTGGAAAACTAGTGTTCATATTGGTGAATTTAAAGCCAGCAAAGGTTGGTTTTGAGAGATTTAAGAATCGTATTTGACATACACAGTGTGAAAAGGCTGTTCTGGAAGAAAATACCAAAAACAGGACCTACAGTATCAGGAGGAAAAGGCACTCCCAGGACACACGGTCTCTCAGCTTGCTGCATCTTCAGTAAAGGTAAGTGTCATTTATTCTTCATTTAGTAGACTAGTACATGCACAATATATACTGTGCATGTACTACTCTACTATTGTGCATGTATCCTTCTCTTTGTGTGTAGGAAAATGTATATTTCACGTGGTAAAAATTTTTTTTTCATACTTTTGGGTGTCTTGCACGGATTAATTTGATTTCCATTATTTCTTATGGGGAAAATTCATTCGCATACCGATTATTTCGCATACCAATGAGCCCTCTTGCACGGATTAAAATCGGTATGCGGGGGTCCACTGTACATTATTATATATTATATGTATATTATTATATTATACTATTATTATATGTATTATATCATTATTATATCATACATTGCCCAAGTTTCAATAAGATAGTCCAACAAACAAATGAGATACAATTCCCTAGATCAAGAGCAAGAGCCCCTCACCAGCATCAAGACACCTGCCTTGAGGTCTGCTCCCTTATGGAAATTTTGCGTGCCTATAGAAGCAAAAAATTTACCCATCGACTGCTTGTACAGTGGTCCCTCGCTTTTCGTAGTTCTCGGCAATCGTAAATTTCGCCAATCATAGGGATAATTTCGTATAAACATGGACTCGCTTTTCATAGGTTGACTCCCAAATATTATTATTATAATAAAAAAGAAGCGCTAAGCCACAAGGGCTATACAGCGCTGAACTCCCAAATAGTAGTTCGTCCGGGACGCATACGCACGGTGCGAGTCGGGGAGGCCTCCCTACCCAGCCAGTCTGGCATTGTTTACCAGTGAGTGAAGGTCCCCTCAAGTGCTCCTACAAAATATTTCATAATATTCCACTCATTTTAGTGCTTGCAAGTACTAAATAAGCTACCATGGCTCCAAAGAAAGCTCCTAGTGCCAAGCCTGTGGTAAAGAAGGTGAGAAATATGTACAGTGACAGTCTTGGGCCATTTTAGGGAAGTGTTAAAGAGACGCCAGAAACAGAGCTCTCTCCACAGTTACTTTGCGAGAAAGGACTAGAATGACTCTCGAGGTGGTCCTAGTGGCATTAAGAAACAGAGAAAAGAAGCAACCCCAGAGAAGCAATTGGTACCTGAGGTGTTGCTGGAAAGGGATTCCCCTTCCAAACTGTAAACAATCCAATCTCTCTCCTCCTCCCGTCTCCCATACACTAAGAAGAATCTCCAATAAAGGTAAGTGTTATGCTGTTAATGTTTCATTCATCATTTCCCATTGTATTATGTACTACATGTATATTTCATGTAAAAAATTTTTTTAATACTTCTGGGTGTCAGGAACGGATTAATTGTATTTACATTATTTCTTATGGGGAAAATTGATTCGCAAATCGTAAATTTAGTTTATAGTAGCTCCTCCAGGAACGGATTAATTACGAAAAACGAGGGACCACTGTATTTGGAAAAAACTTGCATGTGGATGCGCTCGCAAGTAGAGGTTCCATTGTACTTGTAGAAATAAAGATTATTTTATTAGCATCAAGTGTTTCTCACCAAGGCAGGGTGACCTGAAAAAAAGAAGAAACACTTCCATCATCGTTCACTCTGTCAATGTCATGCCAGAGGCGTGCCTACACTACAGTTAAAAAAACTGCAACACAACACCCCTCTGAAGATTGCAGGCATTGTACTTCCCACCTCCAGGACTGAAGTCCGGCTAACCAGTTTTCCTGAATCCCTTCATGTTACTTTGCTCACACTCCAGCAGCATATCAAGTCATAAAAACCATTTGTTTCCACTGAACATGCTTACACATGCTGGAAGTCCAAGCCCCGCACACAAAACCTCTTTTACCCCCTTCCAACTTTTCCTAGGCCGATCCCTACCCGCCTTCCTTCCACTACAGATTTATAACCCCTAAGTCATTTTTTTCCTCCCTTTTCCCCTACATGTCGAACCACCTTAAATTTAGCCCTCCCGTTTTTATTATAATAACTAGAACGCTTTTTAAACACAGAGGATTATCGCCCTGGGTTTTGGAAGGCATTCACTTACCTTTTTAACCATGGAGCCTTTTAAAAAATCAAGACCCCTCGCCCCAAGGAATTCCCTTTGGGGAATCCCCTCCTCCCCTCTATAATGTTTACATCCAGCACCTCCTAATTTCCAAAACTATGGATTCCCTCTTCAATTTTTACAACCACACATTTTCTAGGACCCCTGACTCTCACTGTCCACCTTCCCTTGTTGCAAACATTCACCACCCAATTCACCCCCAAAAAGTGCAATGGTAAACTTCTCACCTACATTTTTTTTTCCTTATAACCCTTATCTTCCAGACCTTCCAACCTTTTACCCCTTATAAATCCTTTATTCACCTGCTTTAAACCCCTCTCTGACAAATCCCTCCCCAAATATCAAAAACAAATTCCGTTCCCTCCTTTCAGTCCTGTTACATCTTACTACCTATTTTAACTTGTTTACTTTTTATAAAACACAAAACCCATAATTATTAACAGCACTGGGAATATAAAGGGCCTTTAAGTCTTCGGGAACTAACTCCCAAACCTAATCAAGAGCCTCTCACCGCATCAAAACCTCCCTTATGGTTTTCATTTAATCCTTCCTTACATAACCGGAAACTTCCACCAACTTGCCCCCTAATTCCCAAAGCTTGTCATCCAAAAAGACACATGACAACCCCATTTTGTTTAGATTCTTTATTATTTTTAACCCACACCTTCCAACACCCCTCCAACATCCTCCTTACTACTCCATCTTTTTAATATATTTAACAACCATTCACTTCCTTAGCCACGACTATTAATTTACATTTTTTTCCACGCCAAAAGAATAATGATGAACTGAATACTAGATTCCCCCTTTTACCTCAAAAATCTCTCCTCACAAAACTCAAATTCTAAAAATATCCTCAGCCTAATACTCATTGTATTATTGTGCCCTTAACTTTTTAATATTAGAAAAAAAAATGTTTACCCTTTTCATTATCCCTTCCTTATAATCAATACATGTTTTCTAACCTAATTTAATCAAAAAAAACTAAACTTAAACCTTAACTTCCACCTTAAATAACTTCTTGGGTATTCAAACTAGATAAAATTTTCCCTATTAATTGTTAAATTGCTAAACCCTAATAACAATTGAAATCCATTCCCTAGAGCCCTCCAGCACATTCCCAAAAATCTTTCCCCATATTTTTTTATTTTAAACATTAACGCTAAAACCGTTAGGATTTTACCACCTTATGGGATGTCTTCATCTTAAATTTCCCAATGGGGCCCTCCTTCCCTCAGAGCCCCTCACCCAACTCTTGAAAAAGCAACATATTCTTCAAACCACTTATCCTTTTGACAATTGCTTTTATATTTTACCCCAACTAAAGCATTTTTTATTTTAACCATGCTTACTAAAAGTGGCATTTATAACAATAATTTAAAATTGAAATGCTCTCAGCATGTAGTCACCAAACATTAATCAGTTGGGTGTCAACCTAGAAAATTTAATTTTGCTACCAAAATATCTCCCAATTACTAATGACCAAATTAACACTCTATTACCATACTTGTATAAATTTTATTTTTTTAAATGTTTCCTTGATCTCACCCCTGAAATTTCCTTATTTTGGTTTATGATTTCACTAAAGTACTAACATTAAACCTAACAGACAAGGTGCCAAATCCAATCTGGTTAAACATTATAAACATTCCAAGCCTAAACAAGGGTCATTCAGCGCTGCTTTACTGTCATACAGCACATGGGTAATGGGATTCATTAATATAGTCCCAGTGAAGAAATTAAGACTAAAAAAAAAAAAATCTTCAGTGCTAAGTTTTTCAACTACCGAGGTGGAAGAGGATTATCAAAAAGAAGCGCTAAACCACAAGGGCTATACAGCGCTTCAGGGCAGGGAAGGAAGCAAGGGTATCAGGTGGCAAAAGGGAGAGGGATGATTAGTAGGTTACGGAGATCAGCAGGGCAGTGGATAGTGAGGGGGTAGAAGGTAGCAAGAGATTGAGGTAGAAAGGGCTAAGGGGAGTGCTCAAGGTATCATCATCAGAGTTTGTGGAGTAAATCAGTTGTCAAAAAGTCAACAAGAGAGCCAGGATTAAAGGAGGGTCCATCAGCAAGAAGGGAAGGTAGAGAGATAGCAGCAGAGCGGAGATGACGTCGGAGGTAAATTCTGGGTGCTTGTTGATAGAGAGGGCAGTCCAACAATGTAGCTAACAGATACTGGAACCTGACAATTCTCAGTGAGGAACAGGGCACCTCTCCATGAGATACCCGTGAGTAAGACGAATGTGGCCAATGCGAAGACAGGAGAGAGTAGTCTCCCAACCTAGACACTGATGACAAGACGATGGCCAGTAACCTAGACTTGGTTTAATAGAATGAAGTTTGTTATTGAGCAGATCAGACCATCGCTGTTGCCAATGGGTAGAGATACAGCATAACCAAAGTTGGAGGTGGTTGAGGTTTCCATGGCTTCCTGTTTTCCCACTGATCCTGGTTTTGTGATCTCTGAATCAGTCAAGATGCATATTATTATTATAATCAAGGGGAAGCGCTAAACCCGGAGGATTATACAGCGCCTGGGGGGGGGGAGGATGTGGAAGGCATTCAGGCTTAATTCGGGGAACTGGAGCACATTATTATTATTATAATCAAAAAGAAGCGCTAAGCCACAAGGACTATACAGCAACTGGAGCACAGATCCAATTCCCTAAATCAAGAGCCCCTCACCAACATCAAGGAACCTTCCCTGAGGGGTCAAGATGCATAGAAGCTAAGACATTGTATAGTTTTAAAAATAGGTTAGATAAATACATTAGTGGGTGTGTGTTGGAGCTGGCTAGCTTGTGCTACTAGGTCAGATGCTGTGCTCCTTCCTTAAGTGAATGTGACCTGACCTGACTAGGTTAGGGCATTCGTTCAAGCCGGTAGGAGAATTGGACCTGCCTCGCATGGGCCAGTAGGCCTGCTGCAGTGTTCCTTCTTTATGTTCTTAGGTTAACTGGTTGATTTTTCACAACATTCAGATAAAATTGTTTCTGGTACTCTCTTCAAGGGAGGGAGGTGCCTTGATGCTGGTGAAAGGCTCTTGGTCCAAGGAATTGGAATTACCTTTCATTTCCTAGGATTATTATTATTATAATCAAAAAGAAGCGCTAAGCCACAAGGGCTATACAGCGCTGCAGGGTAGGGAAGGAAGCAAGGGAATTGGATGGCAGAAGGGAGGGGGGATGATCAGCAGGTTACAGAAAACAGCGGGGCAGGGGATAGTACGGGGGTAGAGGGTAGCAAGAGATTCAAGTAGAAAGGGCTGAAAGTATCAGAATTTGTGAAGTAAGTCAGTCGTTGTCAAAAAGTCAATGAGAGAGTCCGGATGAAAGGTGGGTCCATCAGCGAGAAGGGAAGGTAAAGAGAGAGCAGCGGGGCGAAGACGACGACAGAGGTAAATTCTGCGTGCTCGTTGATAAAGTGGGCAGTCCAACAGAATGTGGCTGACTGATAATGGAGCTTGGCAATTCTCACAGAGAGGAGCAAGACGCCTCTCCATAAGATATCCATGAGTAAGACGAGTATGGCCAATGTGAAGACGGGAGAGAGTAGTCTCCCAACCTCGACACTGGTGATAAGAAGACGGCCAGTAACCTATACTCGGTTTAATAGACTGAAGTTTGTTGCCGAGCATAGTAGACCAACGTTGTTGCCAACGGGTGTGAAGGTGGGAAGATATTACAGCAAAATAGTCCGTACATGGAATACCTCTATATGAAACTGGTAGGTCATGTACTGCTGACCGCGCAGCAGTGTCTGCCTGTTCATTGCCCTGTACGTCAACATGACCAGGGACCCAACAAAAAACAATATCTTTATGCTTAGTAAAGATGCGGCGTAGCCAAAGTTGGATACGGAGGACTAAGGGGTGAGGTGTATCAAATTTTTGTATAGCCTGTAAAGCACTAAGGGAGTCTGAGACAACCACAAATGATGACTCAGGCATAGATGCAATACGGATAAGTGCTGTAAGGATGGCATATAATTCAGCAGTAAAAATACTAGCTGAAGATAGTAAATGCCCTTGTACGACGCTGTCCGGAAACACTGCTGCGAATCCTACACCGTCAGAAGACTTAGAGCCATCTGTGTACACAGCAATGGCATGAGAATGAGAGTGAAAGTGGTCAAGAAAAAGAGAGCGGGAAGCGGACCGTAGACAGTTGGGCTTTCGAGCAAGGGAGGGAGGAAAGAACAGACTCGAACAGCTGGAACTTCCCAGGGGGGTAGGGAAAAGTGAGATGCTACATGTACATACAAAGGTGGTAGTTGAAGAGAAGACAAGAGCGAATGAAGGCGAAGAGAGAAGGGACGGAGTAAGCAGGGGCGGCGAACAAATAAAGAATGTCTACTAATATCAGTGATCATTCTATAAATGGAAGGATTGCGGAGATCATGAGAGCGTACATAGTAGCGCAGGCAATGGGCATCACGGCGATCGGATAAGGATGGAACGTTCGCTTCTGCATAGAGGCTTTCGACAGGGGAAGAGCGAAAAGCACCAAGGCATAAACGTAATCCTTGGTGATGAATGGGGTTAAGGCTAGAGAGAGTAGCAGGAGATGCCGCTGAATAAATCTGGTCACCATAATCAAGTTTCGATAAAATAAGGGTGGAATGTAGGTGAAGGAGGGTTCGACGATCAGCTCCCCACGAAAGATGAGCAAGGGTTTTAAGAAGGTTCAGCGGCTGTGACAAGTTGCCTTCAGAGAGGTAATGTGAGGTTTCCAGGATAACCTACGATCAAAGAGGAGGCCCAGAAACTTGACTGTATCGCGTTCAGGGATACGGGAGCCATAGAGGTACAAAGGATGATCAGAGATGACAGAGCGTCTAGTGAAAGTGATTTGGTGGGTTTTAGTGCTGGAAAATTTAAACCCATGTGTGGTGGCCCAATTGGAAACACGGTCGACTGCATGCTGGAGAGAAACTGTAAGGAGGTGACAGTCAGCGCCTGCACAGGCAATAGCGAAGTCATCAACATAGAGTGATGACCAAATATTTGATGGGAAGACTAGAGGCCAAATCATTAATAGCAAGGAGAAAAAGTGTTGTGCTCAGAACACATCCCTGGGGGACACCTTCAGCTTGGATAAAGTCCGGGGAGAGCACATTATTAACCCGAACACGGAAATGCCTGTCAGTTAAAAAGTTCTTAAGGAAGGATGGTAGATTGCCTCGAAGGCCTAAGGAGTGGGCTTGGGCTAAAATATTATACCTCCAAGTTGTGTCATATGCCTTCTCAAGGTCAAAAATATGGCAATAACTGAGTGGTTATTCGCAAAGGCATTATGAACATACGTATCCAGCGCAGTAAGGGGTCTATGGTAGAACGTCCCTTACGAAAGCCATATTGACGTAGTGGAGAGACTGTTGTGTGTCTCTAAATACCACACTAACGTCTATTCACTAGACGTTCCATTACTTTGCAAACTGCACTGGTAAGAGCAATGGGACGATAGTGGGAGGTTTCATGTCCCGTAGTGCTGGTTTGCGGAAAGGGAGAACAATGGCGGATTTCCACAGCTGTGGAAGAACTCCTTGTGACCAAATAAGATTGTAAAGGCGTAATAGGACTGCAAGGGCTGACTGATGTAAATGTTGTAGCATACGAATATGAATGTCGTCGGGACCAGCTGCCGATGATCGACAAGCTGAGAGTGTTGCCTCCAGTTCTTGAAGTGTAAAAGGCACATTATATGTTCTTCTCTGAGAGAAGAAAAGTCCAAGGGTGCTAACTCTCTGGCAGACTTTGAGGAAAGAAATGAGGGCATGGATGGAGTCCCTGAGAAATACGGACCAGATGATTGCCAATTTCATTGGCAACATCTAGTGGGTTTGCTATATCAACACCGGCAACCCGCAGAACAGGAGACCGGGTCAGGAGAATATTTACCACTCAGTTTTCGTACTTTTTTCCAGACTGCATCATAGAGGAAGCAGAGGTGATGGTGGAGACATTAATCTCGCCAGCAAGTGCGTTTAGCGTCACGGATGACCATGGCGAGCGATCGCACGCTTCTGTTTAAAATCAAGGAGTCGCTCTGTGGTTTTTATTGTACCGGTACCTGCCCCATGCAGCGCGTTTCAAACGTACTGCACGAGCACAAGCAGGAGACCACCAAGGCACGCATTTCTGAGAATGCCTGCCCGAAGTTTGGGGTATAGAATGAGAAGCTGCGGTGAAAACGGAGGACGAGAAGAGGTGTAAAAGCTCATCGATGGAGGACGAAGAAGGAACCTCTTTAAAAACAGTCAGGTGTGAGTAAAGGTTCAATTTGCCCGATTAAATTGCCAGCGTGGGGTGCGAAGAGGTGGCGAATATGAAGGGGAAGTAAGAATGATTGGGAAATGATCACTGTCATGTAAGTCCGGGAGAACAGACCAAGTGAAGTCTAATGCGGCGGAGGAAGAGCAAACTGAGAGATCGATGCAAGAGAGAGTATGAGTCCGAGGATCAAATGGGTATGAGTACCTGTATTTAAAACATGGAGGGGGTGGGTGGCAAGAAAAGCCTCTAAACTGAATTCCACGGGAATCACAGTGAGACCCCCCAGAGGAAATGGTGGGCATTAAAATCACCAAGTAACAGAATCGGTGGACGGTAATGACGAAACAAGGAAGGCAAAATCCGGAATAGATAATGCCCGAGAAGGAGAGAGATATAAAGAACAGAGCGTATACCACCTATGTAAGTGGATACGGGCTGCTGTGTAATGCAGCGAAGTATGAACAAATAGCTGATGGTACGGAATATCAGGGGAGGAGAAGAAGGGCACTTTCATTAAAGGTCCCATCAGGAAAAGGATCTGAAGAATACAATAAATTATAGCCTGAGATGTGAGAAATAACAGCAGAGTGTAATTTTGGTTCCTGTAAGCAAACACCAACAGGGGCAAACTGGGAGAGTAACATCTGAAGCTCACCCGATTACCCCTGAGGCCGCGTATATTCCACTGTAAAAGGCCATGATTGGCAATGATAAAGATACTTGAAATCCGCAGGTAAGGGTTCCTACGGACTAGAAGGGTTAGAAAAGTCCACATGCGGAGGCAGTGGAAAATGTTCAAGCAGCGAAGGAACGGTGCGCTGTGAAGAAAGGAGTTGCGCAGATGGAGCAGAGGAGAGAGAAAGAGCGGAAGGTGGATCAGTGTCCATTGATGGTTTGGTCTCTGCAATATATTCAGAGAGTGCTTCAAGTGTTTCGGAATTCAGAGATGTTGTATGGGAGACAATATTGGGAATGGTAGGGGGAGGATGAGTAAAGATTGTAACTGTATTGGACTGTACCAAGGTAGGGGGGGGCGAAAGGGTGGAGGGAACTGGAGAAGCGTGGCAGGGGACAGAAGAGACAGGAAACCTGGGGGTGCAGAAGAGGAAGAAACTTGGGAGGGAACAGGGGAGGAAGGTAACTTACGAGGAGGAGGGTGAACCTCTGCACTTGTAACTGAGCCAGTGAGAGGGGAAGAACTAGGGACAGAGACAGGGAGGGTAAAATGAGGAGGTGGAAGATGGGTAGGAGGTGTTACCGGACCTTTTTTTTGACTTTTGAGAAGTAGAGGGACGATTGGGAAGAGGTGTCGTACGAGGTCTCGTCGATACTGAGGCTTGTAAGAGAGAACTCGAAGAAGCGAGATTAGACTGAGGCGTTGAAGTAGGGACGTCTGAGCCGAGGGACAGCAAAAGGATTAGATACAGGAGTGATTATGGGAGAGGTAACCACAGAAGTGGGTGTTAGAAGATGGGATACCAGAAGTGGGGGGACGTTTTGAAACACGGGAATAAGAAACACGTGGGAGTCTCCCTTGGAGGCGGAGAGATGAGAAACTGCCATGGCATAGGGAGACCTTCTGTCTCTTTGAGGTAACGGATTTCCCGCTCGTTTAAATAGACCTGACAACGGCGAGAGTACGAAGGGTGAGCCTCATGACAGTTAAGGCAAGAGGGAGATCGATTGCAAGACGTATTAGAATGGTCATCGGCACCACAGACTGGGCATTCGGCGATAGATCTGCAATATTTCGCTGGATGGCCAAATCGCCAGCAATTTCTACACTGTTGTGGTGTAGGGATCACCTTTCGAACTTGTAACCGATGTCCTGCTATATAAACTGAGGATGGGAGTTCTCGGCTGTCAAAAGTTAAACGAGCCACATTGCTAGGGTATCGTCTCCGCCCACGGGCAGGAAGAACGTAAGTGTCTACCTTGAGGATTGGGAGATCTTGGAGTTCCAGTGTTCTAGAATGTCGGTGCCACATGTCTGAAATTTTGTTGAACTATGGTATGGGGCAGAATGACGGTACCACTACAAGAATTGAGGGAATGATGTTTTTCAAGGGTGACAGGAACAGTATCTATATGGGAAAGACGAGAGAGCTCACGCGCCTGGGTAGCATTCTGTACGGTAATGATGCGCGTACCGCTCTTAAGAGCATGAAAAGAAATATCTTTACCAACATGGCGTAGGAGTGCCTTGCCAATACTATGGTCAGAAAGATAGGCAGTAGAGGAAGTTGGTCGTAAAGTGAAGAATTTAGTCCACTGTTCAGTCTGAAACTGAGCGTGGAAAGGTAGTGAAGGACGTGTCGATCGTTTCTGAGAAGAACGAGAAGGTTGAAGGTGGAGAAGTATCATCAGCAGGTAATTGTCGTTGACGTTTAGGCGTGGGACCAGAGTTGGTCCGACGTGGAACGGGTTGGCGATTTGAAAATTGCCGCACCGTAGAGGGAGAGGCCGGAAGCATAGTCAGAGGAGAGCGAAGGTCTGATAAATCGAAGGAGTCAGTCGAGGCCTCAGTACCTGAAGCGGGTGAGGAAACAGCACTGGCAATAGGTACAGAGGCATGAGGAATGTCTGAAGAGTGGTCCAAAGACGAGGCGGGGTCAGAACGGGGTGCGGTATCAAGAAGGGGCCCGGGGGTACCAGGTTCATGGACTAGGGCTGCCATGGTTAGGTTACTTCTTTCTTTTTGTTTTTTAAAAAAAAAAAAGAAAGAAGAAAAGAAAATAAAAATAAAAAAAAGAAAAAAAAAGGGGGGGACCGGGGAGGGATAGTTCCTAGGAGGAATGAAAGGGCCAGAAATCTCCCTCCGCGCCCAAGAGGACCTCAGCACCGCAAGTAGCGCAGATGCAGCATGGAACCCGTGCCATACCCTACCCATCATGCTAGTAAACTAACAATCCGGGATAGCAACCTCACATCTGCCGAGCTACCTCGGTGGACAAAGAGAGGGCGGCCGGATATCCGCCACAAAGCATACCTCCTTCGGCCACCACCCCCGGAATCCGAAAGGTGGCTTCCAGAGATACACTCGTCGCCCGAAAGACACCTAAAGCTACTCCGGGATACCGGAGAGGGATCGGGACATCCCCAGGCGATCCAGATTCCACGGCAAACTACGCCACCGCTAAGAACCTCAACGGAATGGGATGGACCCCGGTATCCTTTCTCCTACCCAGGAACTAGCGCGCCTGTGGGAGAAATCCCAAAGGACAAAAAGAGGAAGGGCAAAAGGGAGGAGTGGGGAGGAGGAGGAGGAAAGGAAAAAGGGGAGGATGGGATAGGGGAGGGGAGATTGGGGGGTAATTAGGTTCGGTCTGAGGAAGAAGACCGATAGGTCTAATTCCTCAGACCAAGAGCCTCTTCACCACGCCAAGGAGCCCCCCTTGAAGAGGTCATTTCCTAGGAATGAATCTAATTACCCTCCATTTCCCTTGGCACTGTATGGCCCTTATGGGTTTAGTGCTTCTAAGTATAAAAATAATGTTTCTGGTACTCTCTGCCAGTATAAAAGAAGCCGTGTTCTAATTATTGTAATCATAACCAAGCGCTAAACCCACAAGGGTCAGCCATGTACTAAGCATTTGTTCTTCAGAAGTAAAGGGTGTTAACAGGATGGGTACATGGTGGTGGTATTGGCTGATAATCATATCACGAGAACCCAGGGCAGTCTCTTGACAGGGGGCAGTCTTGAAGACAACCACAGAAAGTACCAGTCAAGCCTTGAGATTGATGACCACAGAAAAAATTATATTGTAGGAGTGACATGCCATTCCACGTTAATGACATGTCAATCAACACCATGGGTCCCACTGACTGGTACAGGAGGGCCCTGTTTGTATGGTTCTCAGCTTCCAACCCCATGCAATAAGCAAAAATTGCTAGTGGGTGGAAAAGGGTGAATTTTTTGCATTGTTAAATGCATCTAAAATGTGTTTACACAATCATATATTAAGTGCTCAGTACATTATTATTATTATAATAAAAAAAGAAGCGCTAAGCCACAAGGACTATACAGGGCAGGAAGGAAGCGAGGGCATCAGGTGGCAAAAGGGAGATGGATGAGTAATAGGTTACGGATAACAGTGGGGTAGTGGATGGTGAAAGGGTAAAGGGCAACAAGAGACTGAACTAGAAAGGGCTGAGGGGAGTGCGAAAAGTATCATCAGAGTTTGTGGAGTAAATCAGTCGTTGTCAAGAAGTCAACAAGAGAGTCAGGATTAAAGGAGGGTCCATCAGCAAGAAGGGAAGGTAAAGAGAGAGTAGTAGAACGAAGACGACGTTGGAGGTAAATTCTGCGTGCTCGTTGATAGAGGGGGCAGTCTAACAGAATGTGGCTAATCGATACTAGAACTTGACACTGCTCACAGAGAGGAACAGGGTGCCTCTCCATGAGATACCCATGAGTAAGACGAGTGTGGCCAATGCGAAGGCGGGAGAGAGTGGTCTCCCAACCTCGGCACTGATGACAAGAAGACGGCCAGTAACCTATGCTCGGTTTAATAGAAAAAAATTTTTGGGTTAAAACCGAGCAGGGGTTGACCAACGTTTGTTCCCAAACGGGGGGGCGAAGGTGGGTAGCAAATTGAAAGAAAAAATTGTCCAAAAAGGGAAAAACCCTTTCGATAGGAAATTGGTGGGTCATGTATTTGCTGCCCGCCGCGCCCGTTTTGCCTTTTTAAATTCCCCCTGTACGTCGACATGACCAGGGCCCCAAAAAAAAAACAATATCTTTATGTTTTGGTAGAGAAACGGCTTTAAGCCAAAGTTGGATACGGAGAACGAGGGGATGGATTTTAATCAAATTTGTAGGGCCCTGTAGAGCCAAAGGGGAGTTGAGATACAAACAAATGATAACACAGGCTTTAGAGGGCGTTTACGAAAAAAGTGCTGAAAGGAATCCCTACAGTTCGGGCAGTAAAATGCTAGTGAAGAAAAGAAATTTCCCCCCGAACAAACGCTGCCCGGGGAAACATTTCCCTGCAAATTTCCGACCCGCTAAAGGGATTTTAGAGCCTTTCTGTGAAACCAGGGGGGGTGGAAATGGAAGGGGAGTGGAAGGCCCCCCGGAGAGGGGGAACCCAAACCTTAGGCATTTGGGAGCTTTAAGAAAGGGAGTGAAAAGAACAGCCCCGAACGCAACTTCCCAGGGGGAAAGGGAAAAGTGAAATGCAACATGAACATATAAAGGTGGTAACTAAAGGGAAAGACAAGAGTGAATGAAGGTGAAGAAAAAGGGACGGAGAAACAGGGGGGCGAAGGGAATAAAGAATGTCTATATTATGGGGTGCCCTTCTTTTTAAATTTGGAAAGGGATTTTGTTGATCGTGAGAGCGTACATAGTGCGAAGGCAAGGGGGCATAAAACCGGGTTTTCAGACAAGGTTTGGAACTTTTGGGCTTCTGTTTTTAAGGCTCTCAACGGGGGAAGAGCGAAAAGCACCAAGGCAAAAAACGTAACCCTTTGGTGATGGATTTTTTAAGGCTAGAGAGGGTAGAGGAGGGGCCCGCGGAAAAAATCTGGTCCCCAAAATCGGTTTCGTTTAAAACGGGGCTGAATGTGGCGAACCCAGAGTTTGACGATCAGCCCCCCCAGGAAAAGAGGCAAGGGTTTTAAAGGTTTAGCCGGCTGGGGGACAATTTGTTTCAAAAGGAATGTGGGGGTTTTCCCGGGGATACCACGGTCAAAGAAAAGGCCTAGAAACCGGACTGAAACCCCACGTTCGGGGGATACGGGAGCCATAGAGATCCCAAAGGATGACGGAGAAAAAAGAGCGTCTAGTAAAAGTAATTTGGCGATTTTTGGTACTTTAAAAAATTTAAACCCATGCGTGAGGGCCCCAAAGGGGAAAAACACGGTCAAACCCCCATCGGGAAAAGGAAACTGCAATAAGATGACAGCCAGGCCTGCAAAGCAATCCCGAAGTCATAAAACATAGAGGGGATGACCAAATTTTTGGGTGGAAGAACAGGGCCAAATCATTTATAGCAAGGAGAAAACAGTGTTTTTGCTTAAACACAATCCCTGGGGACCCTTCAGTTTTGGACAAAAGTGGGGGGAAAGAACATTTTTGACTCGAACACGGAAAGTCTTTCATTTAAAAAAAGTTTTTAAAGGAAGGAGGGGTAGATTCCCTCGGGGGCCCAAAGGAATGGGCCTGGGCCAAAATATTAACCTCCAAGTTTTTCCCAAAGCCTTCTCAAAGTCAAAAATTTAGGGAAATAACGGGAGTATTACTGCAAAATTTTTAAATAAAACATACGTACCAAGGTGTAAGGGGTCTATGGTGGGAACCCCCTTACGAAAGCCATTTTGGGCTACGGAGAGACGTTGGTGTCTCTAAAAAAACCACTTTAAAAACTTAAATTTATGAGACTTTCCACCCTTTTTGCAAACTGAAATTAGTAAGAGCGATGGGGCGATAGTGGGGGCATCATGTCCTTTTGTACCCGTTTTCCGGAAAAGGGAGAACAAGGCAATTTCCCAGCTGGGGAAAAACTCCTTGTCCCCCAAATAAGATTGAAGAGGTTTTAGGGGAAATACAAAAGTTTGGGAACGATTTAAATTTTGAAACTTTACAATATGAATGTCTTTCGGGGCCCCAGTTTGCCGATAAACCCAGCAAGCGAGAGCTTTCCCTCCATTTTTTTAATTTGTAAAAGGACAAAAATACTGTTCTTCTCTGAGAGAAAAAAAGTCCAAGGGTACAAACTCTCGGGCAGATTTTGGGGAAAAGAACCGGGGGGGCATAGATGGACCCCTTGGGGAAATGGGACCAGATTTTTGGGGCCAATTTCCCAAGGGAAACGTCGAGAGGGTTTGCAACATAAACACCAGCGACCCTGAAACAGGGCCGAGTCAGGAGAGTATTTACCATTTAAATTTTCCCTTTTCCCTTTTTTTCTTCGAAAATTTGCACTCAAGGAAAAAAGCGAGGTGATGGTGGAAACATAGCTTGCCAACAAGTGCTTTTTTAGCTTCAGGGGATCCCACGGCGACGATCGCACGCTTTGCTTAAAATCAAGAAGTCTCTCACGGTTCTATTGTACCGGTACCCTCCCCCCAACCCCAGCATTTTTAAACTTTACTGCACGAGCACAAGGGGAACCACCAAGGCACGCACTTCTGAGAATGCCTGCCTGGGTTTGGGGGTTATTAATTTGAGAAGCTGGGGTTTATAAACTGACGTCGAAAGATGTGTAGGACTCATCAATGGAGGATGAAAAAGGGAAACCCTTTCACTAAAAGCAGTGAGGTGGAGAAAGATCCCAATTTCCCCGAAAAAAATTTGCCAGTGAGGGGCCTACAAAAGGGGGTGGTGAATAGGAAGGAAAAGTAAAAATGAGGGGGAAAATGTCGCTGTCATGTAAGTCTGGTAGAACAGACCGGGTTGAAGTCTAGTGCAGGGAGGAAGGGGCAGATGATAGATGGGAAGCAAGAGAGGTATGATTTCGAGGATCAAAATGGGTGGGATACCCGTTTTTAAAACATGGGGGGGGTGAAAAGGGCGAAAAAAGCCCAAACCGGGATGCCACGGGGAGCCCAAAAAGGGAGCCCCCCCCCAAGGAAATGGGGGCTTTTAAAATCCCCAAATAACAAAAGTGGTGGGGGAAAGGGAAAGAAACAAAAAAGGGCAAAGTCGGGGGATAAAAAATGCTCGAGAAGGAGAGAGATATAAAAAAACATATTGTAAAACTACTTATTCAAGTGGATACGGGCTGCAGTGTAATGCAGCGAGGTTTTGGACAAATAGTTGAAGTCGGAAATATCGTTGCGTAAAAAGGGCACTTTCATTAAAGGTCCAACGGGGAAGGTCTGAAAAATTTCAATAAAATTTTAGCCTGAGAAAGGTTGGGAAAAAAAAAGCCAAATGGGAAATTTTTTTTTCTTTTAAGCAAGCTCCCAGGGGGAAAAACCTGGGGGAAAACAAAAAATCTGAAGCTCAAACCCCCATTACCCAGGCCGCGGAAAATTCCACTGTAAATAGGCCCCTTATTGGCGAAGAAAAAATATCAGGAAAAACTGTAGGGGAAAGGCACCTACGGACAAAAAGGGGTTTTAAAAAATCAAGTGTTTGGGGGCATTGGGAAACGTTTAAAAGGAAGGAAACGGAGCGTTTCGAAGAAGGGGGTTTTGGGAAAATGGGGGAGAGGGGGAAAAAGAAGGAACAGGAAGTGAACAGTGTCCATTGAAGGTTTAGTTCTGGAAAAATAAATTTTGAAATGGCTTCAAGTTTTCTGAAATTTCCCAAAATGGGTTTGGGGGACCATATTTGGGGACAGGGGAGGAGGGTGAGTTTAAAAAAATTGGGGCAGTAAAGGACTGTACCAAAGTGAAAGGGGGAGGGAAGGTGTAAAGGGACTGGAATGAAGTGTTGGGGGGGGCAGAAGAGGCAGAAACCTTTGGGAAAAGGTTTGGGGGTTTTTTGAAACTTGGGGGGAAAAGGGGGGGTGGGAAAGGAAAAATAGAGGAGGAGGGGAATCTCCAAAATTGTAAAAAGAGCCCGGAGAGGGGAAGAAATTTGGGGACAGAGACGGAAAGGTAAAATGTGGAGGTGGAAAAAGGGAAGGAAGGGCAAAAAAAAATTTTTAGCAAAGTAAAATTTTTTTGGGGGCTTCTTTAAAAAAAAAGGGGCGATTGGTTTTTTAGGGGGGGCGTACGAGGTCTTGTCCCCAAAACTTGGGGTTGTGAGGGAAGGGCGCAAAGAAAGTAGAACAACCCAGTTTAAAGGGGCATCAGAGCCCCAAAGGCAGCAAAAGGATTAGATTCCGAAATGGCTATGGGAGGGGGAACAACCCGAGGGAAAGGCCGCAGAAGAGGGACCCCCGAAGGGGGGATGTTTGGAAACACGAGGGAAAAAGAAAAAAACGGGGGGGAGTCCCCCCTTGGAGGCGGGGATTAGTAACTTTCCAAGCATAAAAGGGGGACCTTTGCCCTTTAGGCAAGGGATTTTTACGGGTTTTTTTTTAAGTAGACCTTTGGGAACGGCGGGATACGAAGGGGGGTTTTATTTCAATTAAGGCCAAAAGGAGGTTGACTGCAAGAAGTATTAAATGGTCGTCGGCAAACCAAACTGGGGATTCGGGCCCTTTTAAACTGCAAAATTTCGCTGGGTGACCCAAAAAGCCAGCAATTTCCCAAAATTTTTGCAGTGTAGGACACCTTTTTTGAAATTGTTAAAACCCATGTCCCGCCCACATATACAGGGAAAGGGGGGTTCTCGGGGTGTCAAAAGTTAAACGAAACCACATTGCAAGGGTTTAAAGTCCCGCCCCCGGGCAGAAGGACAAAGTGTTTACTTTGAGGATTTTTTTTGGGGAACCTGGGGGTTCCAGCGTTCAAAAATGTCTTTTCCACATGACTGGAAAATTTTGTTTGGGGCTATGGTATGGGGCCGAATGCCGTACCCCTAAAAAAAATTAGAAAAAGATGTTTTTCAAAAAGGATTTGGATTTGTATCGATATTCGAAAAAGGGGAGAAAGATCATGGGCTTTTTGGGTTTGCATTCTGGAAAAGTGGGGCGATGGCAATTTTCCGCTCTTGAAAAACAATTTAAAAAAAAATATCTCTACCAACATGACGCAGGAGCGCTTTTTCCAAACTATGGTCAGAAAGGTTTGGCAGAAAAAGAAGTCGGGCTTAAAGTAAAGAATTTAGTCCATTTTGTGGTCCGAAAAATGAGCGTGGGGGAGGGAGGCTTTAAGTGTTTGGTCTTTTTCCCAGTAGAATGGGGAAAGGGAACGAAGGGGGATATCAGGGGGTTTACGTTGGCGTTATTTGGGACCCGGAAATTTTGGGCCCGGCGTGAAATGGGGGGGGGGGATTCGAAAATTGCCGAAACCCTAGAGGGGGGAAGCCGGAAGGCAAATCAAAGGAGAGCGGAGTTTTAGGGGCAAAACGAAGGGGTCAGTCGAAAACCCCGGGACCTGAAAACGGTGAGGGAAAAAGCACCAGCAAAGGTACAGGGGATCGGAGTGTCCCAAAAAGTGGTCCCAAACACAAGGGGGGTCAGAAAAAGGGGGGCGGTATCAAGAAGGGGCCCGGGGAAATGGGGTTTAAGGACTAGGGCTGCCAGGTTAGGTTACCCTTTGCTTTTTTTTTTAAGAAAAAAAAAGAAAGAAGAAAAGAAAATAAAAATAAAAAAAAGAATAAAAAAAAGGGGGGAGCGGGGAGGAATAGTTCCCAGGAGGAATGAATGGGCCGGAAATCTCCCTCCGTGCCCAAGAGGACCTCAGCACCGCTAGTAGCACAGATGCAGCATGGAACCCGTGCTATACCCTACCCTTCATGCCAGTAAACCAGCAATCCGGGATAGCAACCTCACATCTGCCGAGCTACCTCGGTGGACAAAAGAGAGGGCGGCCGGATATCCGCCACAAAGCATACCTTCGGCCACCACCCCCGGAATCCGAAAGGTGGCTTCCAGAGATACACCCATCGCCCGAAAGATACCCAAAGCTACTCTGCGATACCGGAGAGGGATCGGGACATCCCCAGGCAATCCAGATTCCACGGCAAACTATGCCACCACCAAGAACCTCAACGGAATGGGATGGACCCTGGTGTCCTTTCCCCTACCTAGGAACTAGCGCGCCTGTGGGAGAAATCCTAAAGGCCAAAAAGAGGAAGGGCAAAAGGGAGGGGTGGGGAGGAGGAGGAGGAATGGAAAAAGGGGAGGATGGGATAGGGGAGGGGAGAATGGGGGGTAATTAGGTTCGGTCTGAGGAAGAAGACCGACAGGGCTAATTCCTCAGACCAAGAGCCTCTTCACCACACCAAGGAGCCCCCCTTGAAGAGGAGTGCTCAGTACAGCCAGGCATAAAAAAAAAAAAAAAGATAAAAAATGAAATAAATACACAGTATATACAATACTTGCCTTAAAATATGATGCCCTTCCCTTATGCAACTGTTGTACGAAAACAACGGAAAAGTAGTAAAAGCACCGAACAAAGATGAAGATTTTATTTCTTTGTAAAGGTCACATTGTGTAATTACAATTTTGGTTTAATAAGTAGTACAAAGAAAGCCACTATCCTGCCGGGGCATTTCAGGCAGACTAATCCTAGTAAATTACTACTTAAAACTAGACAAGATAATAGTGGTTAACTTTATTAATTATTATTATTATTATTATAATAAAAAAGAAGCGCTAAGCCACAAGAGCTATACAGCGCTGCAGGGTAGGGAAGGAAGCGAGGGTATTGGATGGCAGAAGGGAGTGGGGATGATCAACAGGTTACAGAAAACAGCGGGGCAGGGGATAGTACGGGGGTAGAGGGTAGCAAGAGATTGAAGTAGAAAGGGCTGAAGGTATCAGAATTTGTGAAGTCAGTTGTTGTCAAAAAGTAATTTTATTAAAACCTTATTTAATCTTAATACTAATGGAAGGTAGTCAAGGTGGAGGTTTATAATAATAATAAACTTAAATTGCACATATAAACAATATTACAATTAATGTTTCAAGCAGTAATATTTCATGGACTGGCAGATGTTTAACCCCTTCAGGATCCAAGGCCAAAATCTTAAGTGGTGCTCCAGTGTCCAAGAAATTTAAAAAAAAAAAAATTTTTTTTTTCTTTCAGAATTAAAGAGTATATTTTTGTGAAGGTAATAAGACCAAAAAAAAAAAATTCTGATCAGTACTTACCGAGATACAGTGCCGAGAAGTTTGCCCAAAATGACCTGGTGGCAGCAACATCGATGATTTCCACATACGCACATTATTTCGCGTTTTTTTTTTTTTTTCTTTTCCATTTTTTTTCTTTTCCTACTAACATTTGGGGCCTGAGAGACCAATACTGTATATAATGCATATATATAAACTCACTGTATTGAACACAATAACCGCACTAAAGTTATTATCATATTATTGTTTACCACTTTTGTTTATTACAATAAACATGCACAAATCGTGTATAATACTAATGTTCTATCAGAGGGAAAATTCTTAGGAATCCACCTTGATAATAGACTCAAATTTCATACACATATACAACAAATTTCTAAGAAAATTTCCAAGACTGTAGGCATACTATCGAAGATACGGTACTCTCCACAGTCAGCCCTCCTGGCCCTATATCACTCTCTTATTTACCCCTATCTCACCTATGGAATTTGTGCATGGGGCTCAACAACAAGTAACCATCTCAGACCACTAATTACCCAACAAAAGGCTGCAGTTAGAATGATAACAAAATTCTCACTACAGGCAGCACACTCCACCAATATTCAATACACTCAACCTACTCACCATACAAAACATCCATACTTATACTGCACCTATTACATACATAGAACACTCAACTCTGATATTAACCCTCCCCTCAAACATCTCCTTGCCAACCTCAACAGAACACATGACCATAACACAAGGCACAGATCACTCTTTGATATTCCTCGTGTCCATCTCACGCTATGCAAAAACTCAATGCACATAAAAGGCCCTAAAATCTGGAATTCATTACCTGTAAATATAAAAGAAACACTACCTGTTTATAAATTCAAGTCTACTTCTCAAAGATCACTTACTCACCCAAAACAAATAAATACTGAATAACTGAACCTATAAATTGTATATCTTAAATGTTTTCTCACAATTATATCACAAAAGGTTAAACCTAAAACCCAATCTAACTTTATTATTTTTTAAATACACTACCTAACAAAAATACTCCCCATTCTACTGAATTTACAACAATGCAAGCAACCAATATGACCTGTCTTGTAATACTCACTTTTGCTTTAAAAGTAATCGTTTACATATTTACAATCATGGACAGGGTTTTTAGAACCCTGGAGCTTGTGGAATCCTTGAAACAAGGCACCAGCACAGAGGTCCCTTACATTCCCCACATAAACCAATGTTTTCTCTTTGTTCCCGGGCATTTTCTCGTGCACAAACAATGCATTCTTAAAAAACAAAAAAGGCCAAAAACCGTGAGGGAACGTGCACAGATAACCCGCACATAAAAGAGAGAAGCTTACGATGGTTTGGGGCCCGATTTGGGACCATTGAAAAAGTCACACAAACCAAAAGTGGAGCAGGAGGCTATATAAGGCAGGAAGGGGTGGGGTGTGGTGGTTGGTAGTGGTAGTAGTGGTATGTATGGTAGTGGTATTTAGTGTAGTGGTGTGGGTGGTGGGTGGTAGTTTGTAGTAGTAGTGTAGTAGTATAAGTAGTAGTGTAGTAGTATAGTAGTATAGTAGTAGATTTTAGTATAGAATTTTTAAGTAGAGTATAGTAGTATTAGAATTTTGTATTATAGTATAGTATATAGTAGTATAGTAGTTTTAGTAGTAGTAGTAGTAGTAGTGTAGTTTAGTAGTTAGTAGTAGATAGAAATTTAGTAGTAGTAGTAGTAGTGTAGTAGTATAGTATAGTAGTAGTAGTAGTAGTAGTAGTTTTAAATAGTAAAAGGTAGTAGTATAGTTGTAGTAGTGAGTGTAGTGAGTACAAGAATGGTTTTTAAAACCACAAATGAAAATTAAGCCCACATGCGCAACACCCGGGCACCCTTCGTAGACTTTCGCCATCCACCAGCCCCTGGATGGCAAATGTCCACAACAAAAAACCAAGCCGCAATGTGTCTTAATTTCATCAGTAGTTGGAAGTAGTAGTAGAGAAGAAGGGGATTAGTAGTAGGGGATGGTAAAGTGGGAAATAAGGAGACGACCCAGTCAAAAAAAAGGGAAAGGGGGCACTGAAAGAGAGCTATGCCCACTGAGGGAACAAGCACACAGAGGTGCAGAAAGGGGAAGTGGGAAATAAATGAAAAGGAACGGAAACCGAGAAGAAAGAAAAACAACCCAGAGGAAAAAGGAAAGAGGAAAGGGGATGAGGGGGAAAAAAAGAAAGAAAAATGAGGAGTCGGTTAATCATGGGTGTTCTGAGTTTGGAGATTTTACAATGTAGTGGGAGAGGAAGGGATCTACAGAGAAAGCCGGGCTAAGGGTTTATACAAGGAAAATTTGTATTAAGAGGATTCAATAACGGGACTGTTCGAGTTGGAATTTGGAAAAAATGTTTTAGCAGAAACCCGTCAATAGGATGGCTATGATCTCTACGTGACAGAAAAGAGCATTTTTAGTGTCGGCAACCCAAACATTTTTGTGCTCCCTAAATCTGTCGAAAGAGATCGACCAGTTTCTCCGAAATTAAAGGACAGGAGGGAAAAAAAATAGAGAGAACCAGGAACATTTTAAGGGGGGAGGTATGAACGAGAAATTTGTGCGAAGAGTGTTAGTTGGCGGGAAGGGAAGCTTTATGTCAAGGGACGGGGAAAAAATTTTTGAGATTAGAAAGACCAAAAGTAGGGAAGGGAAGGGTGAAGAGCCCAGGGTGAGAGTTTGGGAGAGAAGAAATTGCATTTGGGACTGAGGGGCAAGTCTTTAAATGGGGAAAGGGGAGCCAAGATGGGAAAAAAATTATGAAAATGGAAATTTTTTGTTGGAAGGAACTGAGGATCACAGATTCGGAGGACACGGAGAAAGAGGGAGATAAGAACACTTTTCTTGACAGGGGAAGCATGATAGGAAAAGTAGTGAATGTACATGCCACTGTGCATAGGTTTTCGGTAAACGGAAAAGGAAAAACCTTTATCTGAGCGGTGGACATGGACATCAAGGAAAGGAAGCAAGGAATTAGATTCCCATTCAGCTTTAAACTTAATGGAAGGGGCAAGATTATTAAGAGCTTCAAGAAAAGGTTGGAAGAGACTGGAGTCATGAGGCCACAGAGCAAAGATGTCATCCACATAGCGGAGCCAGAGTGAAGGTTGCACATCAAGGGTAGGAAGACGAACAGTCTTGAAGTATTCCATGTAAAGATTAGCAAGGACAGGAGAGAGAGGAGAGCCCATAGCGACACCGAAGGTTTGAGAATAATATTTCCCTTGGAAGGAAAAGGAGTTAGAGTTCACACAGAGGCAGATAAGATCAAGAAAGACATCAGTAGGTATAGGGAGAGGAAGAAACCCTTCATGGGCCTTCTCTCTAAGGAAATCAAGGACATCATCAAGAGGACATTGGTGAAGAGGGATCAATGTCAAGACTAAGCATTTACGGGTTTGGGGAGAGAGCAAACCCGTTCAATGAAGTCTTGAGAGGACGGTGGGGGCGGGAGAAAAAGTACCAAAAAAAGGGGATGAGGGTTTTGGCCACCAAAAAGCAAGAAATAAGAAAAAACCCTCTAGGGATAGTACGACAAAGAGGAATACGGTTTATGAGTTTTGGGAAGGCCATAGAAATAGGGAAAGAGGGACAATGCACAAACCTTTTGAAAAAGGTCAAAGTCAGGAGGACAGAGGTGGGAGAGGTCCTTATTTTTTTGTTAAAGTTTTTTTGATGCGATAAGGGGGTTGGGAAACGAGGAGTGTAACGTGATCGGAGCAAGAATCAGCTTTACGGATTAATCCTCGCGATAAAGGGATAACTACCGAATTACCTTTGCAGAAGATAGTAGACAATTTTTGGTTGGATTTAAAAAAAAGGGCAATTTTAAGGGCGTGGAAGGTGGTGTTTCTTAGAAAACAACTAACAAAGCAGGAAGGAGAGAACAAAAAGTGGAAAATTTCGGGAAAGATTAGGGGACGAGATGACGAAAGGAATCAAAAGACTAATCAGGCAAATACCAAGCAAAGGGGTAGGGCGAAGTGGAAAGAAAGGGCCCAAAAAACCAGAATTCAGCCATATAGAGATGAACAGAAGACAGTTAGTAACACAGTCAGCGAGGGAGAATTTAGACCAGGGCTAGCTGAGATGAGACGTTGAAGTTTTTTTTCGTATTTTTTGGAGAATGAATTTGTGTATTCAGGCGACGTGTCAAAGGGAAAGGTAGAAGAAGATTTAAGAGATCCTGTGGAGAGCCGCAAAGAGAGCACGTTGAAGTTTTAAATAAAGAAGGGACTTCAAACCCTTTATTTAGTAGAGAGAAAGAGCTGTTAAATAGGAGACGGGGGAATCAGGAAAGGGAGTGCCCAGTGGGTTTGGTTTTTCAGGGAAATGGGAGAAGGGGGTGGGAGAACTTTTTTCGAAGACGTCAGTAGGAAGCAAGCCGATTCTACGATGCCGGGGAGCAATAAGAGCAGCCCTTTTGATCGAAAAAGGGGTTTAAAAGAGGGAAGAACATTAAAAAATTTGGAGAGAATATGACGCTTAACTGCGGGGTCCATAAATAACAAAAAAGGCACAATACCGGAACTGGAACGATACACAAATAACCCGAACATAAAAGAGAGAACTTACGACGAACGTTTCGGTCCGACTTGGACCATTGACAAAGTCACACTAACCGGAAGTGGAGCAGGACGGCTATATATAGGCAGGAAGAGGTGGCGGCGGCAGCGGCAGCAGCGGCGGCGGCGGCAGCAGCGGCAGCAGCAGCAGCAGCAGCCGCAGCAGCAGCCGCAGCAGCAGCCGCAGCAGCAGCCGCAGCAGCAGCCGCAGCCGCAGCCGCAGCAGCAGCCGCAGCAGCAGCCGCAGCACAGCCGCAGCAGCAGCCACAGCAGCAGCGCAGCAGCAGCCGCAGCAGCAGCCGCAGCAGCAGCCGCAGCAGCAGCCGCAGCAGCAGCCGCAGCCGCAGCCGCAGCAGTACAAGAATGGTATATACATACCGACTACTACTACAACTACTGATGAAATTAAGACACATGTGTGGCGTCTGGTTGTCTTTGTTGTGGACGTTTCGCCATCCAGTGGCTGGCTGGATGGGGAAACGTCTACGATAGGGATGCCCGGGTGTTGCGCATGTGTCTTAATTTCATCTTGTCGGTATTATATACCATTCTTGTACTACTACTACTACTACCACTACCTCTTCCTGCCTAAATATAGCCGTCCTGCTCCACTTCCAGTTAGTGTGACTTTGTCAATGGTCCAAGTCAGACTGAATCGTCGTCGTAAGCTTCTCTCTTTTATGTGCGGGTTATTTGTGTATAATGCATCTCTTCTGAGCAAATTTCTTCTTAGTTGAGGGAAGCTGTATTATGAAATGATCACCGTCCCTCCTCAAACACTTGGGTATATTCTGAGGAATTCGAGGACCGTGTTGTATAGCAGGTGTTGTTACCTGGTATTTTATTATGAGTTGTCTGACAACAGACAAACAAAATTCACCATACAATGGTCTGTTGCCAGTCTTCATTTGGTACATATTATATGCACTGAGCATTGAAATGTCCATGAGATGGAAAAAAAGTTTCATGTACCACTTGTAACTCTTACAAACACAATCAACAAAGCCAATCTGCATGTCACATTCGTCAACCAAGCGCATGTTTTGTGTATAATCAATCACTGTCACTGGTTTTCGAATACATTCATTAGTCACTCGATCAACTTTGCCACTGTCTTGCATTTCATTACGGTGAATGGTTGTCAACAATGTGACATCTTGTTTGTCATGCCACCTTAATGCCATGATGTCATTGGCAGTAAAGACCTGCACGTCATCACCACAAGCACCTGCGTTGAACCTGGGCATATGTTTACGATTAGAACGCACTGTGCCACACACATCTGTCTTGTTCACTCGAAAGAAATCACTGAGTAAAAGGCTTGTGTACCAGTTATCGGTATATAATGTATGCCCCTTACCAAGATAAGGTGCCATCATGCTTCTCACTATGTCACCTGAGATACCCAATAACATCTTGGTATCTGTCAATGTTTTACTTCCCATGTATACAATAATATCCAACACCAGGCCACTGTCACAGTCACAGAGTACAAACAGTTTTATACCAAAGTGTTTCCTCTTGCTCGGTATATACTGCTTGAATGACAGCCTACCTATGAACAAAATCAAAGACTCATCAATTACAAGATTCTTGAATGGATAAAAGTATATGTTGAACTTTGTTTGAGATACATAAAAACATTTCTAATCTTGTATAACCAGTCACTTCTGTCAGGTCTGGTTTTGTCAGAGAAGTGCAACATACGTAACAGTAAGATAAACCTGTTCACTGGGATGATTTCAGTGAAAGCCGGGGTACAAATTAGCCGATCTTTGGACCAGTATGCTTTTACATTATGCTTATAGACATGAGGCATAAGCATTATTGTTGCACAAAGCAAATACATTTCTGCAACAGTCGTCTCTTTCCACCGGTGTAGTCTTGACTGTGGTGATATCATCGTATTTGCCATGGTGTACTCAAAATACTTGTTACTTTCCCTGACAATAATTTCCATCAAGGGCTGGTCAAAGAATATTTCAAAAAATTCCAGCTCATTGGCCGTGGTTCCAAGGGAACAAGTAGGTAGAATCCCACTTTGAGAGTCATCAAATTGGTGGGGATTGGGAACAAAATTGGGTTCTTGCTGCCAATCCCAGATACGGTTTGCTGGTGGATACTGGACATCATAGGCTGGTTGTACGGGTGGTTGTGGTGGGCTGGTGGCTGACGCTCTGCTTTGTCCTTGAACTGTGGAGTCAGCAGCGTGGGTCCCAGCCTGGGCTGGTGAGTCACGCATGGCCATGGCACTACTATCACCACTACCACAGTCTACTGATGCCTGTGGTCTATCCATGCCAAGTGTAGCCACATCATCCTCACTATCACTGTCTATACCTGGTGTAGGGCCACGGGATGTACTCCCGGATGTACTCTGGGATGTACTCCGTCCCCTGGGCACTGCATAGAGTACACTACCCAAGCGCATGCGGCGGCATACATAACGACGCTTCACTGGTGAATATGATTCCTCACTATCACTACTCGAATGATTGTGAAGAGCAATAAAATCACAATCCACGTCACTATCATCATTACTGAAGTCAGAGGCCTGGCCACATGAAAATAATAGTTTTCTCTTGCATTGAGGTACAACTGACCGTGACTGAGGAGTGCCCACACCAGAGGTAGAAGGTTGAGGACCATCAGGGTTTTCTGCACTATTATCGATATCCTGGTCATTCCTTTCGGTCACTAACTGATCAAAGCCAAAGAATTCGTCTTCATTTCCACTTCCATCAGTGTCAGAACTATCAGATAGGAAGAGGAGAGTCCCAATTTTCCTTGGAGTGAGCACTGACTTGCGACAAGGCATGGTGAACAAAGGTAACTGAGCCGGCGTTCCCACAATGCCATGCGGGTGCCTAGATTTTTTGTTTATGGCGCACACCCACCACGCAGACCCGTTCTCTCGCATGTAGGCCTATGAGCGTTTTCGCGCTAAATTTGACAGCACTAGAATTTTGGCATAGATCTAGGGTTTGGACCCTGAACGTGAAGCCGTAGATCTACGGGACGGACCCTGAAAGGGTTAATAGACTAGAGGTCACATAATATAATAACTGATTAAAGTTATTTTGGTTGATTTGGTTAGTATTGAGAGATGAGATGATTTTTAAGCAAAGACCTAAATTTATAAGTAGTCAGGTGATCCTTTACCGGTTCAGTTATTGAGTTCCAGATCTTCGGGTCCTTTATGTGCATTGCATTTTTGAATAAAGAGACTGACATGAGGGATGTCGAAGAGTGCCTTACACCTCGTATTGTGACTGTTCTGTTATTATTGGAGTTTAATATTTTGTATATGTAGTAGACACAATAATATGAGTGTATGTCTCACATATTGAGCAAATTCATGCTTCTGAAAAGTGGTGTGTGCGCTGTCTGGCACAGGAGCTGGTAATCATCCGCACAGCAGCTTTTTGTTGGGTTACTAAAGATTTAACGTGGTTGGCTGTGGTTGATTCCCAGGCACAAATACCATAGGTGAGGTAGGGATATACAGTGGACCCCCGCTTAACGATCACCTCCAAATGCGACCAATTATGTAAGTGTATTTATGTAAGTGCGTATGTAGTGTATGTTTACTTTGAAATGACCAAACTACTTCAAAACACATATTCCTTATGGAAAATACATTCGGTTCAGTATGGCACACTGAACATACTACTGGGGCCCGGAATGAAAAAATTCGTTAATACCGGTCCACTGTATTAAAAATAAGAACATAAGAAAGGGAGACATTGCAGCAGGACTGTTGCCCTACAGGGCAGGTCCTTACAATCATCCACTAACAAACATTTGACCACCCAATTTTCAATAGCTAACAGGAAATAAGCTCTGATGTCTTTTTTCCCACTCAAATCAACCCCTCACTCTTGTATTTATCCAACCTAATTGATAACTACCAAAGTCCTAAGCACATCAATAACCCAACTAGGTATTCTGTTCACTCCTCTACTACCTATTTAAACCAATACTTTCCTATGCTCTTTTCTAAATCTAAACTATATCTAACTTAAATCCATTAACGCGGGTTTCTTCTTTTGGGGAATCCTCAAGACCTTGTTAATACTCCCTTTAATAAGAAAACATAAGAATGTAGGAACACTGCAGAAGGCCTACTGGCCCATACGAGGCAGGTCCTTATCAAAACGATCTCTACCTAAAGCCACCCAGAAATAACATCCCGTACCCAATGACACCAATCAAACCCAGCCCCTCCCACTCATATATTTGTCCAGTCTCTACTTAAAGCTACACAAGGTCCTAGACTCTATCACCCCACTAGGAAGACTGTTCCACGCATCTACAACTCTGTTAGAAAACCAGTACTTACCTATGTCCTTTCCCTAAATCTAAATTTATCCAACTTATATCCATTATTTCTGGTTCTTACCTGGTTCGACACCCTCAGTACTTTATTAATATCTCCCTTGTTTATGCCTGTCATCCACTTATACACTTCAATGATATCTCCTCTCGTTCTACGCCTCTCCAGAGAGTGGAGATTTAAGGCTTTAAGTCTATCTTCATACAGGAGGTTCCTCACACAGTAAATCATTTTAGTCATTCTTCTCTGTATGCTCTCTAATGAGTCTATATCCATCCTGTAGTAAGGAGACCAAAACTGAGCAGCATAATCTAAGTGAGGCCTCACTAGTGATGTATAGAGCTGCAAAATAACTTTTGGACTTCTGTTACTTATACTTCTTGAGATAAATCCAAGTAATCTGTTGGCCTTGTTGCGCACACTAAGGCGCTGCTGTCTTGGCTTTAGATTTCTGCTTACCATGACTCCCAAGTCTTTTTCACATTCTGTATGATCAAGCTCTACTTCACCTAGATTATAGCTTCGAGGGTTATTTTTTATTACCAAGGGCAAGTACCTTACACTTATCCACCATTGAACTTCATCTGCCATTTTTCAGACCAAGACATTAAATTTTGGGTCCAAATCATCCTGGAGCTCATTGCTATCCTCCTCAGAGTGAATTATACGGCCTATCTTTGTATCATCAGCAAATTTACTCATGTCACTCGTAATCCCTTCATCAAGGTCATTAATGTAAATTATGAACAAGAGAGGGCCTAAAACTGATCCTTGTGGAATGCCACTAGTGACTAATCCCCATTCAGATTTCACTCCATTAATGGTATATCTCTGCTTTCTATTGGTTAGCCATGCCTCAATCCATGCTAGAACTTTACCTCCTATACCATGAGCTGCCACTTTTCTTAAGAGTCTCTTGTGAGGTACTCTATCGAAAGCTTTACTAAAATCCAAATAAACAATGTCATATTCCTTATCGCTGTCAACTGCCTCAAATGTTCTATTGAAGAACGTCGGTAAATTTGTCAGGCATGAACGACCTCTTGTGAACCCATGCTGGGAATCATTAATCAAATTATGCTCTTCAAGGTGACTTCTAATAATGTCAGCTATAATTGATTTTAATAACTTGCCCACTATAGATGTCAGGCTTATTGGATGGTAATTTGAAGGAACGGACTTATCCCGATTTGAATATAGGAACCACATTAGCCATCTTCCACAACTCTGGCACAAGGATGGATGCATTAAACACACTCGTTAATGGCTGACTAAGTTCCATCTTGCATTCCTTAAATACCTTGGAAAACAACTCGTCAGGCCCCGGGGACTTATTTTACTTCAGTTTGTCTATCTGTTTGATAACCATGTCTCTCTTGACACTACTATTAGTTAATTTGAATTCATCAGGAACTGAAAAATTTTTAATTTCTGGAATCTCATTTGTGTCTTCCTGTGTAAAAACTGACAAAAAATAGTCATTAAATAAGAAACACATTTTCAGTTCGTTATCCGTCAGCTGTCCATTCCCAATTTTCAGAGGTCCTACTTTTTCCTTCACCTTCGTCCTATACACTTGAAAGAACCCCTTTGGATTGGTCTTTGATTCATTAGCAACTCTAATTTCATAGTCACGTTTAGCCTTTCTAATCCCCTTTTTTACTTCTCTTTTAAGCTGAGCATATTGGTCAGTAAGGTTAACCTCTCCTCTTCTGATGTGCCTATAAATTCCCCTTTTCTCCCTTAATAGATGCTTTAGCCTCCTGTTAATCCATTTGGGATTGTTATTATTAGACCTAATTTCTCTCTGGGAAATGTATATACTCGGAGCACGGTGTACATTTTTTTTATTATCAACACACTGGCCAATTCCCGCCAAGGCAGGGTGGCCCGAAAAAGAAAAACTTTCACCATCATTCACTCCATCACTGTCTTGCCAGAAGGGTGCTTTACACTAGTTTTTAAACTGCAACATTAACACCCCTCCTTCGGTGTACATTATTAAGAAAAAAATCAAACGCAGATCCCTTCGTAATCATAAGCATGATCATCACCAATAAAACCATTAGCTAGATAACCCCAATTGAGATTAGACAGGCGTTCCCCAAGTCCATTGTAATTGGCAGAACGAAAATCGGGGATTTTTACCACATTATCGTTATTCTTGTATTCCCAGTTAATGCTAAATGTGATGGATTTGTGATCACTAGCGCCAAGCTCTTCAGTGATCTCCAGATTATTTACGAGTGTTTCCTTATTTGACAAGACTAGGTCAAGCAAATTATTACCCCTGGTAGGCTCTGTTACACGCTGCTTCAGAAAACAGTCCTGAACTGTTTCCATAAAGTCACTGCACTCCAGATTACTGGTCAAAGAATTCCAGTCAATTTGACTAAAGTTAAAATCCCCTATCACTACGTTAGTGTGTCTAGAAGCCCTAACAATTTTGTCCCGAAGTCGTCTCCCCCTATCGTGGTCCAAGCCTGAAGGTCGGTATATTACACCTAAAAGTAGTGTTTCTTGACCTTCTACGAACTCTACCCAAACAGATTCTGTTACTATTCCATCTATTTTTATACCTGTTTTTATGCAACAATTAATATTTTCTCGAGCATATAATGCAACTCCTCCCTCCTTCCCATTACATCTATCCACATGGAACAACTTAAACCCTTGAATATTACACTCAGCAATCATATCCCGACTCTTTAAATCATACCACGTTTCAGTTAATGCAATGACATCAAAGTTCCCAGCACACCCTACCAAACGTAGTTCATTAATCTTTTTTCTTGCAATTCAACTGTTAGCATAAAATACCATCATGTTTTTTTTTCTGCACATTTTTCCTATTCATCTTTGCTTTTACACAATTTCTGAAATTATCATTACCCAGCATTACTCCATGACTGTTATTATTAAGATTCATAATATCAAAGCCTAAGTCAATATATCCATACTCATTATTTTTCATTTCTAAACCCATACCTCTTAACTAATCCTAGTTTAAAGTCCTAACAACCCCCTCAACTGAGCTAGCAAGAAAACCGACACCTGCCCTGGATAAGTGAACCTCATCCCTGGCATACATGTCATTTTGGCCATAGAAGTGGTCCCAGTTGTCAATGAATGGTACTGCATTATCCTTACAGTGTTTGTCCAGCCAACAATACCAACTGCTCTAGACAACCATTCATTTTCAACACCCCTTCTTGGCAAAATGCCACATATAACAGGATGCCCCCCCCTTTCTTCCTAATTATGTCTATTGCTGTCCTGAACCTTCTAACTAAATCCTCACTTCTACGCTTGCCTACATCATTGCCTCCAGCACTGAGGCATATAATAGGATTGATCCCATTATCGTTCATGATGTTGTCAAGCTGGCTAACAATATCCTCTATCCCAGCCCCAGGAAAGCAAACCCTTAGTCTCCTACTCCTATCCTTCAAGCAAAAGGCCCTATCCATGTACCTAACCTGGCTATCCCCAACAACAACAATATTCTTACCTTCATTGGTGTCGTTCGTCATGATGTTCCCAGTAGTCAACTCACATTCGTCGGGTAGTACAGAGAATGCATTAGATGTTTCCACAACAGTTTCCAAGGCAGTCTCTTTCTTCATCGTTTCTACCTTTCCATTCATCTTCTTGATCACCAACTTTGTTCCATGCTGTCCAGCCACTGTCCAGGTTCCCTTCTTGACTTGAGGACTCACAACAGGACTACTATGAATCCTCTTGTTTTCCTCAGTCAATCGCCGTATCTCCATCTTCGCTACCCTCAATTCTTCCTTAAGCTGCTGATAAAGTTGCTCGATGGAGAGGATCTTGGTTTAGTCCACGGAGAGTACACTAGACACATCCTCACTGACCTAAGTATGGGTCACCACTGAGCTAAGTACAGGTCACCACTGAGCTAAGTACAGGTCAAGTATATATTTTTAGCAGCTCGTTTATAATAGCTCAACTGAAAGCCAACAAAAATGTGAAACACCAAAACAGTGTACTGTATACGTGGGGTTCTGTATAGGTGCTGTGGGGTGCTTGTCAGACTAGATGGCAGTGAGTGAGGTGAGGTGCTTGTGGCTGATAGAGAGTGCAGTCTACCAAACACAAGCTGTGGGAAGATGATGGGCAGAAGCCTATTGTGGCTTAACAGAAAATAATTTGTTGTGGACTAACATTGTTTCCACCATTTGCATAGTTGTTGAGAGATCACTGAAAAATAATGAGTAAGAGAATAACCACTGGGAAATTGTGACATCATGAACAGCTGATCCAGCAGCTAAATCTGCTTGTTCATTACCATGGACAAATGACATGTCCCCAAAACCCGCAAAAAAAATTTTGTTTCTTAAAAATGT